>VZSR01003803.1:65646874-65770909 GCA_013398615.1 Brachypodius melanocephalos | reverse complement strand
CTGGTTGCTGAACTTCTTGGTGACCACCTTGCCCAGCTCCAGCCCGAGCCGGTCCGCCACCCGCCGGGACAGGTCGTGGTGGGAGCTGCCGCTGAAGAGCACGATGTTCGGCATGGCGGGGGCGAGCGCGGGCGGGCGGGCAAGGCCGGGGCTGCGGCGAGAGCAGCAAGAGGAGCGCGGGGAGCGCGGTGCGGGGTCAAATAGCGGCGGAGCGGGCCCGCCCCGCCGCCGGGAGCGGGAGGGGCCGGGGCGGGGCGAGCCGGGGGCGCCGCGGGGCACAGGTGCGGCCGACGGGCGGGGGTGGCTTCCAGGGCCTCCTCCTTGTCGTCGCCGTGCCGAGCCCGGCGTGGTCCGTGTCCCCTCAAGCCGCCGTCCTGCCCGTGGAGCAGCGCTCGGCCGGGTCGTTCCCCCGCGCCCGCGCGTCTCTCCCGCACTTGGAGAGAGCCACGGACGGAACACCCGCACCGGGGCTCGGCTGCCCATGGGATATGTGGTTCAGGTGATACCGGCACCTGAAAGATACAGCTATAGCCAGGTCCACGTGAGCTTAGATAGGTATCTAACTAGTTTTACTTAGCAGAGCTGTCCTTAAATAACCCGCGACCGATTGTACACAAACGCTATGCATTTTCCATTAGCATGGTTTTGTTGCCTATGATATGCTCATGAGCAAAGTGCTGTCTGAAAACTAAGACAAAAAGATCTTTACTTTTAGGCAGAGCTGTTTTAACTTGCATGTATACAAATAAATAGATTGTATTGGATAGGTGACTTCAGAACAACCTCAGTTTTCCTGCTTTTTTTTTCTTAAAAGAGCAAGGTTTTGAACACGTGGTTATTTATGTTCTGTCCATAGGATAATTCATGACTAAATAAACTCCATTGTTGCATAGTAAATTTTTCAACTGAACCTGAATTCCAGTACGGAACTTCCTTTAAAAAAATCCAGACCAAATTGAATGTTTTAGTTAACAACTGGGCAATAAATGTTTTGAGTTGGGGAGTTGGGGGTTAATAGGTTGGGTTGCTGTCATTCCCGTTCTTTCAGTGGTCCAGATGTTTGCACAAATTACAGGCACTTCTTGCTAAGTATCTCATCATTCCGGAGGGAATATAAATAAGGGGTTCAGCTTATGGACAAGAATGAAAAAAAAAAAAAGTATTTTGGCTTATCACAGAAAAATTCTAGAATCTATTCCAGTATTTGATACATTGCCAAAGCATGTATCATGTAAATACATTTTCAGCATACAAAGACTGTTTTTTGGCCCATCCACCCACTTGCCCACTTTGTATTTTTTTTACCCAATGAAAAAGAAATGTGTTTAGCTATCAGCACCATAGGCTCGTAAAGCATTTCAAAGTAAAACTTGTGATTCTTCCAGTTCATGCATCTTCTTCAAAGACTAATTTTGTAGGCTACATTTTAATCTGAGTTTCTTGCAATTTCAAATTTTGCCCACTGTCCTGATTTTGTTGTGATTTTTAGTACTGATTAGTTTAAAATCTTCAGACTCTGTGACAGGACATCACAGTTGCCATTAAGACTGCAGGTTTCAAATCTGTGAAAATGAAAATTTGCCACTATGATCTCATGTTTATCAGAACTAAAAACATTGCTAGACTGAAAAGGTCAATTTAACTTCAAAATAACATAATAAAGGAGAACCATACTTCACTGTCCACTCAGTAACACCAGAACTTTTAAAATGGTCTGCAGGACCAGAAAAAAAGAACAAAAAACCAACTTAGACTGCCTGCAGCTTTTTGAATATATATTTGTCATTACTGAACCTTACAATAAAATTGGTGGTTGTCTTGATCCACTCCTTTTTCCCCTAATGCATCCAGTTAAAACTCTTGTCCTCATAATTAATATACATTCCTTTATTTGCTGACTTATCAGGATATCCAGACATTTCTTTTTGGGCCATTAATACTTATGTGCCCAACAGCTAATTAGTGTTTATCCAGCAGCTACAATATAGAAACTGCCGTCATTAAAACTAGTCATGGAGTCTGTCATGCAAAAGAAATAATGGTGATTGACATGCTAAGTGTGATTGTCTTTCCCTTGGTTATCATAGACTAAAATAGCAGACCAGAATTCGAAAGTTAGTGCCATATCCACTTGAAGCTTTGTACTTTTCTAAAGAAAATAAAAAACTACTCTTTCGATAAACGAGAACAATAAGGGAGGTACCTGCCAAACAACAGAAATTAAAACTCTCAACCGGAAATTGCTTTCTTCCTTTTATCATCTCATTGTGGTCAGAAACTGTCTTGCCTGATGTGTAGGCTGTAACAATCAACAAAGAACAAGAAAATGCTCTTTTTGGTAACTAGCTGTCACTAAGTATTGTTCAGTTTAGCCAGGACAAAGACTGAAACAGCTGAGTCAGCTGGACCTGAGAAAAACACATGTGAATCAGCTCCTGCAATAGGAAGCACTTCTAGCAAAGGTGTGAGAGACAAGAAAAAATAAGAGACCTCTAAATACCAGAAGCAGAAATCATAAAGACTCTCATTTACATAAAACTGATTTTTTTTGTCCATCCTGATTTCTTTGCACTGCAGTAAATCTTTGTATACAGCTCATTTTATGATTCTCCTTACAGTGCCCATACTAAAAATTGTTACACCCTGAAGAAAGTCAGTGTAACTCAGGGCTTTAGTAGTTTTTGTATCACAATGCCTTTTGACTGTTTGGTGAGGATTTTTTGTTTGTTTTGTAATTAATATCTTAATGGAAGAATATCTGTTGGGGAAAAAAAAAAACCAACCCAGGCTTAAAAGAACTGACAAAATCCCTGTTGGATCTCTGGAAATACAATCTGAATATCAAGGTATTTAATTCCTTCCTTTTACTGTCATAATTTGCAAGAGTCCATTGACCAATTTCTGCACTAAGTTACATCATTTAGTTATCATATGTTAGCAAATCATGGCTCTGGTCTTGAAACATTTGGTCATGAAAAATAAACATCATTTTTGTTGTGTGTATTTTTAACTGTTAGTGTACTTTTGTGTCCTCATTTCAAGATTTTCTCAGAATCTCCCTTAAAAACCAAAAAAGCAGCTAATATTTGCTTCTAATCAGTTGTCTTCACAGGCTTTGGCTTGAAGAATAAACAGCAAATATTAGAGGCCTCAATATGGAATAGCAGCAGCTGACAACATTAGTGTCATGTCTGTCCAAACCTATTATCTCTGCATTTTGAGACCTGTGATTCTATTGTTTTCAAATGCTGATCTGGTTCTTCCAAAGCTTGTTCTATCCTGCAAGTATAAAAACATAAAAAGTTTTAAAATGAATAATCCTACCAAGAAACCATAAAGTTTTGTCATAAAACCCCTAGAGTTGTTCCTACCACTCCATAACTTAGCATTTTTTCCATGATCATGGCCACCCACAGCTTCCAAATTCCTTTCAATGTTCCTAACATCCACATAGCTCCAGTAATCTCCCTCCCAGCGTCCAAATCCCCAGTGCTTCCTGGCTTTGCTCTATGGCTTCCCATGATCATTTCTAACATTACTTCTGGATATTTTCTGAATGCTGAATATTTCAGTTGCTGCTTCTGTTTCAGATCTCCAGCTCTGTCCTATTCAGCTGCTATTAAAATCTCTTTGATCACTTAGCTCCACTTTTCTTTGTCAGCAGATATGACTCCTACTGTCTCACCAACTTTATTCTGAAAAACAGCTCATTGCTCTTTTTATAGTTATTCTGAGGGAAGATGATAAGCCAAACTCTTTTCATAAATTTCTCCTAATGTGCATCATAACACACCTTCCTTGACTCTAATCATCATCTAACAAGTGCATCTTGTACAATAGAGTGCATCATGATCAATGCAGGGAAAATAAAAGGGATTTTCAAACTCCAGGTTACTTTAGTTTAACAGTTCACTCCATGCTTTGCTATCTGGACGTTTTGACATCAATGGTCTAGACCGTTCTTTGCCCCCTACCTATCTACACAGGGATCTTGTCTGCTTCTCTAACAGATTTTCTCTTAAACTGTCTTTACTTGAGCAACAGATAATTTTCTTTTGGTGTTGAGAAAGTCAGAAAACTCATCATCATTTTTCCAGTCTGATCTTTCGTGGATGTGTTTCAACTGCAGAAAGCAATCATTTGTTATTCTTGTAGCCAAGACAAGTTATGTATATATGTCACCTCATAATGCTGCAGTTTTCCCAGACAGCTTACAAAGTATCTTTCAGTCTTCTTATATCTAAAGAGATATCTATCTATCTGGAATCTGTACTTTGTCCTGAGCATAACTTCTTTGCCACATAACTGTAACTAAAGTGGTCAACCGAAAATATTTTTGTAGGTAGTATGGGTATTGTTATTGTTTTTTCCTAGCAGTTTAGACCAGGATCCTTCCATTAGTATTTCCTGGTAAATCATGAAATATTTTAATTTCTTCACAGATTTAGTTCCTACTACTAGATAATTCCTCAACTTTTTCTATGAAAACAAGCATAGGGTTTTTTTCCCCAAGCGTTTGCTTACATTTTCTGTAATACTTCTTTCTTACATCCCTTTTCAGTGTTTTTTGGGTTTTTTTCCCTTCTTCCAAGATTTTGCCTTCTTGAGCTACAAAGTAGCTCATAATCTTCATCCTTGGATGATGCGTCTCTAACCTAGTGCCAGGGCTTTTACCTCTGCCCCAGTTAGTCAATCACCAGTCTTCAACATCTTTGTTATCACGTGCCTGAGTAAAGAAAGGCAAGACAGCAGACTGATCTTGGAATTAAATATTTCTTTTAAATCTGTGAATAAACAGATTGCAGTTGATTTGCAGAACACGAGCTCCAGGGTTGTGTTACTGGAGAAAAGATCATATCAGTACCAAGGTAAGGTGGAAGGACAGAGCAAATCATTACATGTCATCCATTCAGGTATCAGAGGCAAAAGACCAAGACTCTTCAGAAGACTGTTTTCTACCCCTTCAAAATTAGCCTTGTTCAAGATAAAAGATCAAAGATCAAAGATTTCCATTTCTTTTGTGAGGCTGATTTTTGAGCATTCTGCTTCAGGCTAATTTAGAACATTTTAGCTTGTCTTTTATGGTTCTTGATTCTAAGTCTAGACAGCCGTAGGACTCCAGCTCAGCCTGCAAGCCTGTCTGCTTATTCTTTAATCTTCTACTAAATGAACACCTTACCATGCTGTGTCTGAGTTCTGCCAAATCACATTTTCCAAAGGAAAACCATTCCACATGGACATTTTTGACTGGAAAAAGATAAGGAAAGAGAAGCAATCAAGAGAAGCAAGGAGATCACAATCTGAGACTGCACTCTTTCAAATCATTCTTGCACAACCACAGGCACCAGTTTTTGACTCCAGTCAGAGGTGGAATGTCAGGTATCTCTCTCAGATGTATTCTGACCTGATGTGGCCTTTCTGATGTGTTGTACCTGTGTTCTGACAGCATAAAGTGCCAAGCCAAACTAAAGAAAAGTCTCCATGGAAGTAGACAGCCCTTAGTCTATTTTCAAAGTGACAGGTTAGACTTTTGTGATGTCTGTGATGCTTATTCTCTAGCTTTGAGTAAAGCTTGCCTTGGGAAGTTTGTAGGAATTGCCTTGTGGTTTCTTTGGTGCTGGTTGTGCAGTGAGACCCAAGAAGACTTCCTTGCTTCCACATCTGAGTCAGTATCCCATGTCAGCACAGGATATGCAAGTGGACAGTTATTTATCAACTACCTCTTGATAACAAAAACCAAGCATACCAAAAGGAAGAGATCTGAAATACAACTATAGAAACAAAATAGGACTGAAAAAGAGCCCATGTATTACTGAGTCAAATCTTCCCTTCCCCTTCATGTTCCCATACTGTAATTCCTATTAAATGCTGCTAGTTACTTTATAAATTGGCATAGAACTTTTATATAACAATAGACAAAAATAAAATAATATTTAAAAAGTAAAATTGAATTTCCTGCATCTGAAATTAGATATCCCTACAACATTGCAACAAACACAAAGATAATAGATACACCAAACTCAAATTTTCTTTGATATTTAAAAAATTCCTCCATTGAAGATCATTTAAAGCTTTTAAAAATATATTTGGTGAAAGAAAAACCCAGAAAATATTTTTGCCTATCTATATATTTTTTCTAATTGATAAGTATTTGGAGTTATTATTGAATTGAACTAAGGATTTGGCAAAGAGTGGAAAAATATTTTTCCATAAATATTTGGAAGAAGGTTTAATCAAGTCAACTCTAGTGTTATTATATGAGACAGCTCTATAAGTTGTGTGTTTTATTCAAATCTGGTGTGAGAAATATTTTCTTCACTACAAGTGACAGGCATGCAAATCAAGTTTCTCTAACACAGCATAACAAGTACCAAGAAATAAAAATTTGATGAAACATAACAAGACTTGGTACCTCTATTTCATCATAAGCCACTCTATCTTCAAAATGCTTCTTTATATTTCCTTGTATTTCTTCATATTTCCTTTTATTTCTTTGTATATAAATCAGACCAAATGCCTTACAGTCAAAAACAATTCTCAGTCACGCAAAGATTTTAGATAAGTTAGCATATTAGAAAATCTGCAGCCTTTTCCAGAAAAAAGAAAATGAGAATTACAAATAGGTGAAAAAAAGTATGTGTGCACAAACCTGCTTCAAACTAGCCACATATTAATGTTCATTTCTATTATGAAGCTAAGCAGAGAGGAATAAATATTGAAGAAATATAAGACAGTCACTACTTATATCTGAAATAATTTTAAAATAGTATTAAGTTCTCAGTAATGTTGTTCCAACATAATGATATAATTATAACAAGTCTTAAAAACACTACAAGGGGTTTGATTTCTGACCCTGACTTTAAATTACTCAAGAAGTTCTGCCCTAATATTTGTGAAGCATATCAGTGACTAAAATGACTCATAAATAAAATACATAGTAATGCATCCATTGAGGAACTTCCTGACTTGGATGAAGATATTTTTGTATGTGTGTATACTTGTTGCCTTGAGTTGAAAAACCACTTTCATCAAATCATTCTCCAGGAACCTTGTATTATTTATGTCAAAACAGCACTCTGCATTTTTAAATCTTTTAAAAAATATTTAAATCCTTTAGAAATCTTTACATGTTCTATTTTTACCTTCTTCAAGTCCTCTAAGCTTTTTCCTGCTTTCTGCTCATTTTCATGGAACTATCTTAAAAAGGAAAAGGAAAATAAGGTGCATCTATTTTTAAAAAGAAATAAATGAAAAACCTCATGCCATTTCTTGCCTTTGACATAATCACAATAACAAAAATCTCACTTGCTGTGAAAGACATTGGGAGTCAGCTCTCCACTAGTGGTTATGGCTAAAAGGTCCTTTTGCCTGGGAAAGGCATAGATGCATCCTGTTGGCTAAGCAGCAAAAATGCAAGTCAGTGGAATGGCGTTAAGGTTCATGCTAAGAAGGAATACAGTCTTTGTGAAGATCAAGAGATGAGATCCAGGCTGGTTTAACCACAAAAATCTGTGAAGTACTAACCAGGAGGAGGAGGAGGTTTTTTTTTTTCTAACTGATGGCTGAAGCCCACAAAAGACAGAATCTAATGAATGAGTCATCAAATTTGTTGGAAAAGCAAATGTACACAGTACAGCAATCATGTATACCAGTGAATAAAACATATCTAAGAATTTTCCTTTGCACCAGGGCAAAGTAGTATGTAGTTAGATAAAATCTCTTCACTCCAAATCAGTGTCTGTGTGCAAACCACCCATCGGTAATGATCCCCAGAATGAAGATGAGCTGAACTGGCCCCAGGAAGTATTTGGGGAAAGCCCTAGCTAGGAAGGGTCAAGCTCACACCAGTGAAGGCACAGTTTAACAGTTTGTTAGCATAAAGGATCATGCTCTAAAGGTCAGCAGTACCCTCAGACATGCTGAAATCTCCTAGTAGAGGCATAGTTATTCCAGGAAATTTTTCTAGTAATGATTTCTCCTTTGCCCTGTCCCCCTTCTAACCCTCTGTTTTCCTAACCATGCAAATTAGAAGCTGCTGGTGAAGTGGCTGTTCTCAGTTTGATTGGTACTAGAAAATGTCTGAAAACATAAAGGTGGGAAGGAAGCCTGGTGAAATTGAATGAGAAGAATTCATTACTGTAAGGAGAGGAAGGAGTCAAGGGATTAGAAGAAATAAACCAACCTGTAACACACTTAAGGACCTGGCGGATGGAGTCTTCTGGAAACTTAATTTAAATGACAGAAGACAGCCAGGAAGGTAGCATTATCTGAAGAGGTTTATAAATGGAGAGAGAACAGCAAACATCTCTGATGTTAGACAGAAAGCAAAGATAAGAAATTACTGTGGCTGTACCAAGAGTTTTAAAACAATGTGAGAATTAAGGAAAAATCAGGCAAGGAATAAGGACGTTTCTCCATATGTATGAAGAAAACAATACTAGGGATTAACAAGGGGATAAAAATAAAAAAGTTAAGGGACATAATAGGGATTTAAATTAAATAATTTAAAAAATATACTTTCTTAACACAAAGAGAAAACTCTTGGAGTTAATTCTGCTCTTGGCAAAGTGATTTACCTCTGGAAGTGCCTAATATCCACTAACTCTCATGGAAACCAAAGGCAAAAAGGCATATCTGTTCAGTGTCAGGGCTGAGAGTTCATTTTAATGGTTAAAACCTATTGCTCTACACAGAAAGAGCGGACTAGAGTGTAGAGTAGAAAATTCAAATAGAAAAATGTAAACATTCAAACATTCCTAGACAGTGAAATGCTTTTGACACTCTTCTGCAGTATCCTATAACCAAAATGTGCCACAGAGGTGGGTGATAAGGTGGGTGAAATATTGGGTTGCTCATCAGGCTCAAAGGGTTGTGGTCAACTGTACAAAATTCAGCTGGCAGCTGGTTACCTGCTGCATGCCTGAGGGATTGATACTGGAGCTATTACTGCTTATTTTATTTATTAACAACCTGAGCAATGGGGCAGAGGTGCACACTCAGGAAGTTCAAAGTGGGGAGAGTGGTTGGTAGGCTGGAGGACAGAGGTGCTAATCAGACAAACTCCAACAGGCTGGATGGGACTTCAATGGCCTGAACTGGGAAATCAAAAAGCCCAGGAACCAGTATGTGCTGGGGGCAGACCAGATACAACACAGCTTTACAGAAGAGGGCCTGGGGTTCCTAGTGGACGACCTTTTGAGCATAAACCAGGAATGTGCCTGTGGCAAAGGCAGCCTGTGGAAACCTGGGCTGCTCTAGCAAGGGTGTGACCAGCAAGCTGAGGCAAGTGTTTCCCTTTTTCTCTGCTCACCCCTTCTGGGGTGCCATGCAGAGCTTTGAACTCCCCACTCCAAGAAGGACACTGGTGGGCTGGAGCCCCTCTGTGAGTGAGCCACCAGGATGGGCAGAGGGACAGCACCATGAAGAAAGAGGAGAGGGCAAGAGTTGGAACTCCTACATATCTGAGAGGAGCCATCCCTTTCCTTTCTCAGAAAATGTTTCCTCACACAACTACTAACTTGCCTGTAGTAGAAACACGTATTTTTTTCCCCAAGTTTGAAGTAGATGTCACATCAAATCGTAACACAGAAACAGGTGCTTCAAGGTGGTAAAACCTTGATATTCCTGTCCTGACTCCTCCATACCTGTCAAAACTTAATGGAAACAAGAGTGAAGCCATGAAAAGCTTAACATGTCCAAGGAGGCAAAATAACCTTTTCCAGCAGCCTGAAAATTAGAGGTCTTCACCATCACCACTTGAAATAAATCTCAGTCTAAAACCAAGCAGGGGAGTTTCTCTGCTTAATAGAGAAACCTTTTTGCCACTGTTTTACACTTCATTAGTAATCTTTTACCCATTTCCAATAGTTCCAATCACCTGTACAACGTGGAAGGGTCTCTGTGCTGAGGACTTGGAATCGGACCATTAATTTAGATTTTCTAGTTAAAGAATTAATGTTCTGCATATAAGTACTTTGTCAGTGACCAGTGCTTCAGAATTACATTAGTAAGGGCAGAACAAAACTGCTGCTAGGGTGGCTCTGTTTTCTGTAGGTAAAAAAATTTGATTTTCATCCAATGCTCACAATCTCACAGCAAAACTATAGATAAAAAGACTGATTTTTCTCTCTCTAGATCTCAGTACAAGTACTTGTGTGCAATAGAATTTCAATTTCTGCTATCAGGTCTTACACAGTTTCCAAACCTAGTTCTAAGTTGTCATTCTTTGTCCCATTTTTAATGATCAGAACAAAAATAAACTATATGTGGTTTTCTTCAGTGTAAGGTTATTGTTTGGCTCAAGCATTCCTTGAAAAGAGAGAGCCTGACCTCTACATGGAATGTAAGAGAAGACATATTGTTATTCCATGAAGAACACCTCTGAGTGGGTTGGAAATGGGCACAAGTACAATTGA
Source organism: Brachypodius melanocephalos (assembly GCA_013398615.1). Taxonomy (NCBI): domain Eukaryota; kingdom Metazoa; phylum Chordata; class Aves; order Passeriformes; family Pycnonotidae; genus Brachypodius; species Brachypodius melanocephalos. Next base: position 65,760,494 of record VZSR01003803.1, on the reverse strand, counting down.
GCAACAGCAGACTCGGGCTTTCATTACCTTGGGAAGGTGGGGACATTCTAATGGTTGCTCTAAAGATTTTATATGTCCTTATATTCCCAACTATATTTCCCTTTCACACTATGTGTGGCTTTTCCTCCATGTTTCTTATTTCCTCTTCCCATAGCCTGGTGCTCTGTATTCTCCTCTGGATCTGATCTCAGCTGCATGCATATTCCATTTCAGTAGCACTCCATAAGAGAGACAGACAAGCAAGGCAATATGTGATTTTTTTTTTCTATTAAATAAACTACCTCCTGATGTAATGCTAAACCTGAACAATTTTCTTAATAAAATTATTTACAGAATTTGACCCTTAAGTCACTAATCATTTTAAGATGGTACTGGCAATTTACCACTTTTTGCAAATACTGAGGGTTATACATAATGATGCATCCTTCTGAGTGTTTTTGCTGTTAGAGCGAAAAAAGGCAAAGTACACTTATTTGAATTTCAAAATAAGGAAACAAACCTTCATGTCTCCATTGAGAAGTGTAATTCTGATTTCCTCTAAGGAAAAATGTAAGGGGGGGTGGGGATGGATGAAGGGAAGACGTGTCTGTTTTGTTCTTTCTGTGCTGTGGTTTGGTTGGGGGATTTTTTTGTTTGGTTGGATTTTTCATAAGTTTTTTGGTTTTATTATTGGTTTTTGTTTAGTTTAGTTTAGTTTGGTGGTTTTTTTTTTTTTCTTCTTCTTCTTCTTCTTCTTCTTAATGCAATTCTGGCCATAAATACAGCAAAGGGAAAAAAAAAGGACCAGAATCTCAGAAAGGAGAGGATTGCACTTTCAAAGACCAAAACTAAACAATTTCTACAAAATAGTGTTTTTAAGAGTGACATTTTGGCAGCAGAAAAAAATCAGCATAAGGAACTGACAGCTGTAAAAGATGAACCAGGGAATAACATGGATATGCCCCTAAAGCTCATTCCTTGGCCAGGTGTGTGGCCAGTTACTGAACTGTCTGCACTTCCCAGAGTCAGAGCATAGCACAGGGAACGCATGCTAAGATGGCTTTACAGCATAATTCCCTGAGATGCTCTGCTGATGTATTAAATGATCACCCACGACTTTTATACCTGTACAGATTTTACAGTACATTGAGAACTTCCATGAGAACGACATGAATCACACAAAGAAATTTCGAACTAATTTTCCTCTAAGTGTTACAAGCAGCAGTTCTTATTGATCTCTATTTTAAAAAAAGTTATTAACAGCATTAATAAAATGTTAGTCATTAATGTTTTCCCATAATTCTGCAGAGAATAACTGACAATTCACCAATGCTACTGGCTTTTGTGATTTGACTCAGTCTTGCAAGCTTAATGGATGTTATTAAATTATTTTATGCAAAGTAAACATTTGCAGTCTTTCTCTTCTTTCTCCTGTCTCAACCTAAGCAAATAAACTGACTGCCAGCATCAGTCTCATGCTTCTCATGTGAAACCTATTGTGAACTTTCAAAGCCCAGTACTGTTAGAGAGAACCTGATGTACTTCTAAATAAATTCACAGATTAATTTGCTTAATAGTTTTGAACAATTAAGGTTATGGCCCCTGACGCTTGTCTACAAAGTATTCTGCGGGAAATTAAATGCAATTAGGGAAGAAATTAATTGTTCTCTATTTCCTTTCTATTGCTTAAAATGTCTCTCCAGACTAAAGTATTTCCCCCATATCCATTCTTCCCTACACAAATAGTTTTTCTTTCTTGGAATTTGAAGAGAATTCACAGGAAATAAAATTAAATCATACAGGTTGTATTTCTATAATAAAAGGTTGTGTTTCTGGAATGAGGAAATCATCCAGTAAAACTTAATGTGGATTAGCTGCTTTCCTTCACATGTGTCTCATCTAGCATTGCTAAAACCCTGCTGAGGCTTCTGTTTGGATGTGCATGCACTGACTGAAAATTTCCTTCAATGGATTATTTAAAGCATTTACCTATCAATCCTTAAAATCCTTAAATCCTTCAAAGCCTTCTGCTTTGTTTACATGAGTTGTTATCAAGATCGTACAATCTGTCAGTGGAAAATTCAGGGCAATAGTGTCCAAGGGTTTGGCCTCCTGTCCTAGTAGCCCAGTTAATAATCTGCCATGTGCACACACTTGCTCTCATCCCTTGCATCCCATTGCACAGCTTTAAAATAATTAATATTTGACCTGTTTGGAGAAAGCTGGACGTCACATTGTTAAAAAAGCTGTTTCAGAATCACCTCTAGGTTGTAAGAGATGCACTTTTAGAGTTTGGTATCTGCTCAGATCTGATTTTTACAGGGAATATTTTGAAAAAAATTCCATTAACTGCTTTCAGGTCAGGTGGTGGTAAAAGAAACACTCACTATAACAAAATATAAGCACTTCCTCAGAGTTCTCAATCAAAATGTTTATATTTTGTAACTTGAAATTTGTCACATAATTGTTTGCCACACAACACACTGCAGAATGACTTTTTTTTTTTCTAAACCAGTTACTGAAATTGATATTTGAATTTCAAATGAGTCTATGAAAACAACAGAGACCCTCTGTAGCTTTTCAAACCTTGGCTATGACACAGCACACTCATTACTTAAAAACAGAGTGAGGTTAAAGATAAAGCCCTGCTCTTCTGCAGCCAATTACAGAGTTTCCAAAGGGCCTGGGCACTGTGGTTTCTGCTTCTGTTGATGCTGTAAAAATAACATTGTGAGGTGGCATTAAATTCCCTGTAGCTGCAGTGGACAGATGCACTGGAGCTCAAATTTTTTCTTGTTGAATGTTTCCAGAAGACAGTTGTTTCTTACTCCCAGAGCCAAGATCTTATGAGAGAAAAGAGAAGGCTGGGGCACAGTGCTAATGATCCCTGCTGTAAACCTCACTTCTTACAGTGACTCCCTCTACATGGTCTCTTCTCTTAGGACATGAAAAAGCTAAGATAGACCTGTCTTGTCTACTCAGGCTAGCAACCAGAGGATATGAGAAGAACAAGATTTTCCTTTCAGCAGGGCTATTCGTTTGAGGATTTTTCTTGTTAATTCAGTTCCCACATGGTGACCTTCGGTGCTTACGAAATACAGATGGGAGCAAAAGCAGCCAGGATAATTGCCTCTGCTAGCCTGGGGTTTCAACACTTCTGTGTACAAACAGTCTCTAGACTGTCCTCATTCCAGGTAGCCCTCAAAATCATGGGTCAAGAGAGCTGAAGCAAATTGTGGAGTTCATCTGATTAGGGGGAATTAGGTGACAGTCTTGGTAAAACCAGGGTGCCTCTGTTTTCCTTGGCTAACTGGTAGTTTACAAACATTTAGGATGCTGCTCTTGGCCTACAAAAGCATTTAGAGACAGTTTTTATGAACACCTATGTCTTTCCTTTTACAATGCTGGTCAATATTAGCAAAGATGTTTATCTTCTACATGTTAAAAAAGGATTCTTAGTTTCTCTCCTGGGAATTCACTCCCAAATGTCATTTTAAAATGGCTACTCCAACTATTTTGAATTTTCAAGACATACCTCAAGATGTTTCTCTGCGCTTTCATTTAGGGGGCAGCTAATTAAATTCTTTAGTTGGTTAGGGTTTTTTTCCCTTTCCTTGGGGATGAGAACATACTACCATTTTTATTCTTGGTTGGGTTTCTAATTTTCAAACCTGTCAGAGAGCACAGATTGGGGCAGGCCACCCAAAGAATAGGGCTCTGAACAGCATTATGTGATCCCAGAATCCTCTCCCAGAATGGAGGAGAAGGAGATATTTTTCCAGTGTTAGGTGCATCTAAAGAATTGCATTAACCACAGCAGCCAGGCTCCTCCACTGGAGAAATCTGGGTTTAAACATCCTCCACCTGAGTGAGACAATGTGGCTGAAGAGGAACATTCAGGGAAAGCAAATGTGGTAGAGCTGGGCTTGGCTGAGGCAAATGCTGGTGTCATTAAGCTGCTGATATTTCCACTTAATCAGGTTTGATGAGAAAGTAATTACCAAGGCTGAGAAGAAATGTATCCATGAGCAGCACTCCAGCAGTGAGCGATCCAAGACAATGTCAGACTGTCTCAAAAGAGAAGAAAATCTTTTGGTAGGGAATTGCTGGACATTCAAGGGTTTGTTTGTGGGTTTTTTGGTTTTTTTCTTGGTCACAGCTTTTACTAACAAAGAGCTGTGAAGAAGTGTTTGGCACAGCTAATGAGAGATGCCACTTCTGACTAAAATACTCAAGAATGGACCGTAGAGTACTCTGGCCTTTTCTACTGAATTTGGCCTCATGAACTCATGCCTGGGCACTTAAAAATAGAAACTGAAATAAATCTAGAAAAATGAGCACTGCAAGACATGAGGCACTGGAATCAGAGGATTACATTGAGTTCTTGAAGTCAGTAGAAGTGTTCAAGGGTTATGTCTAACTATAATTTTTTTTCTGTTTTCCTTTGTTTGATTTTTTATGTTTTCTCACATTTTAAAGGCTTTCAGTTTCTGCTGTTACCTGTAATATAAGATTTTTTTTCCTGGCCTCCTACATCTGAAAACTCCATAAAAGCTGAGCTGCAGCCAAAGATTTCAAGATGTGCCCATTCAAATAAAACTGGGCTGTAAAGCAGTGTAATTCCTGGAAATGAGAAGCAAACTCTATTACTGGCAGGATTCATCTCATCAACATCTACACTTTTACAAACTAGACTTCCACACTTGTACTGGCATCCCAGTCTTCCTACACAGTTCCCATTGAGGGGCTGGAGAAAAAAACCCCAGAATTTCTTGAGCACAAATAAACTGGCTTCTTTTAAATATTTTATTTAAGATAAGAGAAATTCCATTGCAGAATTGCCCATTGTTTATCTGTTACCTATAAAGTGAAGGTGGAATGATTACTGTTTGCCTGATAAACGCCATATTGAGTGTCAACTGAAAACCAACTTGGTTGGAGTTCTGTTTAAAAAAAAACAGATACAACAACCAAATCTGTGACAAGATACATCCATAAATTTAGAATTAGGCTCTTTTGGTCCATAAGTGGCAGTAGAATAAGTTGCAAAACAAATAAGCAGAGTCCATTCATCCTACATTTTTAAAATTTATATTCAGTTAAAATTATCTGTAGCAAATGTTTGCATTTTATTGTGAGAATCAGAGGCTCATATTAAATATTTCCTTTCCATTTCATGTCCACTTAGGCTGATACAAAACAGATGCTAAAATCTGTTTCTGAACAGATTAAGAGTTTTGAATCTTCAAAGTTAGGAGCTTTGAGAATCTTCACATCTTCCCATCACTCCCATAAGTTGCATGCTCACTATTATTTCTGGGGTTTTCATTAAGTTATTTATGTGGGGTTCTTGTAGATTGTTCTTGCTCTTGGAACAAAAATAAATATCCCCCCTTCTGATTTGCTTGTTTAACCTGATAAGGTACTAAGATTAATTTTTCTTTCATTCATTTGCTAATAAGGAGACATTAGCAATCAGAGGAAAGTCTCATTAAGGATTTGATTCACACTGGCTGGGGATGTAGCAGCATTTCTCCTGCAGCATTGGCCTTGTTCAGCAGATGTTAATGAAGGATTGATTTTGATGCCATCTTTAATGAAGACATGAACTCAAAGATTAGGTCTTTCAGTCAAGCTTATCTGAGAATCTGAAAATAATTGAAAAACTTGAAGTGACAGACTGGGGCAAGACTACTCTAATGTAAACAAACCACTAAAAATACCAGGCTGCCAAATATTGATTGAGTGCTTGCAGAGAAAAAACAGATGAGAATATTAATTTAAAAATTAATTAGAATATATTCCAGAATTATTAATTGTTCTCCCGCCACACTTCATACATACTCAGGAGATGTCAATAAAGCCACCAAATACATTCAACAAGACATGATAACCTCTTTAAACTGGAGCAGCATCTACTTTTCCTGGGGAGCTTTAGATAATGTGGAATGAGAAAAGATAATTGAAAGTGGCACTACAATTTAACTTTAAATTTTCATGTCTTTTAAGAACCTAATTTCTATTTTCTAATCTTCTATCACCAGAGATTTATTTTTTACATAACTCTACCCAAAATAATTTTAAAAATTTACTTTTCTTAGTTCCTGTGTGCTTTTTGTTAAAAGTCACGTCATGATTTAAGTATCAAATTGGAATATGTCAGAGATAAGATGCATTTACCAGTTTGAGTGAATTTTTCCTTCTTTAAAAAAAGGTCTTGACAAAACTTAATTTGCAAATTTTGTAATCTGTAACTATTTCTTTGTCATTCCCTATGACTTGTAAAGTCCTTCTAAGGATCTGATGGAGGTTTATTTTTTGAGGTTAGTGATATTGCAGCAGTCCATTAGTGTGAGCTGTATTCACAGAAAATAACAACAGAACTTAAGTGTTTTCCCTTGTTGTGAACCAGGTAGGTCAAATTTAAGATGGCAGCAGTGAAGCAAATATTTAAGTAAAGACTCAACTTTTATTTTTACTTCCCAATTGAAGTGGTTAATGGACCTTATGGACCTACATAGTTGATGCAATTGTAGAATTACACACCTTTGAAATCAGTGTCTTGGAAAACCTTATTTGCAACTAAAGGCACAAACATAAACTTTGGAAATCCACAGAAATAGCTATTCTTTTACAACAAAGAGCATAGAGTATTTCAAGGGGGATACAAGACATATTTTTCTTACTGTTTTTTTTCCCTGTTAGTCATTTTATACTTTGTATTATCTTTCACTCTTTGTTCCCATTTCCATTTAATTTCTTCTCATGCTCTAAATAAAAGCACAGAAAAGAGAAAAATGTCTGTACTCAAATATTTGATGTCATTTTGACTGCTGAAAGACCTGAAGTGATATTAGAAATATTACTAAACAACTGCACTGTTTCTTTTTTCTCCCACCAATTGAAATCTAAAGATAGTAGACTAACTGTAATAAGAAGCTATCTGGCTTTAATATTACCTAATCTAGCAGACAGAAAAAACCCATATTTTTCATTTAATGCTTTAACATATCTTGCTTAAATGCATGACTGTTAAAAGAATTTTATTTTTCTTGTGAAGAATTGTCCGCACAGTCTCTTTCCCATTCTGTCTGCAGGGATTATACATATAAGGGAACAAAACCCAAGAGTTTGGCTAGGAGAATCAAATAAAAGCCTCAGTATTGTTGTAAAATACCATGTTATCTCCTGGTGACCTTTTAAGGGAAAAAAAATTAAAAATGCCTCTCTTCAAAGCTACGTTTTTTATTGAGAGTCACCATCCAGTAGCCCATGCTCTCTGGTAACACTGCTGTAAGTCAAATGAGCAAATGAGGCTATCTGAAGAGGCAAGTGCTGGTCATTGTTTTAAATTAAAGGAACAATTATCCACACACAAAGCCTTAATAAATTAGGGATATTGAAATAATATCAATTTTTCAGTGCTTATTCCATGCAGGTTTTTTTCTCCCCTTGAAAAGAGTAATAGGAGGAACTAAGGTTTGGGTGATTTTTGGTCTGTTTTACTTTCTGGTTTTTCTATAAGGACCACTATTATGCTCTGATTGTTTATTTGCAGAACAGCTCGTAAAACAACTTCAATTGAATGTAAATTAATTTAATTTCAGGTTTGCAGGCTCTCTTTTCTTCTGTTTGCAAAGGTATATTCAAGTTATTAAAAGGTATATTTACTGTTACTCTAAGTTGCCTCATGCTGGGTCAAGAAGTGTTTGCAGGAGCAATTCTTAGAGTAGCTCGTGTATTGTAATGATCAGGATGGGGCAAGATTGATGGGGTCCAGTCCTAGGAATGTCATCATAGGTTGGGAGAATTTGACAACATTTCATGATAAATTATTAATAAAGAAACAAACAAACTAATGTTTGCTCTTCAGGTTGCTCCTACAACATTTTGTGCTTTTATTCTGGAGCACCACGAGAAGGGACATAAGTTAATTAACAACTGTTTCACTTGAGTTCCACTGACATCACTGATGATGCACATTCAAAGCAAAGAGTGGAGAGGGATGGGTTGCTTTTGACGTAGTTCTTTTCTGAAGGGTTGGCAGAATATTTTAAAATCATCAGAATGTACTTTGCTCTGTCAACAAACTTGCTGCTTTTAAACCAATTTAACCTTCAGACAGAGACCACACTTGACCAATTTGAACTGACAAAGAGATATGAAAGCTGTGAATATGCAATGTGAGCAGTCTCATGGAAATTGATGTGCATCCTAAACAATAAATGTAAACAAACAGCTGTTACAATCCCCTAAAATGGCTCATCTGAGATTGTGAGGTTCATTTGTAGAAAACACTGGCCTTTTGAATTGGAATGTAAGAACTACACAAGGATTTTGTGCCCCTCAGAGGAAATAACAACATATGCTCAAAGTGAAAACATGGCATTTGCTTAAGAAAAGAGAAACAGTCTTTTGACTTCTCATTTATAACTATGGCATTATTCCTGAAATTATGTTTCACATTCTCCATCTGCCTTTTTTCTGCTATTTATTATACTGACCTGCAATTTACTCGAAATGGGATTTAGAAATATGAGAAAAGTATACTTGGGAGTTCTGCCCATTCTAAATCTTGAAAAATACAACTTATGTAACTTCTATACAAACACTAATGAGGGTTCAGAAAGATCTATTGTTAAACTGTGAACAATTATGAAGTGCTGTTAATCACTCCTAATAAAGTTTGAAGCAAAATAAAATACTGAGATTTATACATAGAACCCAGACACTCCTTTCCAGGCTATCAAAGCTCAATGCTTTATCTCCAGCACTGGTGGTACAAAGGGCTTAGAGAGGCCATGTATGTGCACAAGGAGCTCTGGCAGACAGTGCTGGTCCCTGGGCACTCAGAGAGACTGGGAAGGCTGGTACATCCCAAACAAATGAGTACAGACATGATGGTGCCAAAATCAACACCAAGCTGTGGAGTATTATCAAAGTTATTCTTCAGTGTTGTCCTCTACTGGTTTAAATATGCTTTCCAAAAGCGCTAACAGGATAGCACAAAACAAAACTAGGAAGAGAAAACAATAAAATAGTAAGTGTAAGCAAACAAACAAAACCCCCAAACCAAACCAAACCAAAAAAAAAAAACCCACCAAACAACAACAATGAAAGAAGAAAAATGTAGAAAGCTTCATAGACCTTCTGAACTGATGATATTCAATACTCTTATAATTTCTCAGCTGGGTTTTTTTCATTTGCTGACTTTAAAAACAACTTGAAGGATCTACAAGGCAAGCATGAACAGTTGAGATTGTCAGCTTAAACTTCTTTAATAATTTATCAGAGAGAAATGAGCATTTCCTAGATGTGAATTCACTTACCTATTTTTGATCTTTACTTTCCAGAGATATGAGTAGCATGTAGTAGTGCCTATTTCTCTACAGCTCAGAGGGAGCCCAGCATGACTAGCTCATATGTGAAGACCTCTGACATATCTCCAGTCATTTAAATTAATCCTATTTTTCCTCTTTCAATGACCCAGTAAAAGAAATTTTGATTCAAGAACCTCAAATGCATTTAAGCACCAGAATTTAGCCCTAGCAACTCAAAGAAGATCTTTAACATTACTAATTCTGGAACTAGTTTCTTGCTGTTCACTGCTAAAGTGAGCTGTAGATTCACTTTTAAGCACCTTTAGTGGAATTAATACTCTGCTAATCTTTAAATGAGCAGGATGATCAAACAAAGGAAACCAATTTCATATTAACTTACATGAAGAATATGATAAGTAATCACACAAATGTCTCCAGGAGCTGTGGAGAAATTCCCCTAAATTTTCACAGTGCATTAAAACTTTCTAAGCAAAAATTTAAAAATGCAAGTATGCATAAGGCAAACAAGGAAAAAAAGTCTGAAAAGCTGGGAGATGTGTTTTAACTGGCTAAACAACATCCTCAAATATACTGGAAAAAGCTGCACATCCCTTGATTTAAATGCATTTTTTTGTAGAGTGCTTTGTACCTTTCAAAGCACTTTGTTGACTCAAAGATAGGAAGCATCATCAATTCAGTGATGATGAGATGTCACTCGAAAAAGTGAGGAGTAGATGACCTTGACAAATGCTAATTGATGTGAGTTAAAATTTAAAACAGTGTGAAGAGAAAGTGGGGGAGAGGGGAGCAGAAATCTTTGTCTCCCTATATTGAACACTGAGACAAGCTGGTTGTCTAGGCCCTCTACATCGTCAACAGAAAGAGAATAAAAAACACATCCAGGACGTGATTTATCCCAGACATCTTTGAATGTGCCTCTGGAGATGTCTGTTCCTCTCCTTGCGCTGACTGCAGAGAGTGTTTATGTGATTTATACCTGATACCCAGCGTTTAGACAACTAGAGTCAAGCAAGATGAATTCTGCCCTGGGGAAAGAAAAAAAAAAAAAAGCCCATGGTAACTTAGGAGTTCATCAGTTTTAATTGATTAAGGAGAAAGAACTGGGCATACCAGTAATTCACAGAATGACTCTAAGGCACCAGTGTGCTTCAGGCATGAAGGGTAAAAAGGCATCCTGTAGTAAGCCAGACAAGAAATTTTCCACAGATAGAGAAGAAATATTACCACTATATAAAAATGGGTCAGATCTCATCTGGAATTTGATGTACAAGCACCAGTTACAGAGGAGAACTATTTAAATAAAAAATGTATTAGAACTAGCTTTTTGTTCAAGGCTTTGGTAAGAAATTAAAAGCAGTGATGTCCTGGAACAGCTGTCTACAAAGAAAGACCATCAAAACCCCGAGTGGTTTTAAGATGGGTCTTGAGCCTGCCTGTCTGCACTGAGAAAACACAAATAGACTCAGCTAGAAGAAGGTACCTTTAATGCAAAGGTCCTATTGACATAAGGGATATAAACAGTGCAAATTTTTCTGCAAGGAAAAAGACTCCCAATCTATTAATATGTAACTTGTGAAGTACAAATAAGGACATTCAGGAGACTAAAGGAATTTTAAATTAGATTCCTTTTCAAGCTTTGCAAAGAAGACTGCATTTTCCTGAAATTTGGAATAAGCAAGGAAGGAAAAATAGAGCTTAAAAAGCAGCAAATATAAAAAGCTAGACTGCAGTATATCCCAATGTTATTTAAATAAGTTACCAGTGGGTAACTCAGTTACACAAAACTAACTTTCTTGTAAAAATTTCTCCTGACTATACTACAATTGTTATAGGAGACCTCAAATCTATACTGTCTGTACTCATACATTTTTTTACATGCAGGACAAGCCTTTGTGTAGAATCAGTGGGTTTTTCGTAATCTAGTGGTTAATTTACTCATTTATGTCGTCTTTCATACAGCAAAAGAGAGAAAAAATCATTGAAAACTATTTTTTTTAAATCAGTAAGACTGGCAAGAGAAATCCAGTCAGAAAAAAGAACAGCAGCTTTGAAATTGACGTTATAAAATGTGAAAAAGGATTTACATTGCAGTCTTACCTTCATGCCATAAGCAGAGCCATGTGGGCTGAACAGGCTGCCTCCACAGAGACACAGGAGCTGTCCAGGCTCTTCACAACATTCTTCAAATTTCGGTGCACATCCCTGAACCTTTCCACTGGATGCAACTTTGTCTTTTTATGGAGGACATGCTGGTTAAGAAGCTCCATAGAAGCATCACCAAGGCAAGGGTGGTCTGCTTTTTCTTCTTTTTTCCTGGACACTGTATTTTACTTGAAGGCCTATCAGTGTAGAAATGAAGCAGTTGAAAGGCACATCCCCTCTTGTTCTGGTGAATACTTACCCTTCCTGACTCCTCAAGGAATGTACTGCTGCCTTGCTCTTGTAGTTCTTCCAAATATTTAAAAAATACTGGTTTAAATACATTCCGTTTCATTGGTTTAAAGAGAAGATGCTGCAGTAAATATTTTACTTTTTAGAAGGTAGGAACTGCTTTTAAAAGTAAAACCCTGAATGAGTAGAAAAAAGCATCCTTAATGAGAAACATGCTTCATGCCTCGCTTTTTAAGACATGGTTTTCAAGTGCAAAATAAAAGTATCTGAAATTTATGAAAGAAAACCAACATCACAGTTATAAAAAGCCAAAATTCAGTACGATAAATAGCTTGTATTGAAGTGTCTAATCCAAGTGGTGTCCTGCATAGGTAGTAATGTTTCAGAGGCATTACACTTGTTGAAACTTGACTAAGTTTTAAGGTACATCTAGCTGCTGCAGGCAGGAGAAATTCAGTTGTACAATTAGCTGTACTGCATTTGTGCTGATTATTTTGCTCGTAGAAGTGACCTGTAGCAGAAGCCCTAAAAAAGGCATTCAGTGGGGCTGGAAAACATTAAAACTTTCCACCAAAACATGCTGACTTTGGACTAGAACTAAGAGAGGGAGCACAAGCAGTTTTCTCCTCTTACTGCCGAAAGCAGGAAGAGATAAGCTGGAGAAGTGAGCTTGGGTTTATGCACTTGGAGAAGTTTGATCTTGGGTCTCCCTTTTCTCAAGGTTGCCAGTTCATTGAGCCTTTCAAGAAGACTTCATTGTTGTTGTGAGGATGACAGGATGAAACATTGTAATTGTTGTAAGGATGACAGGATGCTCCATTTCAGCAAAATGACAGATTGGGAAATTCTTCAGGCATCCATGGCGTCTGGATTGCCAACCCTGGGACAAACTAGATCCTCAGCTGCATCTGTGGCCATTTCATTGGCAATAAAGGTTTAAATTAAAAACTGGATCCTTTGTCATCTCTTTCAGAAAAAAAAACAACCTGTCCTGGCCATTATGAAAATGGGATTCCTATAAAGTGCTAAGATCACATCCTTCCATGGATACTGAAAGACTTAATTATATTAAGGAACTCAGCACTTCTACTGAAACCTGGAACACAGGCTAAAGCCTTCAGATTGTTCCCAATAATACTTAGATACACCATTTTCAAAGCTGTCCTACGCAAAAACTTAGAATTTAGCACATGAAAAAGAAGATACACAAGGATAAAGCTGTTGATGACATTTACTGTCAGCCCATGCTGTCATTTGAAAGGCATGAGCAACATGGGAGAATCTTGCAATGCACTGCCAAAAAGGACTTAAAAATGTATCTTCTCTCTGAAGAGCAACTCAAAAAACACTGTAAAAACAATAAGCACTGTGTAACATATCAGTGTTGCCCATTATCAAATAAATAAAAATGGAAGAGTAGTGCTTGTTGTTACTCGTTCTCTGCACATCTGTGTTATAGGCAACTATCTTCTTTTGATCCTCTGTTTATAGTATGAAACAACAGTAATCTGTTTTATTATTATAAGCATAATTCTATCTGTGTTGATACAGATTGCTGTCCCATTATCCTTTATTGTAATCCATAGGTAGAATAGAGAATAGAGATTGGTCTTCAAGAAAGAAACATAACTTACCAGTAATTAGTCTTCTTTAAGATGCAGAGATTATAAATAAAGCTGTTCTGAGAGCACACCTACACCTTATCCCTCTAGACTACAGAGATTTTTCCTTTCCAGTAACCATGCAAAGGTTTTGTAGTTGTCATCACCTTTGACACAACAGCATAAAACTCCCCATCTCGTGCCATAAATTGTTTAAATGATCAGCCACACAGACATGGTCTAAAACACTGAAGCAAGGCCTGCTAATAGAGCTCATAGAGCTTCTTTCCTTTTTAACTTTCAAATTAATATCCACATTTGCTCACGCTGTGCAACTTCATAAAATTAACTGACACAAATTATCTGCCAGAGGTTCCCGACTTTACCAAGTGCTGTGGCAGCTGTCGATGCAGCTCACCAGAGATGGCAAAGTGCCTGGGGACAGAGTGGTGGATATACTGCAGGTCAGTAACTCAACAGTCCCACAGAAGCTGTACTCTCCGTTGGAAGTACCAATTCCTAAGTTTTATAGCAAATACTGAGACACCTACCATTCATCTGGATAACTGCTGGATCTGTCAGAGATATACACAGTCTGTATATTCTGAGACAGCCTGGACTAAAATATAAAGGGAGCTCTTTTGCTATTAAAGGTACAAAATAAAGCATGTTTATTAGAAGCCCAAGGGAAGGTGAAGGAAAGCATAAACAAATAAGTGATGTTAAAGACACTGCCTTCAGCAAAAATGATGGCTGCATCTTAAGAGCTGGCCTATCTTTGAAGAGTGAGGTCAAAAAAGGAATCACAGGGGTATGGATTTCTCTGATTTTCTAACAGAGAAGGTAACAACAAAGAATGCCACTTTTTTTTGGAGAAGGAGAATCCATGAGAACATGAAATATCAAATTAAAATTCCTGCAAATTACTCACGTGGCAGAGGGAAAGATCTCGACATGCACAGCTCAAGGCTGTGATGGATGGTAAACAGACTTCATTAAGGGTAAGAAACATGCAACAAAAGACCAGACTGCTGCAGTACCTTGAGCAGGTAACTTGGAACAGACTGGGCTGATGGGAAGGCCAACAAAAACGTCAACCCAAAAATCTAGTGTAGTTAATAATTCACATTCCATTCCATTCCATTCCTTATAAGACACAAGAGAAATAGGAGTGCTGAAAGAGTGAGCCTTCCTCCATCTGTAGCATGGAGAAAAGCATTTCTAAACTCAGATGAGCCAAATAGTCCACATTCCACACTAACAGGTAGATGAGTAGCAGCAGAAGTCTCTTTGAAAAGGGAGAAAATCTTGATATTAAAATTCTGCATCCTTCATCCCACGTTACCTTCACTAAAACTGGGGACACAGGACCTGGAGGATATGTTTCATCTACACAATCAGGGTTGTCCAACAGGCAACCTGATAGTTCAACTACTCTCATGAAAGCATTGAAGACACATGAATGAGCGTTCAAGATAGAGGAAAATTGGTATTGTGGGACACAAACTGATACATCAGCCTGCTTGTGATAGATCCACTGGTAGAGCTCAGACAGACATTCTTTTGGGGGAGGACTTGGTGGATAAAATACTAATAAATGAATATAGTTCTGTATGACATTCTGCCAAGGGCTAATTAAACACTGGAAGAGAGAAAAGAAACCTACACATACCCTTTCCAGGTTATGAAGTTTAAAAATGGGTAGTTTAGTGGTGAAGTCCTCATTTGAGTGAACTTTAGATATGATAGAAAGCCATTCCTGCAATTCAAACAATGTGGAACTCCATGATACAGATGTGAAGCTTCCAATCTCTGTTTAATCCTGTTGCCCAGATGGACAGTCAAACCAGAGGGAACACCTCTAAAGCCACTTCCTAGAAAGATGGAAAAATGTAAACATCATTCCCCAGTGGAAACTTGATACTGTCACAAGAGAAAGTTCTCACTGTTCAAGGAATAGCAATGCTGATGTAGGGACTCTGTCTATGCTGTAATCCCTGTCCCTTAGATTGAAAAGTCCTGCTTCATCTTAGCATCATGGAAAGGGGGAAGCATCACCTGGAGGGTAAGTCTTAGGACAACCTTTTCTGGCTGTGTTGAAATGAAAGTCTTTCCCTGTGAGGTGACAAGCACTTCAGCTTGGTCAATATTCACATTTTGCAGTTTTGGCCTCACAGATGAGAAGAAGCTTCTTAAGCTACTAGATAAACACCCAGATGCCCTCTCATTCCACTTTTAAAAGTATGGCAAAATGATCACATAAGTGCCTTATTTTGAGGCAGTAGAGGCGCCTCTTAGGTGGCAAGATAGAATTCAAATCTCTCTGATCAAAAATGCAAAAAGGTAATCCTTAAAGAAGGCATGGTTAAAGAACAAATGACAATAACTTAGTTGGCCATTGAGAAAAACTGAAATAATTCTAAGTAACATTTGCCAGGTGTTTTGAGAATAAGAGAAGACTGTTGCAAGTACAGGTACCATAAGAAGTAAACACCCTGGAAACCTGACCAATAAGGTCCACATAAACCCAGTGCAACAGGACAACCACTTAAAAACCCCCTAATTTAGACTATATTCCTAGTGGAGCAGGAGACATAATACATTCTTTTTACTCTTCCTTGGCTTTGCAGGCTCAGAGTACATAATTGCTTTTTTTCAGAATGATGAAACAAGTATTTCCTATTGCATAAAAATGTGCCACAGTCTCTCTTTGTAAAAGAAATGCACCTCAAAATCAATACTGAAACATTTGCTGTAGTACAACAGGGTGTTAGGCTAGTTTGCCTTCCCTCCCACTCTTATGAAATCAAAGATTTGCTCCCAGATCTCATGGGCCAAAATTCGCTTTCCCTGGAATCCATTGCTTTACAGGCTTTAACAGAAGAGTTTTGATCAGATCTCATGAATTTCCACCCATCAGCATCTTCCAAATTCCATCAGTACTGACAGAAATTTTCAGATTTTACCTTGTGAATGCCTATAGGAAGATGTATTTGCTATTTCATTTATTTTAACTTATTTTATTTTAGTTTAGACTTAAATTATGAGTGCCTCAACCTCTCTATGGCTTTGGCCAAATCTAGGTCTGAAAACACATTATGGCTGTTCCAGGGATAGTGCAGTGGAAGATTGTGATCACCTTCTTTTTGTGCAGAACAGCTACTACTGAATTTTGAGTGGCAAATTATAAATACTTGTTAACGTTACTGCCACATGTTCATCACTAAGCTATTTGTGACACGAACCAAGTTTTCCATTTGTAACAGTTTAGTGCTTAGTGCAGTGAGGCTCTGGCTTTTAACATCTGCTGCTACAATGCTACAGTTATACCCCAGTGAGCCAAATTAATCCTTGATAAAATACTACTAAATTTAACTGGATTTCAGTGCAGTACTCTGGTCTCTGATATAAATTGTGTGACAAAGTTGCTCAGGAATGCATTTCTCAGCTTCAAATAATGTGCTAGTGTGATTATTTCACATGCCTGGTGAGCAGTGAGGACATCATGAAGCATTCTGGATCTTCCAGTGATCATGAATTGATGGAGTATTAGTGAAATGGAAGGAAAAAACTGTAGGTATGCAGCTTTGTTTCTTAATGTCAAAATGCCAAACTTTGCCCAATTATTTTATAAAACAGCCTGAACTCAAGGACTCAAACATGAAGATGCCTGTCATTTTGCCAAGTTAAAAATCACTAAACATATAGCGTATATTAAAAAGTTTATAAAACTATTGTATTATATTGTATATAGATGACACTATATCATTTAGCATTTCTTTAGTGCAAGTAGGTACATACTGATGGCATTCCCTCATGTCATGAAGTTAAAGTGTACAATTAATGCAGGAATCAATTAGGATGCTACACAGGAAGACAAGGTTACCTTAATACTCAAGATTAATAGAAACGGGCTATAATTCAGCAGCAATTGATGTGCAAGGTCGTGTGCCCCAGAATTAATAACAGTTGTGTCTATTATCATCCAATACTCTCCTTAGCTGGACAGGACAAGCTGAATCACAGGATCTTAGAATCACAGAACAGTTTGGGTTGGAAAGAACCTTTAAAGGTCATCCTGTCCAACCCCCTGCAATGGGCAAGGACATCTCCAACTAGATGAGGCTGCCCAAAGCCCCATCCAGCCTGACCTTGGATGTTTCCAGGAATGGAACACTTACCATCACTCTGGGAAGTAAGTGCCATGCCTCACCACCCTCATCATAAAAAAAATTTCTTCATTGTATCTGGGTTCAAACACACTGCCTCTTTTCATACTCAACAGACCCTGCTAAAAGGCTTGTCCTCATCCTTCTTATAAGGCCTTTAAATATTGAAAGGCTGCAGTAGGGTCTCCCAAAAGACCAGCAAAAAGATGAGAATCCTTTCTGACAAAGGATGATTGTGAGACACTAACCTAATATGCCTGTGAGTACATGTGATTCTAGGAGACTGCAGACAAATCATTTCCAGCAGCTGTGCCATTGTACAAAGCTCTCATAAGGCAGCATTTAAAAGCCTGCATATAAATCTGTGTGGAAACATTATGAAAAAGACATTCACATGGTACCACATGGGGATATCTAAAGTCCTGCGGGAAGGAGAAACTGCTTTCTAAGAGATGCCTCAGAGAGCTTGGCTAGATGATCCTATTTATCAAAACTGACACAAGAGCATGGTGGTGGTTTATGAAATCACACCGTGAGTCCAGTCAAGAGTGACCATGCTGGTCAGGGGCTGCAGCACATGATATATGAGGAAAGAGTGAAGAAACTGGTTTTACTCAGTCTGGAGGAGAGGAGGCTTAAGGGAGACTTTATTTCAGCCTACAGATGCCTGATGAAAGGATAGAGAGAGGACAGAGCCTGACTCCTCTAAAGGATTCACAACAACAGAATGAAAGGCAGGGGACATTGTCAGAACACGGAAAATTCTGATTAGACCTAAAGAAATTTTGCATTTTTTGCCATAAATACTGTCAAATATTGGAACTGATGCCCAGAGAAATTGTGAGACATCTATCCTTGCAGAGTTTCCAATAAACACTTTAAACAGCCTTGAGCAACCTGATCTGATTAGACCTGAGCAGGGGTTGAATTAGGTGAACTACAGCTGACCATTTAGATTTACAATCCAAATTATTCTATGATTCTATGAAAAAATGCATTAAAAAGGAGAGGATACACCCCCCCACACACCATCACTTGTTAAACACTCTCACACACACAAATACACACACACACCCCCATTAAAAAAAAAAAAAGAAAAAGAAAAAAAAGAGAGAAAGCAGAAACCATAGTTAACTTGTTAACTTTCAGGAGCAAAATGAATGTGTTTACGATCAGAAAAATTCTTGGACAGCAAGAAGAACAAAAATCTACCTACCTGTGAAATAAAATTAGATCAATTGAAATGAACTGGAATGAAAAGAACTGGAATGAAAAGAACTGGACTAAAAATGTTTGAAGTGACACATTCCTATCTATGTCAATGCTTAATTGTGACAATCTAAATTTATTTTTGAAACTTGGTATTTCTAAATCACTGTTGACATCTTTATAAACTCAAAAAACCATCAATGAATAGATACCAATGGAACAGTTCGGCTTGGGTTTTTTCCCCCCAGTATGAAATGCTCAAATTCCACAGTGTTTGCAGCCACAAGAGCAGCACTCAGAGCCCCATCCTGTGAGCACCAAGAGCACCGAGTGTGAGCACCACACAGGACAAGCTGTTGTCACCCACCAACACTGTAAGTCAGCCTGCAGCCTACCTTTGAGCTGCTCTTTAAAGTGAGTCCATGTACTACATTAATTGGTTGCAGAAATCATATTTTTCTACTACAGACAACAGATTAAGCTTCTGGTACTGTCTTTCTGAAGATGTTTCTCTGCAGTCAGAGGAAAAGGCATGTCTTTGTTTTATGAAGTGAAGTGCAAGAAAGTATTTCCTTGATTTTGTTGGTTTAGTCATTCTAGTTCAGCACAGAAAGCTTCAAATATGCCTCACCTGAAAGGGTAAGTTTTCAAAACAAGAGCAGTAATACCTTTTGCCCATGGTGTTATGAGAAACAGGGGAAAATTACCTACATCCATTTGGAGAATGGAGGCTGCTGCTCCTCGGTCACTGAGAAGTTCATCAGACGCTCTTGTAAAAGCTTATTTGCCAGCCAGAACTGAGAGCTGCTGCTTTGGCTGCCTCTCAAATACAAGGTTAAAAAACGTTTTCCAGAAAGGTTCAGATGGAACAGATTATTCACAAATTGCCTTTGTCATCACTCAAGAGAAGAACTGTCTCTAGCTGGAAATATTTCAGAGATATTTATTGTATTCTGAAAATTTCATTTTATTTCTAACTTATTTACAGTTAAACATTCAGAATCATAAAATATGAAGTATAAAATATTTAACAAAATAGATGCAGTCCGTGTTGTTCAGGTGCACCATAAATATAGGATGAAACAGTAAACAGCATAGGAATTTTCTGATGGTACTCTCTGTCATTGACCAGGAGAAAGGGTGTGTAGACTTGCCTCATGCATTCTGGTCTGACCATTATGGCATCAATCTTTCATTTCAGAGAGAACACCACCACCACTCTAGTTTCTGTGTCCTCAGTCCTCCACAGTTACCTTCACTGTCTAAAATGTCAGCACTAAAGTTCAAAACATCAGATCCCCTCTGAAGTTGGTATATTCATATATTCAAGGATTTGTTTTTTAAATACAGAATTTCCTAGAAAAGAAGAATCAGGTAATTCGGTCCATATGAACAAAAGAGTCATTTATTTTATATATATTTTCTAGTAAGTTATAATAGTCTCTTGGATTTTAAATGTCTTTTTGCTATTTTCAATGCTTAAAAATTATAATTTTAAAACATTAAATATTGCGTTATATACATTATGATTTAGTTAATCATTCTAAACATGGAGCATTCTCCAAGTGAAAACTTGGATGAAACAGAAAACAATTTCATTGACATAACAGGCTTTAGAAGTTCACTTCATACAACCATAAATTTGACTATATGAAAAATAGCCAAACATCGATTTGTTCCTGCATGGGACTTTTTACTGTTCGTTTTTCTGATCTTGGGGAGAGGGGTTTTTGGCTGTTGTTTTTGTATAAACCAAAGGACAGATCTAGTCATTACTTTTGTCAATGTTCAGTATTTTAACTTTTTTTTAATCTCATACCTATTTTATATAAAATAACAAAATATACAGAGAAAGCTGAGTTTGTTACATTAGTTCATACACATACAGTAAATAAATTTTTTTTAATGTATGGCTTTGCAAAGGTAGATTATGAAGTGACTTTTGTATTTTATTTGTTTAAAAGCATTTTTAGAGAACGTGTTAGTGTGCTTACAATAGCGGCCATGGTATTCGGATGTCGAGCCAAGAGTTTAATGCTAGGATCACCAGAGGTCTTGCCTGACACTGCTTCTGCAGCCCTCAGAAGACAAATGTAGTTTATTACAACCTCGTCTATCTTAGCTATAATTTCCTGCTGCTGTGTTTCAGAGTTCATGACTTTAACTAAACGCATGCAGGCTTCTGTTAAGCAACAGAGTACTTGAAAGCTGGAAGTCATAGCTAAAAGCATTTCCTCAGGGCTTTTATCAGCCATGGCCATTTTCCTGCAGGCACTTCCCAACTGTCTCGATTCCAAAGATAACAGTTGTTTGTACTTAGAAAGTTTAAGGTCATATGTTTCTGGGTGTAAATCTTCTCTCTTGCCCATACTTGCTCGGACCAGTGAGAGTAGCTCATTGGCATCCTTTTGTGCTGCAATAAATCCATCAGGCATTGCATAAGTCTTCTCTTTCATCATATTTATTCGTGTGATTCGTGCATCGAAGGCTACATCGTTGAGATTCACATCAATTTGGCCACCTTGGGTGTCAACACTGCTCTTCTCGTGCTCATTGACTGCATCATGGGGGGGCTCAGCAGCTTTCGGGGACTCCAAGACTTTCTGCTCATTGTCACTGGATGACTGAGCAGCGGGTTCTGCAAGCTCACACGGGGTCTGTGGTTGGAAAAGATGTGAGAGCTGATGGCTGTCTCTGTCATCTTCCTCCTCGTTGTCATCATTTCCTCTGCTCAGGAAGCAATAGCTGAAGGGGCCCCGACACCTCCAGGTGCTGCTGGTCAGCTTTCGCAAGGGCAGCGTTCGACACTGCTTGGAGTCCTTCTGACTGGTGCCTGTGCCCGAACACCTCTTACTGTCCTTCCTATCAGTGCTGACATACACACAGCTCTGAGAGTAACTTTTTGACAGCTTTTTGCCCAGGGAAAATTCCACCCTTCTCTCCGATTTGGATTCATCCTTTTGGGTGGTGTCCAGGCATTTCAAGCTGGCCGTGGCTGCCTTCTTCTCAAACAGCATCTCAGTGCCTGCGGATCCTCCAATGCTGCTGCTGCTGCTGCTGCGTCTCAGCACTTTCTTGTTCTGCGGCATCCTGAGGCTTCCTCCTATCATGTCATATGGCCATAAACTAACTGTTGCCCCACAAGCCTGATTTACTTTGGGAATGTCACAAGAGTCTTCATTTTGACTTGGCACCTTTGATTCTGATAGCATGGATGATAGCATGATGGAGTCAGCTAGAGGCTGTCTAGGAAAAGCTGTAGGCATGCCTCCTTGTCTTCCCTTTTCAGGCTCTGTGAAAGCTACACTAGGGGTAGTAGAAGAGCAGACAGAATAATTAAGCATCACCCTGATAACATGCATTGGTTGAACTTTTAAATATCTTTTAACAGTCAGTACAAATGGTTTCCTGGTATTTCCCAGTGGTCTCCATTCCTCAAAATATTCCATCAAAAATTCATTACCAGTCTTTTGTATTTCACTAAAATGCCTTTAACAACCAGTCAAGAAATTATAATTTATGAATAAGTAATTGTTCCTTTCACTATAGCAGACTTACTCAAGAAAAGGAATAGCAAATTATGTACAAAACATGCTAAATCTCCCCTAATTATAGATTGCATGTTTTTTATTAACTAATTAGATGAATAATTTCAGAGTAAAATACCTTCTTTAACTACACCTGAAAGAGTATGGAAAGATGCGTTCATGGTAATTTTGGGTTGATTTTGTGGCAATTTTTGGCAGAGAAAGATTATTTCTCATTCTAAATTCTAGTCTGTTCCACTTTTGGACTTTTATGCATTCCCACATTACTGCAACATGTGGGTTGCACTCCAAGAAGAGGGAAAAATTAAATTCCAACTGAAAGAATTTCAATGCTGTCTCTAAAAACTGTGCATTTTTTTATAACTTTAAAGAAACACCTACTGTCAGATTGTGAAGTAAATTCATGCTTAATAAGGTAGTTACATTTTCTTATTCTTTACATCTAAAGCTTTTTATTCCTATTGGCATGTTTTTGACAGCCTGCTAAAATAGCATATAAAATACCTAAGAAATGAATCAAAGGTTTTGCTCCCCTACATTAATGTAACTTCAGAAGTCATTTTACAGTCTTGGACTCAAGTGACTACGGATTTTGGGGAGGCTTCCAAAGAGTGGAAAAGAGGCCTCTCCATCAGTGTCCCTCCAAATATTTTAACTGTAATGAGAGGGTTTTTTATATAGCTGATCTTTGTATGCAGCTCATCAGAATATCTCAGCAAGTAAAATGAAAAGATAAACCGAAGGTCTGATGTCACTGTATGTTACAGCTTGACGATGTAATTCCAGATAAAGATAATAGAAATGTCTTACCTAGACCTCAACATGAACTTGTAGCTTTAAGAACAAACACAAGAAACACTCTATTAGTGCTGTACCTGTAGTTTCTTTTATCTTGGGGATCCGATGACATCCTTCTCTCAAAGTGCCGAAAAGTGGCTCAGCATTAATTGCTGAATGCACAACGGGCACCGTCATTCTGTGACACACGGCGTCGGGTTGCTGGTGCAGGTCCTTGTATGTTGTTCCATGGTTTGGAAGAATGGCAGCTCTTTCATCTGCTGGAACATAGGCAATGCCCTTCATTGATGGATCAGAGATGATGTGCTTACCATCAGAGGTACAAAGAGGGGATTCGACGGGGGTAGCACACGTGCTACTGCCTGTGCTGCATCCTGCATCCACTGAAGAGCACTGAGAGCTCTGCAGCGAGAAATGGCCTTCACTTTGCAGAGATGACATGCGCTTGGCCAAGTGATACTCACACAGTCTAGCCACACTCTGCTCAGCTTCTGGAAGCTTTGAAGGATGGTCATCTGCAGATAAATCAGTATCTTCTGCATCATTTAGGTCTTTGGCTGAAGACACGGGAGTCATATCTGACAGGAAGTTTTCACCTTGGCTAAGCCCTGAGGTATCATCCTGATCCACCTCAGGATCCACTTCACCCTTACAGTCAGTTTCTGTTTTACCAAGGACAGGAACTCTCGGAAAAGCCTTCCCATTAACTGTTTCTGGGCTTTGCTTATCTGCTGCCCCATCATCGGCAGCATACCATCTTTGGCGAAAGGCAGTTCTCTCCACATTAAAAGTGCTTAGGCGCTGGCTGTCTCTTGCTGAAAGAGTTCCAAATTTAGCTTTTAGATCTTCATCAGACTCTGCTTTTTTATTTCCCTGTTGCTTTTTCATAGTAGCATTGCCATCAGAGGATGCTTTTACTTCGCTATCTGTCATCTTATTTTTCCTTTTACTAGTGCAAGAATATACCAAGGATCCCATGTGCAATTTGCTAAAATAATCAGTGACAGATTTTGTTTCCATGGTCTCTGGCTCCATTTCCATGTTATCGGAATGAAGAATCTGCTTTGAAGGCACAACTTTTGACTGTAGCTCTGCAGCCTGACCACCAGCCAAAGGCTGTGAGGGCTTCATACCCGGCCCTCCAGCCTGATTCTTAGCGATGGGAAATTCAGTCTGCTCTTCCACAAGCGGTTGGTAGCCTTCACTTGTGGTCAAAAACATACGTGCAGTGTTTTCCGACTGTTTCTGTGCTGTGGCTAGTTCAGAGCTTTCAGTCATTTCAGAGGAATTTGTTTCATTGCCAGAATCTGAAGATGACTCAGGGCTATATGCTCGCAGGATAGCTACACCTGCAAGCCACAAAAAATAAGAGTCAATTAAATGACAGCAGCTGAGGCACCTGGATAAGCGACAAGCAAAAGGGAGTGTATTAGAGACAAAAATATTCTTTGCAAAAATACTCTGACTTTATTGCACAGTTCCCGAGACAGGTAGTTTAATAACAGTGGTGGCTCCATTAAATATGAAATACGATGTATGCAAAATGATGGCAAAAAATAAAAGGAAAACTAAAAAAACCACCAAACCAACCCTCATGAAATGGAGTACTTCCAAAGCTAAATGGATGAGATGGAATGATTTTCAATGAATAAATGTAACTATGGTGAAAGAACCTGAATTGTCATTCGTCTGCTGTTCCTCTGAAGCAGCCAAAGCTTCTAGTGCTTGAAGTGTAGAGACTACAGCATCATCTAGCCCCTTCTCACACTTCCCCTCTGTATTAGTAGGGACAGCATCGATAAGCGACACTGGAATGTCATCATTGCCTAGATTACTGTCTTGCTCCTTGTTGTCTCTAGGCTGTGTCGTTTGATTCTGAGAGTCTTCCTCATCTGAACTGTCCCTGAAGCCAGGTGGAGGAGCAGCAATGGCCATGTTTAAGGTATGCAAAAGGAAATCATCTTCATTGTCATCACCTTCCGGAGGTGGAAGTGACGTCAAATCAATAATGTCATCACTAGAACCAGAAAGGCTGAGAAGAGCAGGCCTATTGATTTCTCCTACCATAATATCTTCTTCACAGCTTACTTCGTCTTCATCTTCTGCATCATCTGTGTTTTCTGCATAACAGATATCATGCAGCAAAGGCTCTTCTATCCCTTCAGCAGCTCCAAATATTTTACCATCACTTATAGTTGCATACACAGAGTTTGTAGCAAACTGAATGCTTTCAGCATCTGGTGACAACTCCAGGCCTTTAATATCATTGGCATTACTAAGATAAATGGCTCTTTGTTTTTCTAGTACTTCTGGACTTTCATCCAAAAGCCTTTCATAGCCAAGAGTCTGGGGACTGATACCATCCAAGTTGGGATCTCCAAATATAAAGGAAACTTTCGCTCCCCTGGGAGAATCCTGTGCTTTCTTGCTAGGCTCCAAACCTGAGAGTGACAGCAGTGAAGGCTGGTTAAAATTTCTGCTTTCTTCTGTTTCAGCAGGGTCACTTTGCTTGGCCAGATGCTGATCAAATCCACCTGAACTATAAGCATTTTCTATGTACAGATGTCTGTGTTCCTTTTGACATAACAGAGTTTCGGAAACATCTACAGTCTTCTGCTTTGGATCAGCAAAGGACATTTGAGCCTCCTGATCTCCTTCAGTCAGGAAAGTGGTAGTTTTTGGTATACAATTCCACTCAGAAGCAAGGATATTATGCTTCCCTCTATTTTCAGGTCCTATAGTATGGTAAAATAAAATCAACATTGTGAAATCAAATAACAAAGTCATGTAATTCATAAACAATCATTTGTCGATGCTGAGTATTAAACACTCTGAATAGGATAGCTGAGCCATCAAACACTTCAAAAAAGTGCTTTCAAATTCACCTCTGTTCTAAGTTGACTTAATGACCTAAAGTTTAACTGGTGCTTCTGTACTCTGAAACAAACCTAAACCTCAGCTAGGTATTAATGCTATTCCAGGCACAGTAACACAAAAGCAGCAGGTTTCTCCAACACCATATGTACTCTGAAAAAAGATATATGAATATAAAATAATAACACTCAAAGGGAGCGTGCATCTGTCTACTAGAGTACGAAGGAAATTTGACACATGGTTTATTTTACCATGAAGATGCTATCATAGGCCAGGTATTAGAACATTATAAAGCTGAATGGAATACTGTGGCACTAGGTCCGAGCCAGAAATCAGATCTCATTTGACACAGTCTTCTATTTATCTGGAGGTGCTCTAGCTTATGTTGACTTCTGCTTTATACAGTGGAGCATGGTTAGCACACTGTGAGATAAATACCTGTTTCTCGGCTCCCTGCATTTTTCTTGTTGGCCATGTTAAATATTGAACGCCTTGAGTCAACCAGCAGTCTGTAGTACCCAGCTGTTAGGCAAGCAAGATTCATTGCATCTGATGACTCCATCAGAAGAGTAATAGGCTGAGAAGAATACAATCGAGTTAAGGCTGTTCCTGCTCAATTTGTTTGCTGACAATACTATTACATCAAAGCAAAAGTAATTACATCACAAACACAACATTGAAAAATACACAAGAGAATTTATTTCCCTCACTACCAATATCAAACAGTATAAAGAGTTTAGTCACGATTGAAGTTGTTGCAGCATAGATATCTTACTCTGGCAAAAGCACTATTTAATGTTACTCTGCAAGTGAAGAACTTGGTACATTAGGTGCTGGAGACCTGCAGTTGTATGGGAATCTGCTGCTTCCCAGAAAATGTGGTGCACTAAGAATATGCAAAGAAGCATGACAGGGGAAGCAAACAGTCAGGGAAAGCAGAGGTTCATAAAATACAGCAGTCAGGTTAAAGCTATCATTACAGTGCAACACAGGGACAGGTAAGAAGATTTCAGTGTTTGTGGCCTGGTGTTACTGAAAAGACAACTGGTGAAAAAATAAGCAGATAAACAGAGACAAAGAGGTTGGAGAAAGATCACCAGAAGTGTGACCAGCAAAGAAAACAAACACAAAATACTGTTTTAAAAAAAAAAAAAAAAAAAAAAAAAGGACAATCCTAACAAAAAGTGAGACCTCAAAGCTTTGAAAAACTATGGCTACCAGGATAGCAAGCATTGAACCAAAGACATCCATGTGAAACATACTTTCATTGATTTTTCTTTTGCCATTATATATACATTTTCTTGCCTAAAAAGTTTGTTCAAGTCTCTATAGCTTTTAATACCAAAAGCTGTTCTCCTCAAATGTAATTTATTAAGGTGGCTACCCTCGACAACTCCTAGACAGGAAATAAAAATGAAGCCCTTACCATGATGCATAGATAGAAATTAGACCACAGACAACCCATCTTATCACTCACAGTTTGTAGTGACTCATAGTATGGGGACATTCGTGACAATTTATCATAATTTAGCATGCAGAGCCCACTGTCACAAGACAGATGTAAGGACCTATATCATTCATTCCAGGAGGAATGTCACATGCATCAAGGATGGCTCTCCAACCTACTCAATCCCTTACTAGTAAAAAGACAATTGATTCCGATGGAAGCTGTGGCCAAAACATAACTGATGATCACAGCTTACAAACAAACCCACAATAGGTCCCATGAGTTTTTCAAAGCCTGTGCTACAGCATCTTAGGTCACAATGTTCCAGGTGCCCTGAATGTTGTATAAACTGTTTTCAGCAACTTGGAAAAATATATGAGGGTTTGTCTTGGTTTTGTTTTTTTTTTTTCTCTTTAACTTATTTTTGTTACAGCTTGAACTTCTATTCAATACAAGCTTTTTTTAAGGTATTCAACTGTAAATTATTAAATGACAGTGGATTAATTAATCTCTGTTCTTTTGAGCAACTACTAAAATTGACATTTGAAATGCTACATTCATCTCAAATTTTCCACAGTGACTGGCAGAAATTTATGAACTCTGCAGAACTCTCAGATTGCTGAAAACAATGCTGTGAAGTATTGTTAATCTGCAGAAAAGTCCTGTGACAGCTTAACTTTGATTGCCTGATTCTGCCAAGTGAAACATGCTTGAGAACATATTTAAAGACACAAAAATGAAATAAAAATCTAAACTGTCTGTTCGTTTAAAAATAATATCATATATAACATATACATTTAGAAGCTGGATATATGAACCCTCTACTTCAGTGCAAATGGAAGGATGAAAACATCACTGAGAATATCAACCTGTGTATGCCTGCATCTCCTTCACAGGACATAGTCACAACCCCTACTTGTGCCCCACAGAGAGGCAACTTTTTGTCAAATTCCACCCAGAGCCTCCTAGATTTTTATTTTTAGTCAGCCTCTCTGGGTTTAAGATCACATGTGTTGAAGTGCAAGGAGATGGGGATATGCACAATTTGCAATAAGACAGTAACTATTATAATATATAACGACATAATACCATGGTAATACATAATACTACAGCATGCGGTGCTGCATATTACATATGGGCAGATGGGAAGGATTTAATTTCTATATTACTTTCTCCATCTGTAAAAAGGTGATAATAGCTTTTTGACAAGAAAGCTATGAGTTTAGCACAGTAATGCAGGCAAAGCTGCCTGAGATGTTACCATTGCAAAGTAAGAGGAAAGAGATGCTGTGTTCACCAACCTGTAAATTGCTATTAAGTTGCTGTCAAAGAGCATCTAGGTTATTTACAACAATGTTTTTTTTCATTACCTTAGATACAGAGAAACATTCCAGGTCAATATACCTAAAGCATTCAAAGCAAAAGCCCAGTAAAATATTCCTCATGTGTGCTTTTTTTGGTGTGTAGTGGGGTAAGCAAAAAGAACTGTTGGATTCTATTTATTTTAATCAAATATTTAAGTTTCAAATATAATGAGAACTCTTCCTTCAATCTGTGGTTATTCAAATTAATGCCCTAGAAAGTCTATGAAGCTTTTAATTTCAAAGCCAAATAGAAACCACACTAAAAACAACCAGGACAGTATAACATATAAAACTCCACTTATTTTGCTACTAGATGCCACACAGATGTAAAGGGTTAAGTGAGATTTAAAAGAAATTAAATTACTATAGATGATGAGCATTGTGAATACTGAAGTGGAATTATAAAGGTTAAGCAAAAAACCCATGCATTCTTACAGTTTATTTAATTGGCAACTGTTATGTGGTCACTTGCAGTAAACTTTGTGGATATAATACTGGATGACAGGGGACACTGGTCCAGTGCAGCTGGTGATTCTTTACTGGTAATAATACTGTATATTACACTACAAGGAGCTTCAAAAGAAGACCAATTTTATCATCACCTCTTCTTACCATGGCAACCCATGAAGATAATAACAAAGCGAGTTGCTGGGGGTCAGCTGAGAGAAAAATCAAAGTACAATGCAGGTACTGGAAAACACCAGCCTGGTACATTGTAGGCCCAACCTGTAGTATAAATGTACTGTGACCAAAAAAAGAGCTGAAAATGTATGCTCAGAGTACTATTGGCATGAAAATGTTCAGAACAGTATAGCTGAATCTAATACTCAAAGACAAAAACATTATTTAAACATGTTGTATCAACACAGATCAATAACAAACTTACTTTCACATCTAAGACATGCAGTTCAACTCTAACATTGCTTTCATCTTCTGTAAACATCTCAATTCTGTTCACATGGCTGAAGTCTGCCAGGAGAGCCACCAGATTTGTTTTGGTGTTTATCACGTGGCTGATCCCATACCGCGGCCCTACTAACAGAGTCACTTCTGAACGCTTTTCTCCCTGCTTCAGCAGAAAAAGAAAGAAAACACAAGTAAAAAACACGACAGGCACTGCATAGTGACAGAAATCACCACTCTCTTCTTTCAGTTACATATAGTTACATTTGCATGGCATTTCTACATTAAAGATTATCATGTTTTTTACTAGACAGATATGATACACAAGAGCATACTTGATTCATAATTTTAAAAAAAGTAAAGGAATTTCTTGCTGGATGTTGATTGCACTCTAGATTTTAGGTGGATAGTTAGATGGACAGACGATGAGTGGACTCTGCTTCTGTTAAAAGAAAAACTTTGTCATTAAGATTTTTCCAGACTAACAATTTTAGCATTCAATAGATAATCGGATGGAGTTATTTGCTAAGAAAGTGCTATCTATCTCCAAATTCCCAGTAAAATTTATATTATGACAGATATGTTATTTTCAAGATGAAAAGAAAGAAAAAGTGATTTGATTCAATTAAAAATTATTTTAAACATATGAATAGAACCTAAACTTCTAAAGAAATTTATATGATCCAGCTTTTGAAAAAAAAGGCATTATGATAAAATAAATCAAGAGAAGAGACTTTTTAAAGGGAAATGTTACCACTAGTGTTGCCTTGAAGACACGCCCTCCATATAATCGGAGATCACTGAGGAACTTTAGATAATGCACCTTGGCTTGCAGAGCAGAGAGCTGAGAAAGGAGAAACAGCGGTAAGAGGTAGTTGTGGAAACCATCACATTCTAAAATTCCAAAAGAAAAGGTACTTGTGTAATATAAAGAGAATGGTCTGCAATAACAGCTCTTTGGAGCCTGAAACTAAATCTTGAGATGCTTGAGCTTCAGACGAGGAGAAAGAGTTTCATTCTTAAAATTAATTTCTTGCTTGTTTAGTTAAAATGCACTGAGGACTTGGGAATGGGCAGATTAGAGCACTTCAAGAACATTCTGACTGCTTTAATGAAGGGAAAATGTTCAAGTACTAAGATTAAACATCTGTTCACTGAGGGATTTCAAGGCTAAGACAACAGCTTTCCATTCATAAACTCCATCAGTTCTTTAACGTTTATGTACCTATACAGAGGAAGAGAACAAAAAAATTTCATTTGTCAGCTATGTATTTTACATTTTGCTAGGTACTTGTGGTATTTGGTGTATTATTCCAACTTTTTACTGCATTTCCTACTTTCTAAAATAACATTCTTCCACTCTATTCAGTAGGTAATAGATCAGAAAGCTAAATACAGCACATCAACACATATGATCATGTCATATAATGCATGTCAGAATTTGTCTCCTCTCTTTTCCTCTGAGCTTAAATGACGTACTTTAACAAAGAAAGAAAACTTGGAAATACTTCGTGAGATAGAAGGGAAACAAGAAACAGTTCATTTCATCAGTCTGAATCCAAAGTTTATAGTTCCCTCATGTAAATCCTTATATCTGGACTTTTAGAAGATAATATAAGACAGTCTCATATAATTTTCTAGTTCCATTTCAGTCACTGAATTTCTAATTCAAAACCTTGTTTAATCTCAAACAGCATTTTAAGGGCCCCTATCCTAATTTTTTCCTAGACAACAAGGAGGAAATGGATCCAAAGCAGAGCAACTAGTGGTAATGCTTTGCCCTTTGCTTCACCAGGTGCAGAAATACACAAGGGTTGTAAAAAGCCAGGAGAATCCTGAGAATGACAGGCTTCCCTTCACGTGAAGGAAGAGAAGACGCCTGAAAGAAATCAGTTCGTTCTTGTGTTAGCATCTACAAGTGAGGCAGGAGGTGATGAAGAGCTCAGATGCTTTCTTTCTCAGACCTACCTGCTAGAGAAAGCAGGTTGGCAAACAATATATTTCCAAAGCTCAAATCAAAAAGAATGGAGCAAACCCAACAAAGTCTGCTTGCTGGAGGAAGGGCCCGTTGCAATACTTATTCTAACCAAACATTTATACTGGTATGCCACTCTAAGGCTTATCTTACACCTGTAAGGCCTGTAGCAGTGATGGCTTCCAAAATAAACCCAAATTTATATTACCAAGATAAATAATAAGCAATTGGCATAATTTAGCTTTAGTTTCAGCAGTATAGCAGGCAGTGCTTCAGCCTCTCTGTCTGAGGTCAAACACACAGAGCTATGTTCACAGTCACAATGTGTTCTGAAACCTCCAAGCAGGATTTCTGCTGATCACAGTGAGCCTCAGCTCAGGCACCAGCTGTGTGGAGGTTTTTTGGTTCAGAAACAAAGTGTCATGAAGCAGGATTCAGCTCATTTTATGTCTCAACTAGTCACTCTTAGGTGCTTTTTATAGTCCATGAAGAAAAATAAGCATTTCTAGGACACAAGCAATCTGGCCTATTTTTGGCTCTGAATGTGGGATGGGATGAATTGCTCCCTGGAAGTGCCTATTTCTCTCCATTGACTACAAATGAGAAGATGACCTGCACTGAGAAACCACGTTATGGTGTCTAAAAGCAGTCTCAGCTGCATGCATTTAACAAAGGCATTTCTCAGAGACATAGTCTTATGCATGTTTTTTCCAGCTGAAGTGAAAGCTTAGTGCTAAGAAAAGCATTTTACAAAGCAAGGAGGGTCATTTACTGCAAGGACCATCATCTATCCAGTTAGATCTTGGCCAGCGAAAAGTCTTTCTCTACAGTGTAACAGAAAATGATCTGAAAAACAGCATTTATGTCAGATGAGAGCACCAGAGAGAGAACAAAAACTTCCCTAGCAAATCTGCCATTCATGAAAAGTGCTAAGTTAATTAAAAAAATATATATGGCTTTCATATATGAAGTATTAACAACCAGTTCTCTGTCATTCTCAAGATAAGAAGATAGTTTAGCTGGGGCATAATTAATTATTTTTAATAGTTCTTGGCTGTGTTGCACCAGCACCCAAAGTTAAATCTCTGAAAATAGAGTGGCTAGGTGTTTCTCCAAAGGATTAGCTTTAAATGTGTCCCATACATGCCACACTTCTGTTCTTTAAAACATATTTTCCATTAAGATGCAAATGTAATACCTTTTTGCCTGGAGGAACTAGGTTTTGATTTGCTTTGACAAGGTGGGAAAGTGCTTTCTTTATGTTCTTTTCTTTCATGCTTTGCAGCACAGCAGATGGAAGAAAAGTCTCTAATCCCCATTCTTTTCTGCAATAAAAGGCATATATTTAATTTCACATTCCTGTGATGATTATTTATCTAAAGACTGGGGACTACGATGCCAAGTGAATGATTACCTGAAAACAGAAGGAGAGTTGATCAAGTCCAGAGTTTTGCAACAACATGTTATTTCTTAAATTTAAACAATTTATTTCTTACAAAAAAAGGTATTTAAAAATGATAAATAATATCTCTTCTACCCCTCTTTTCTCTTCAGTCATGCCATTCAGAAAAGAATGTTTAGGTTTGATATCTAAGTCTATGGAAATACCACTTAACTACATTGACAAGTCTGATTACAGAATTAAAATAGCAGATAATTTAACAATGTAATGTCAAATTTAATTTTATTTTATTGGTTTTTTTTAGAACATGGAAATCAGAGCCATTTTCTTTTCATCTTTATGTTTGTGGTAGGGTGGGGAGGGCTGGGTCCTCCTCAAAATGCAACCAGTTCACCTCCATTTACCAAATTGTTTTTCTGCTTGAAGCACCCTTTTTGACAGAAGACTGACTCTTCACTTGCAAGTAACTATTTTTGCAGATTCATTAATAGGATAGAATATTACATTCTCTTCAATATGATGGATAAACTCTACAAGACTGAGTGTGTAACAGTTATTTCCATTCTGCAAGCAAACTAAGCAATAGCAACAAAAGGCTTGGGGTTTTTATTTTGTTGTGAGGTTTTGTTGCCTTTTTTTTTTTTTTAATCTGAGTAGATATACACACATTTGCACTTTCCAATGTTTCTTTTTCATTGTAGTTATATATATGTGATGTCTAAAATAAGACAGGTGCCTAGTGGAGTACTTCTGCAT
Source organism: Brachypodius melanocephalos (assembly GCA_013398615.1). Taxonomy (NCBI): domain Eukaryota; kingdom Metazoa; phylum Chordata; class Aves; order Passeriformes; family Pycnonotidae; genus Brachypodius; species Brachypodius melanocephalos. The sequence continues at coordinate 65,726,737 of VZSR01003803.1, read as the reverse complement.
TTAAGAAATATTACAAACTCCAATCTATGACCTACTGTCTTCTGAACTGAGCAATAATCTGAATCTTACTATAATAATCTCTACTAAAACCTTAGGATACAGATCTTACAAACGTAGATCTTAAATCACTGAAACCAAATCAGCTAATCATATTTACATTTGTAGTCTATTTCACATGCCCAAACAGATGATCAAAAGGTAAACAGACCAAAGAGACAAGATGTACCACTCTTAACATATCCGAATTCATTTCAGTGACAAAGAATAAAACTAAATTGGTGCATATATACAAACATACTAAAGAAACAACCTTAAAAAATCCATAAGTTACTCCTAAAGTTTCACTGTTAATGAATACACAGCATTCTCAACTTACTCTATGTATTTGAGGGAGATTTTCTGAGTTTGCTTGGTGGTCACAGTTGCAATATACATTTGTAATGCAGCCAACCGCAGGGCAATGTCGTATTTCAGTTCTGGTCCAAACCTTTCCTGGACCACATCATTACAGCTCTGCCAAAGAACCAGTAGAGGGAGCATCACGTTAAAAAATCTTTCACTAAAAGTAAATTACTGGGGAGTTTTTTGTTGTTTGTTTGTTTTTTAGGTTTTTTTTTTAATTAACACTTCATGAACAGTAACCCCTAACTCTGAAGCAGGACTGTGTTTTTGCTTTCAGAAGTGTCAGATATTCACTGTAGGGGCACTAATGAAGAATACCAGTACTTCTGCCAAAGAGCAAAAGGCATGATTATTTTGACCTAAGCTCTCTTCAGCCTTCCTGGAGAGAAGAGTAACCCTCCATCACAAAAAGTGTTTGGAGGGTATCAGTACATCTGGACTCAGGATAGCAGGATTATACCTGGTGATACACTCAGGAGAACCACATTGCTTGTACATCAGTTTTCCCATCCACTGGACTGGAACCTCCTTTTCAGACATAATTTCTGTCTGATATTACACTACCATAAATAAGTATTAACAATTAATTCAGCTTCATTCTTCTCTAAAGCAAATATATTTTGGAAAGATATCAAAGCATTACTACTTGGAGAGACTTATGAGGAAAGAGGACTTTGTAGATAATAGAGATTTGGCATATTCCCCAAGTGCATTCATTGGCTTTAAAAGCCAGAATTCACTGCAGCCATACTTTTCTATATGAAGATGTAAATTTATATATATAGTAAGTATATTTTTTTATTCACCTTTACACTAGCAATGGCTGTGCTTTCACTTACCTGTACATAGAGATACTCAAAAGCAACTGGATCTCTTCTTAAAAGATCAATGGGATCCTTTGGGACAAAGCTAATCCTGAAAAGACATCTCATCTTATGCGAGCTTGGCCTTTGGGTCACCTAGGACAGTGCAATAATAATGTTAGAGCTTGGCAACCCTGGCTGAGCAACAGGGTCTATAGTCTTGGGCAATGTTGCCCTGCTCCAGAGCCCTGTGGCAGCAAGATAAATAATTCTGCCCAGGAAAAGAGCTTTGCCATGGGCTACTTAGGCTCTTCACCAAAGAAGATCATGTATATAATGTTGTGGAAGGACTTTAAGACTCATACAGGCATGACTGCCTGATAGAACCCATCCTCAAAGCAACAGAATTCACTCAAAAGCAGGCTGAAACGACAGAGAAAACAGATCTTAACAAAAACCATCCAAGTGAAATGCAAACTGAGTTGAGCTTCAGCAGGACTAAAACACTCATAAATGAGAAGAGCTAGGTGTTTGGGGAGAAGCCACATTTTATTTCTTAGACTGTCTGATAACACAGGTGAGGCCCAACTTGGAAGCTATTACTCTCACTTTCTCTTGTTTTAGTTCAATAGGCAAATTGAGAAAAATTAGGTCTTTTTCCTGGGTTGTCCTGGGTTAAGAGATCTCCTCCCTAAATTCTGACTGAGGTCCAATACATTAAAAAATTAAAAAGTCTGCTTTGTGTGTTGGTCAGCAAAACTTTTTTAAGCATCTAACTCTGTAATCTGGGTATATTCACAGGAGACCACTGCCTAGCAAAGAAATAATTGGATAAAAGGGTAACAATCCAAACCCACCATTGTAAGTCATGGTCAGCAGCAACAATATAATGGCAAATTAAAATATTGCTGATTTTGCAGGAACTTCAAAGAAGAAACCCTAGAATTAATGTAGTTTATGTAATTTATTCAATTAGGCTAATGCAGTTAGAGAGTTAGGGTACTTTATAATCAACATCTTTACTTGACAAAATTGTCATTTTAAAAATCTCCAATGAAGTCTCTGTCTTGCTCAAAAAATTTCCAAAAGGTCTGTTTATTTCACACTGTCTCACCTTTTTCCTAAGTATATAGACATACTCTGTATATATTGATAAAAGCTACAGATGGGATTTTTTAAAAGCTCACTAATATGGTTTATTCTGATGTTTCTGACTGCAGTGAGAATTTTACCAATAACTTCAAGGAGATGGCTAGGCTAGGAGGACAAGTATTGAGTATTTCTGGATATTGTGCAATCACTGGGTAGCTCATACCCACAAGAAAAGAATGTTAATGTGGCAAAAGCAAGGGCTTAAAGATTAGATACTCCCAGAAACACTGTTATCTCGTAAACTAAGCTCCTTCACACCATCACACAGATTTTAGTTATAATTACAAGGATTCTGTCATTTAAATTAAGTATTTTTCCACATCTAAGAATCCATTTCTCCTTTTTCTTTCTTTTTCCAATTTAACTGAAATTTTAAAAAATACTACTGTTCTCCTGAAACACAGAAATACAATAGAAAATTTCAGGCTAAAAAATTTGGTGAAATGATAGGCAGATAAAATCACGGTACTCTGCTGGTAACTGTGAAACAACTTTAACTTTAGTCACACTTCCCTCATCTAAGGAAGAAAGTCAAACCAAGATTTTCTGTGTCACAATTCATCATCACTGAAGTGACACAACGTACCTCTGTGTAAACAAGCCAAACTTGACTTCATCAGAAAGAGGACTATTCCCTTTCACACAGATACAGATCTGCATAATCAAATTGGAACAAAGCATCAAAATAAGGCTTTTAAAGAAATTTGGGCAGACTGTGGTTCTCAGAATGGTTACCATGGATTTGCCAGCTGTTGAGTACGTTCACTAGCTGGGCCTCGTATGATATGGAAAGGTTAGATAAGTATTTTTCAGATTTCAGAGTATTTTTCAGATTTCAGTCTGATTTTTTAATTCTTAATATTTTTGGAAGGCCCAATCAAGCAATGAAATATGATGTTTTAATAACAGAAAATTCCTGTGAGAACCTTATTCTTACAATTGCATCTAAATATGTTTGCTATCTGATAGATTGTATCAAACTATAAAGCTTGCAGCTAACTCACTTGAGTAATGAAAAAGATGGATAATTTACTGATTAACCAATCTAATAAATATCTGTTTTCATATACCATTACACAAACCTGAGTTAGAGTCTCTTGTTCATGTAGCAAAAGGAGTTTTGTTCCAGATCCTTCAACTCTCTGCTCCAGCATTAGGGAGAAGTGTTCAATACACTTGATGGAAAGCTTTTCTTGGAGTGTTAAGATGACATCCTAATTAACAAAGGATTTATAAAAAGTGCTTAAATTCATGAAATGGTTGGGACTCAGTTCTTCACTGCCACACACCCTGCATGTACCCAGAACAGGGCAGAAGCCCAGGCTTTGTGCCTGTTTTGCACAAGTTTCCAGGACATCACAACCATTCCTCAAACATCCCCAAGATGGTGACAGATATGAATGTGAGAAATACATAAATGGGATTTCTGGGAATGCACAACATTCTGTTGTGGTTTAATGTGAAAATTATATTGGTGTGGCCCTTAAATCACATCTGTCTCTCTGGAAATAAAACTCATCAGCAAAGGAGAGATGGTTTTATCACTATTCTCTTCCCTTTATTGGGGCCATGCCATCAAGCAGACAAACCAAATTTATATGTTCAACAAAAAAAAATTAAATGAATGGCCTTTATTTGTTCTTATGGCAAAGAGGTCTTTTTAAAGTTCACTTCTTGAGTTTTAGATGCTGACAGAAAAGTCAATGATGACGATATCTGTGCAGAACAATAGCTCTAAACTGATGGACCATAACAATTTTTAGAGACTCCTGATTAGCTTTTTTTACACTGAATTATGACTAAGGATAGTTAATTTGAGAACAACTTTATTTAAAATAACAGCTAAACAAACCTCTTCACAAAACCGTTCAACTAATCCCTACCTTACTTTCATATAACACTTTGAAAATGTGTGCACATTATTAATATCGTTTGTCAAGGTATCTTTTACTTAAGGAATACTGTATTAAAAAGAAATACATAATAACCCATCATTTAGAAATAGTTTCACAGTATGTTGGTGACAAGATTAAAACATTTCCTTCCATCTGAAAGATTTCCAGATATACGTAAGTATCCAGATGGATTGGACTTAGTAAGGAGATCATGACGAATTGTAATTCAAGTGTTTTAACATAATTTAGGAAGATTAATTGATCAATTACAGCGTGTTTATGGAAAATCAAGACCAAACTGGTGGAAGGATGAAAAAATGTAGGTATGTGGGATGATGGGAACAGCTCTCTACAGTGTAGAGAATATATGACAGCATTAATGAATTGCAAGCTATCACTCTAAATAATGGAGGCTAATGTAGAATTCTGAACAATGCAGAATGTATTACTTACACATTAAATCTACTTTTATTTATACTTCTAAACTATGCTAAAAGACTATGGGCATAACAGTAACATGAAAGCAGCATAATACTAAATATAAGCTTTTAAGAGAGGGTAGTAATGGCCCTGCTTTTTACCACTAGCTTTTCTGGGCCTTTTAAAATATGAGGCTAAGGCACACAGCCTGTGATTACTGCACTAAAGATTTTGCTAGATATCCTCTCATCTGATAATTTGAGAGTCAGCCCAGGTGCTATGACCCAACAATATGGAAAGTGAGGACTGCAAGTTAGGTGCTGCTTGCACCCTCCTTTTTAAGTGGTGAACTAGTGGACTGCTAGAGGTGAAAAAATCTGCATTTACCTGCACTCACCTGGGGCATGTCACCCCGGCTAAGCAAAGAAGCGACAATCCACAACCACCCATCTCATACACATGCAAGAATATGTCATTTATAGCTGTGCAGGCCTCAGAATACATAATTGCCTGAATTAGTGCAAAGGAAATTATTCCTACCAACAGTCAAAATAACTAAGTTCAAAGCAGGTTTACAACATCAATACAGCTAGGCAACTGAGGCCACATGGGTATCTGTGCCAATGACTTCAGATTTGACGTTTGGTCTGATAGTATGTGACATATCCATGACAGGACTACTGAAAATGGATGTAATGTGATGGCCAAAGACTGGCCTTCATGGGCAAAACATCCTGGAATAGGTTGGTTGTTTATACGCTCATGACAGAAAATACTACAAAGTGGGCTTGTGTGCCTTAGAAGGGTATGGAGACCTCACTAGCTACATGAGTAATGTCTCCTATTTTTTCTCCAGCCAAATTTTTAAATGGACTGAAGTCATTCAGTATCCCATGGATGTATCCCATGGATAGAATGCTTGTATCCATACCTGCATTCAACTTATGCCTAAGGCATATATGCTACATTTACTAACAAATGTTGCATCCCATTTTTAAATGTGATTCTAGTGTCTGATTTACCATAAGACTGGAATAAATTTCTTGCCTGCCTTAGTAAATAACTCTCTTTGCTGCTCTGATTGAGCATGCTGCTGTATCACAGTGAGCACAAAGGCAGCCTTTCTTCAAGTATGCATGGTTTTACAATCCCTTAAAACTAGCAAAAGCTGTCATGGCCAGCCTTCATCAATCATTCCCACCCATGCCCCTCTCATGTCTCGGTGTCCCAAGCGTGCATGCAGCCATGCAGTGAGCTAGATCTGGTATCCAATCCCTGTTGAAACTAGCTTCCCCAAACAGTAATGCTAGCCCTGCTGCTTACCATGCCACTCCAAGGCTCTCACAGACACTGATGATGCCTCTGATTTAGGAACCCACATGGAACCGTGTCACAGACATTCCCTGGAAGACTCAGTTTTGTGCCAGGGCTTTACCTTTTTATTTCTGCATGTGAAATGTGCTATGGAAAGCGTAAGGGGCACTGTACTGAGGAGAGTAATTTATCACTGACATAACCCTACAATATCCCATCCCATCCCATCCCATCATATCACTGAATGATAAGCTAGATGATATTCAATCAGCAACCAACATCTTAATCTTCTTAGCTCCTGACTTTTGCTGACAAATCATGCTAGTGTTTGGCAGCATATCAAAATGATACAAGCACACAATTTTGATTGTGCTCCAAGCACATTAAAATCATCACTTCTTTTTCACTGACAATAAAATATCTTTTTAGGAGCAAAAAACTGGATCACATCCTAATTATTTCTGAACTAAGAGTCCAGCCCAAACTGAACACACTAGTAATTTTTTTCTTAAAGCATTCCAAGTAAATGATAATTACTTAAGGTCTCATACCAAGGTATAGCTAGCTTACCTTTATTGAAGTGCTGCAGTCAAAACGGAAAGATTTGGTTTGTCCATTTTCAAGATATACCTTTAGAACATTTGGCATGAAAAGAAGCGAGTTGTCCTTAACTGTTTCCTGTCAAGCAAATTAGTGAATCAGATTACAACATGCAACAAGAGAAAAATGAATGTTGTTCTATCAAGAAGTACATCATTCTGATGGAAAAACAAAAACTGAGACAGAAAGTGTTGGCCCAAACTGAAAGCAGAAATATAAGTGCCCTGCAAGGGTCTAGCCATGCTCCTTACAGCTGCCCTCTACAGGTTTCTGTCCTGGTAAAATATAACTGTAGTTTATATATATATATATAAAAATATATAAAATATATATAAAATATATATATATATATATAAATATATATAACATATCTTTTATGTCTGGCCTGGAGTACTCTCTTTCCCTAAATACTATCTCTCTGGCAATAAATATTGCTTCTGAAGCTGAAACAATTTCACTAATACAGAAAAATGGATTACTGTTTCTCTGAATGTAGTGAGCTATTTAGTGTCTTCAATCTAAACAATGGAAACTATGGTTTGTTAGTAAGGATTACAATCAAGGTATTTAACATTTTCTTTATAGGTGGATATTAAATGCTGATATCTTTCATCATTTGAGAAGAGTATGAGAAGAGCAATGTACAGTATTGCAACCTAATTCAATGATTCATAACCAGTATAGGAAAATAAAGAGAAATAAGGAAGGGAAACAAATCTTGGGAGGTTCCGTTTGCTTCTTTTTATTTTAAAAAGCAGAAATTGCTTTAGAAAAAATGCAGTATTAATTTAGTTTGGAAGAGAGTTGGCTAAAGACATCAGTGTGGAATGATGCTGTGGCAAATCATGAAAATGAGCTGGGAGTTCATGTCTAAGGAGAAGTTCAGTACCTTTCAAAGGGAGGCTGACATTGCCTGAGGTCTGGAAACAATAACTTTAAGGAAATAAAACAAATTTTAAAGGGATCTATCAGGTAATCTTAATCAGTTTTCCTGACATGGTACCTCTCTTGAGTTTATGGAGCTTGTTTTTATGAAAACAAAGTTGATCCAAAAAAACCAACAAACACTATCAAGACTATAAAAACAAACATATGTGCTATCACCACAAAATTCACTCACTAGCATCTTAATTTTATTTTAAGAGACAAATTTTTCATAAAATTATGGGCCTAATGAACTTTAAAAATAGATCTTTGGAAAACTTCAGAAACAGAAAAACTCTTCTCTTTGCAAGCCTGTCACCATTTTTTCCTGCAATGTAATTACCTCCCTTTCCAGGCTTGAGCTGTACCTTTGGATGAAATGCTCAATCCTTTCTGAGGTTAAATAGCTGAATACTCACCGACACCTGGCCATTGATAATTACTTCTTCAGAGAAGCGCACTTTGACAGGATTGGACTTCAATCTTGCCTTTTTTGCAGCACTAATAAAAGCTGATTTAGGAGACTGGAAGAAAAGATGATGACAAGATATATCATGTAACTTCAAATTAAAACCTTTCTTTTCTTTTTCAGGTATTCGCCCTGTTTCTTACATGCTGGGAACTCCATGCACACAGCAACATTTTGCATACAGAGGAATGGAAATACAGTCAAACCATAATGCATCCTGAGGTAATCTATATGTACATACACATAAGAAAACACCAGTTCCTACTGAACATACTGCAAACTATCTCACTGTTAGACTGGAGCAATGGGAAGGGTTCTCAGTGCACACACAAATTCCTGTAGTGCTCTCACAATGACTGCTGTCACCCAGCCTTGTCTGCATGAAGGGACACTGACCAGTGAACTACCAGTGACCCTCTCTTCACAGACTGAACGGAAAATCTCTGCATAATCTGGGATCTACTGGATAAACATACACATGACTTTTGCCAAAAAAAAAAGTGTCTGGGAGGTCTCCAAGTGCAGTGGCATCTCACTGTATTTGTCCACTTCAAAACACAAGCAAAAACCACCAAGAAGAACCTGCAGGCCATCAAGCTTCCCCTGAAGGTATCCCCTAAACACACCCTATGCGAGGCATGCCTTCAATATTGACATACTGTAGGGCTTCCTGGATTAGAAGTGTAGAAGCATTTCAAATTTTCTTCTGTGACCTACAAGACTTTTACCTTCTACATTATGCAATGGGTTCACCTCTTTACCTCTTTTCAGCCCCTGGGAAAAAAAAAAATCTCCTCACTTGAGAAATTTGACTATCAATTCCTTTTTAGTAGCAAATTAAATATTCACAGTCAATGAGATTTCTATTTTCAGCAGCAGAAGTGAGGCTGGTTTATTCTCAGGTCAGTTACAAACACAGTGCCTCTGGCAATGCCTTCCATTGATAACAGGCAATGGAAGACTTTCTTGCTTTGGCTGAAAGTCACTGGGTTCTTTTGGGCCAGGTTTTGATCTATTTGTTTGGTGAAAATACAAATTAAGAATTTCAGAATTTTACTCTAAGTCGCGAGAAGTGGCCTTACTAGTTTTGAACAAAGACTTAAGTCATGTTGGTTTGCCTGTGAGAAATAAGCAGAGGCACAAGTGGTGATGATCAATGTGGCATGAGCTGTCCTCATAAACATGGGAAGTCTTGTTATTATCACTCAAATTCTGACTCAACTAACAATCTGTAAGAGTAATGGAGTAGTCCAAGGCTATGTGCTCCTCTGTTTCTGTCTCTGATCTCTGCTGAAACTGCTTAAAAAGTTATTTTCTTGTAATGCAGAAGCCTTGTTTCTTGTAACTAGCAGGAAGAAGTCTAGCTCATTTCTGCATGCCTCTGATCTATCATCACATTGAAAACATGGTAACTATTACCATAGGCTCAGTATCACCCAGTGAACAAGGAATGAACACTGTCACATTCTCCTAGGAAATATCAGAGACATCCAGTAATTCCTGAGGCACAAAATAGAGTCAAGAAATAAAAAGAAATGTTTCTTTGTTTTCACAGTTCATTTTTCTTACCTCTCTAGCACATATGACCACACGACAATCAATAATTGTAAATAATAGAAAATTCAACCCCATGAACAAACCAAGCCCAGCCTCCAGACTCAGTGCTGAAAAAAGTGGAAGTTTTGAAACAACCACCACACACAACCCCACATCATCACTGCCCCACCCCTCCCCCCACCCCCCCCAAAAAAAGAATAAAAAAAATAAAATAGTGTTTTAGAGTTGGGGACGCTGTTAACTTCTTCAGCAAGAGAAGACAACATGGAAATGTAGAAGCAGTTTAAATACTGTCTTCTGGAGATGAATTCCCAGAATGACACAGTATAAAATAGACCATGATTAATATAAAAACTCTAGAGATGCCTTCTCTAATTGCCTTCTCTAATTTCCTTCCTCTCCATGTAGTCCCCCTCCGCAATGTGTAAGGGGGATGGTGTGTTTGGCACCCAAGTAATAGACAGCACACTGTTGATTCCACTGCCACAGGGCAGCACGCAGCAGGATTAGGCTACTGGCTTCCCCTTGCAAGAACATGGGGAAAAGATTGGCTTTCACTCACTATCCTTGCTGAACAAATCTCTGTACTGTTGCTTGCTCTTATTACAGATGAGTCACCAGTCTGGCCTCTCTTGACAGGCAGACTGCCAAATGTTTTCTGGATTCTGGCAAGGTTATTCCCATACAGCAAATTTGGCAAACCACTATGTGTCCCTATTGCTCTCTACAACCTTTCTTTTTCTTTCTACAACCTCAAAAGTCACTTGTGAGAGGCATAAACACTTAAATTATGTTATTGCAAAAATGCAATGGCAGAGTTCAGGACAACTAATGATTTGAACATATGTGAGTTTCCAAGAACCCCTGTGGGATGTGGGGTTTCATGTACCCATTGCACATCCAGGGGAGCACACCATGGTTACCATAAAATGTGATGCTTCCTTTCATTTCCACTTTTGCTGTGGTGACATGGGAAGGACTCTGTGGCCCTTTGCCAGGCACTCTGGGTGAGCCTGGAGCAGATTGTTTTCCAAAAAGCTCCAAACTATAAACCAGGGGTGCAAGAAAATGAAACAGCTGCGCCAGGTATTTGGGAGAACATTCTCTGCTGGTTAAAGGTTTGAGTAATAGCACAGCTTTTGCATTTAATTGCACAATGTCATTGTTTCTACCTCTTCATCAACTTGACACTTTTTCTTTGGGAATAGAAGTGTTTCCAAAGGATGGGCAAATACCTAGGAAAATAGTTGGGTTTGATTGTCAGAACTCACTTGTCTAACAAAGCCTCAGCAAGATGATGTGCAGCTCTATTGTATTTTAATGTCTTAGGTTTGCAGAAGAACGCCATCACTTAATGATTCTCACAGTGCCAGGTTCATTTGTTTCTGATGCTCCGTGTTTTAGCCAAATGGATGCCATTATTCTCAGTTAATGACATTTAGCAGGAGGTGTTTACACTAATGCAGGACATATATCACTGCAAGTAAAGTATTTGCATTGTCACAGATAAAAACAGCTTAATTACAGTGACTTTTGCAAAATCAGGGCACACATTTTAGCAAGGAGTCAAAATAATTCAAAATCCCTCAAACTTTTGTCTGTGTGACTTAAGCCCTGTTTCCTATTAAAAGCTCAAATTTATTAGGATTTTAAATAGTTTTGACTTGTTTACACAGAATTCAAAGGAAAAAATCAGCCGATCATTTCAACACTACCTGGAGAAACTGCTAAGAAGGAAAATGAAACATTGCACAGATATATGCTTGTTGGAAATAATAGTGAAGACCTAGACCCTACTTTGAACCCTGCTCATAGTGACTGCAATCAATAGGCTTCCCATCAGCAGGGTCAAAACACAAAAGATTGCAGAGCAGACTTTCAGGAAAATACTACTTTCTCATTTTCTAGACTTCTCAAAATTAGATCCTATATTTGTCAGCAGCATTAGAGTGGGTCATTTATTGATAGATTTTAGAAACAATATCCTAGAGAGATACTTTTTTGATGAAAATAAAAATGTCTAGTGCTTCCTGCGCTTTTGCAGGTAAACTATAATTTGGGGGAGACTGCAAAGGAAGTGGTTTTCATTTGCCAAAAAAACCACTTTGAGTGCTCTTGCCAGTAGAGGTGCTGCAGCAGCAAAACCTTTACTCATGCTCAAGAAAAAGAAGGATCTAGTAGCTAGAAGAGCACAGTGTAGTACTGAAATATTATAAAGAAATAGAATGACAGCAGTATAGGACAATCACAAGGTGAAAAGAAAACCTGCTCTGTGACAGTAAGCATCAAAATTAGAAATACTACATTTAAAACTACAGAAATACTATAGTTTTTAAATAGTTACAGAGTGTATATATGCAATAAATTTTAAGCTTGTTACTTAAAAATAGTCATTAGTTTGATGTAAAATACTAAGTTTGCTAGAAAAAAAGGAAAAATTGCCTAAGTGCAAAAAAGTGTGTTGACTTTTTGGTTCATCGCTAACAGCAATTACAAGCAGCAGTATTTAACAAGCAAATAAAAGGTGAGTAAGAGGAAGAATTACATTTATTAAGTGGAACAGGACATAATGCCCAAAGGCAAACTAAATATGGTAATGCATAGCTGCGAACAAGGCTGAAAAGACTACACTGGCTCACAAGAGCATTGTAGAAGAGCAAGTAGGAATATGGAAGAAATAATGTGGAGACGTTTTCCACACAGTAATCTGTGATAACCACATGGCACTGACAGATCATCATCAAGAGTATTTCTTTGTTAAAATTTTGACACAGATTTAATTGCTGGAATAGTGGTCAGATCTGGGTTCCCTCTTAAAAAGTTGGCAATCATAGACAATTTTATTTAATTATTTGTATTATTTATATTTCACCATTTTTAGATGGTAGTCACAGTCTGATCATTAGTCCCACAAACTCTCAATAAGATTGTTGCCACAATCATTACGATCCATAAATGTTATTTACTGTAGTTTTTGTGCAACTGTTATGTCTCAGAAGTATTACAATGTTAAATCAAGAAGCATCTCTTTTAAAACAGAAGAAGATACTATCTTTTTCCCCCTGCAAAACTTAATGCACAGCAAAATTGCCATAGATCTCAGCTGGGCCTGGACTTCATCCAAGGAGCTTAAGAGATGAATCATGAAAGCAACCTATCAAATGATCTCTGCACATAAAATCTGAAAGGATATCATACAGGCAAGTTATTTGATTTAAGTAATGCTTAGAACTTAATAAGGCAACAATCAGAATGGTAGTTCATTTACAGAATAAAACAGTCAGAAATTATAATCAAATGCCATACTTCCAGAAATCAGAACTCTGAATGCTTTAACTGCTTGAGCTGCTCGGTGACCTCCTTAGGAACACTGGTGATAAGAACCTAGCAGAGATTTGTATATTGATGGAAAGAAAAAGATAGCCTAATGCTTTGGCTTGGTCATAATTAAAATGAAATTTTAATGTGTTTTAATGTGTTTAAGCATTAAACAGATCTGAATGCATTTAAGCAAAAATGATCCACAAAAGCTTTCAAAGAGTACTAAATGAACTATAGAGTACTATAAATCTAGATTATGTTTACTTTCACCTGCAATCATAAAGGATGATTACTTAAATGCAAAATCAAAACACACTCTAAACAGCACAAATAAAACCGATTAAGAAGTAGCATTTTTGTAATCCATCTTGGCAGATATTTTTCATGCAATGGGAGAAGGAAAATCACCATCAGGAAGAGAGATCGATGAAATGTTTGTAGAGATGTATTTCTGCCAAGAATGGGGAAGAAATTCAGTCTTTATTTAAAAGCTCTTATTTTCTTTTGTCTGGTTTCTGCTTCATCATCCCAGTTTAATTGGCAAAATAGTAAAAGGAAACATGGAGGAGGCAAAATTAAACAAATGGGGAAAATACATGTGCGTCATAATTTCTGAAGGCATAAATATTATTTCCAAACTATATGGCAAACTGTACTTGTCAAGAGGATCCCCTGCACAGAAGACCAGGACAGGACACACAGCTGGCCTGCAGCAACACCCAGAGGTTGCAAGGCTGAAAGAGATGCCAACAGGTTCAGGCACTCCTGACAGCAATGGTGTGGCAGTAGGAGGGCAGCATGGACCAGATGCTCAAAGTGACTCAGGGGGACCAAGGCAACCTCGTGGCCCAAGGTTTGCACAAACTGAGGGGTCTTGCACTGCTTCAGGGCCAAAACTTGGCTGCACACACTGGCATCATCCCAACTGCTCCCCATCCCTACAGACACCCTTGCATCCACTGCAGAAAAACTTGGAGTTGAAAGTGGTAATGGGAGGATGCTATGAATCAAAAAGACCCTGGTCTGGACAGGCAGGGAGGTACATACAATAATATTGCACAGATGAGATCTGCTACGTGCAACAGTCCTGCAGCCAAGGCCCTCCCAACCAGTCCATTTCACTGAGCATCCCAACTTTGGGGTAAAAATGGGTCAATTAAAGCTAGCACCAACATTAATCTCATCTTCTAACTGCTCTGTGCACATTCTTGGGGGGATGATCTTCATGCCTACATGAGCTTAAATGTCCATCACCCACAAAACACAAGTGTTTTGTCTGCTGAGGTAGAGCTGGGGGACTCTGACAGACATACCAGAGTGGGGCAATGCAAATTCATGTATAAAATGGGCACATCAGTCCAAACGGCTGAGAGAAAAATGTTTCAGTGCCATCCTTAGCTCAGTGACATCTAGGGGTAGTTCAGCTATTGAGTAGATTTTGCTGCTGCTTAACGAGAGGAGCAGATTCTGCCTTGTCAGGCCTCACAAAGAGCTTGAACAAATATCTGTAAATCACAGACTGACACAATTAAAGAATGGAAGGTACCTCAAAGATAATCCAGTTCCAAACCCTCTGTCATGGACAGGGACACCTTCTAATAGACAAGGTTACTCAGAGATCCATCCAACCTGGCCTTGAACAGTTCCAAGGATCAGGCATCTGCAACTTCTCTGGACACCTTGTTCCAATGCTTCACCATCTTCAGCATAAGGAATTTCTTCTTCATATCTAGTCTAAACCTACTCTCTACACTTCACTGCCCACTGTTAAGGACTACACATAGGTGCACTACAGCACGTACCCTTTCTTCACCTGACATTTATGGACAAGAATTAACCCTGTCAGTGGATGAAACCTGCATAAAAAAGTGGGTGGGGATTTATTTTCCACCATATTATATATATTCATTGTTACTTAAACCACTGGCTGTGAAACAGCCAGCTTTAAAGGCAGCTAGGTTTTTTATTTAGTCAGACCAGGCCTTATTTTCACTTAAGGTGACTGATATTAACCTGATCCCAGACCACATTCCCAACAGGTGTCTTACTGCAGGGTGGCAGCCCTTGCCTGGTTTTGCTGTGGAATGCATGCTTTCCCCCCACAAATTAGGTGCAGTGCAGACTAGCTTCTAGAAAGGGTGCAGGACAAGTAAAGCTGCATGGCCACCTCAAAACTAACCAGAAAGGCTAATGACTAGTTCAAAGACACACAGCGTGGGTCAAGTTGCATTAGCAAGGTGAACATTTTGGCAGCTTCATCACATAAACTTGTTTTCAAGTCTTTGTGTCAAATCCACCTCATCTCTTATTCTTGCATGAAAAGGATGCAATTATCCCTTGCTAATGAAAACTGCTATGCATCAGGCTAGACAACAGGGAGCCAAATGGACCTGCTGAATCTGAATTACTCCTGATGCATGGCTGAGGATCCTCAGCAGCCCACAATGTAAGCATGGCTGTGCATGGACAGATGAGTTTCCTCCCCTGGCTTGGCTTCTCCCCTTTTTTCATGGGAGATGAGTTTGAGCTGACAGATCATGAACCCACTCCCACAGACCACTGAGTGAGTTGCAAAGTCACACATCATCAACCAGCTCTGAATGGGTGGCAGTTTCTCCCAGTTCATTCAAAGCAACCTCATATGGTTGCCTGTCCATCTCTGCTCTCCCTTCACCTCCACAAGCTGGAGATACAGACAGAGCCCTCCCTTAGAAAAGGTGCAGCTGCTTTGCTGCAGCACAACTTTTTGGGACCAAGGCAGAATTAAGAAAAACCCAGGAGCTGCAACAAACAAGAAATCGAAGCAGAACTCAGAATTCTGCTCTATCACTATGAGTTTAAAGACTCTGTTGTTTTTTAATTTACTCATGTAGCCTTTGAGTACAGGACACAGTAATATCATCTAAAACATCACCTTTAACAGACACAGCCCTTATTGCACTTCTTTTTATTGCACAGATAATGTAGGGACACAAACAGAATGTGGGCAGAAAAAGAAGCTGCTATGTTGCTAGGAAACTAATTCAGAAAACTGACAATACTTACAGGGTAAGGTTGAACAACAGTAAGGAGGATCGATTCTTTGCAGCTTCTATAAAAAGAAAAAAAAAAGTAAAATCAAGTAAAGAGTCATACTTTTACCTACTACTGATAACCAGCTTTTCTTTTCAATGGAGAAAACTGCAGTAACATGGAAGAATGTTTATTACAATGACACAGCAGAGTAGTACAGAGATTAACAATATGCCAAAATAACAATATATTATAAGAAAAAAGCTTTTTCTAATATAACAAATTGAATTGGCCTAACTTTGCAGTTTATGCTACAAACTTTTTGCTTCATCAGAGCATTATTGCAGGCTGCAATAATGTTTCTCTCTAGCAGGAATGAAATAATCTTTAATTGTATTAGTTCAGCATCTGTAGTCTACAAACTTCTTTTACCTACTTTACAAATGCAAGTCACTTTTACACCACCTAGCTCTTGCACACTTGAAGACAAATCCTGATTGAAGACAGAAAAAAAAAAAAAAGGACAAAATTTGGCTCCCATTTCTTCTCTAGCTCACCTTTTTAAATGGGTTGGAAAAGACTAATATTTGGTGAATTTTCCCATTAGAATTTTTAAATTTTTACAGGATTGCTAAGGAAAGGTTTTTCTCTCAATTTAAAGAGTTATTCTTTATGATTAAACTAGTAAATAGAAAACATCTGAAAAGCTCGAAAAATCCACAGCTGATTTATAGCATGAAGAGGAGACATTATTAAGAATCTTGATGTGATCAAGTGGTCTAGACAAATAATACATATATTTTAACTCTTGGTGGGTAGTTGGGGGTGGTGGGATAACTGTGGAAAAGTAAAGTGGAAGAAGAAGGAAGAAAAGACAGTCACAGTCTATATCATTATCTGATGGTTGCAGTGGGTGATATTAGCCAAGAAAAGGTCAGTTGCCATTTTGTTGAGATAGAATTAAATTTCTCTTGGTTTTACTACTTTTAAACACAAATTGTTTATTGATGTGACTTACTACCTGGCTAAATTGACATGGAATAGATCTTGCATGCCTGACCTGTTGAGAGGAACTAAAAAAATCATATTTTATTGGTCTTACATAAGGTCACCTTATAGGCAAAATGACACCTCTGATATGCAACTTAAAAAGCCAAAAGGCAAAAAAAAAATGGAGGAGAGACTGAAGGCCTCATCAGAAAACTGGTCTGGAAAGCCAGTCTATACTTGAAGCAAACACATTACTGAATGCCAACAGGGATAACAAATTCTACTTTAGTCAAAGCCATCATTCATATAAGGGGCAAAGTCTAATATCACGTGACTAAAGAAAAATTAGTTAGAGCTTCAATTTTTCCTTCAATCATTAGATATTTGTATCATTCCCACAATTTTTGGGAATCTACAAATGCATGTTAAGAAAGGTAATTTATTTCAAGAATCTCATAATCTCTGTGCTATCCACATCTACCCAATTATAATTGCTATATTAACCTAGGCAGGTTAGTAGACAGAAAGGCTCACAGTTGTTAGTTTGGGATAAACTGCCGCCCTGGGATAACTGCATCATGACCAACTGATCTTTTCAATTACTTTGAACTCACTACTTTATGTTTCTCATGCTGCATATGATTACCACTACCAGTGCCTCCTGTAGCCCAGCTATGTTAGAGATTGTCTTCAAAAATGAAAATCAGCTTCTCCTGAAAATGTTCTCTTCATTTATTCTTGGATTAAACCTGTCCTGGCATCAGGCTAGGCAAGATTCAGCCTAGATTAGCAAGTGCTTTTTTTAAAATCAAGAGATCAAAAGATATATTCTGTGGACAAGACTTTCTTGCAGGATAAACACTTGCACTGGAAGGATGCTAGACTCTGCATCATACATTCAACGTTTGAGGCTATAAGACGACCCTTTGGAGTATCTGGACACAATCATGTTACACATTCAAAAAGTTGGTGTCAAGCACTACACACAAATCCCTCATCATCAGAGTAAACATTTCCTATAAAACTTGTGCTCTACACAAAACACAGCACAGTTACAAAATAAGTATTTAATCACCAGCTTTTTTGACCTGCAGTACTCAGTCATGACTCTGCTGCTTGTTTGAAAACCTTCTCAACTAATGATGACAAAACTCTGCAGGACAGCTCATCTTTTTTACTTGCAGTATGGCTAACATATCCTCTGGATCCATATGATAAACCTTGCACAGCACTGGAGAGTGCCAATTGTACCATATATTGTATATGTCACAGGAATGGAGAAACAATGGAATCACTGACTGTCTGATCTCTGCGTTTTGTGGCTTAAATGTATGGGAGCAAACTTATGTCCCCATGTGACAGGAGAACATACAGACACTTAAGTTTACAGAAACAAGGTACATCATCACACTGAAACGTGAGCTGTCTTTTAAACAGCACCTGAAGCACAGTGGCAAAACTAAAAAAAACCTATTGCAGTCTTAGTTTCACCTTGAAATGTCTTTCCTCATTTAAAATGTGACTAAAATTAAAAAAAAGAAAAGAAAAGCATATATTACAGTTATTTTATTACCTTTCATACTCACTTAACAACTACCTAATTATTTCTGTGCTCTTTTAGAGTCACTCAAGACCAAACATCTGCAATACCAGCTTAGAAAACAAGCTGCTGACTTTCTGAGTGCTCTGCCATCTGACTGGCTAACAGCAACATCACAACAAAATATCTTCATGTTTCTTTCATTTCCTGACATTAGAATCGAATAGTGATAACAAGGCTAAAATCTGAAAACTCTGATGGGAATCTGTGATTCATCTCTCTGTCCTTCTCCGTGTCCTGCATGGTGATTATCTTTGTCCGTTCTCACTTCTCCTCACAGCTACTTAGGCTGCAACAAGCAGAGAATATAGACGGTTTGAGAATCAAATTATGTCTATTATAGAGGTTAAAGTTGCATTACTAAGTATCAGGCATCTCCAGCTACATGAGGCATTAACAGTCAGCTACAACACCAGCCTCTGTGAGCTTGAGGCTGGAAATCACTGCCTCTCTTCTGCTTCTTGCTAGCTGGAAGGGAGGAAGGGCAAAGGCAGATGAGGGAGGAACACGGGGGAATTCCAGTATCTGAGCCAAATAGAATAAATGGGTCTGTTATTTATATGCATCCTACAGCAAATATAGCATATAAATAGAAAAAGTGTCTATATTGCTCTTAAGAAGGAAGAAAGAAAAATTGTTTATGCTAATTTTAAAGCTTTTAGTAATTTTACATACTAGAAGAATACTTGGTTTCTTTCCCACGAAGATGAGCAAATAAAGAATTAATTAAAACTATAGTAAATAATAAAATTTTCAGGGAATACCATTCAGAAAAATCTTCTAACCATAACTTAGCTGTTTCATTCACAATGAACATTAAATTCTGAAATTCTTGTTTGAAACACACTTTCTCTGCTATTTTAAAGTCATCTATTTTAATTTGGGTCTCGCTATTGTGGAGAAAGGTCTGAATTCCACAATTGTGGAGTTTGATGCCATGATCTGCAGGATGTTTACACTACATTTTTGAAGTTAAGGAAATGGAAATCAATGGGTCAAAAGCTAACTACAAAACGTAACCAGTTACCTCAAATGCCCTATTCAAAGCTAAGGAAAGTGGAAATTATCTTCAAATTCTAGCATCTAGGCTAGAGAAAAATCATTCAATGGTTGGATGTCTTTCAATATTATGAATATTAACACAGTATTAATGAGCAAAGGGTTTGCAAAGTCACTCTGTTGTAGTACATTTTTAATTGTTTTATAGAATGAATCACAGAATCAGAGAAAAGTTTGGGTTGGAAGGGACCTTAAAATAATTTAGTTCCAATTAAGAATCATTTTTATTTGAGCTGTATATATATATTTACATAAAACCTGTTTTACAGTACTTATATTCACCTAGGGAAGGCACAAAGTCCACATCCCCAGGCTTTTATCACGAGCAACAGTTCCTGTGGAAGAGTTTTCCCCAGAGATTCAGGTAGATTTATTTCCAGGGATGGAGACACCTTTTGGAAGGGCCTTGGTGGGGAACGGTGGACCAAATTTGAGGCAGTTTCCTCATTCTCAGTTGTCATTACACAGCACTCATGCACATGGTGAGCCTTGAAGTCCTGTGACGATGCCAACCTGCCCGAGTTGACCTGGGGAACCTTGATAAAGTATCAGACAAACTCAGAATTCATGGGCAACTGTGAAACAAAGTGGAGGGATGCAGGGAGAAAGGCTTTAAGAAGGGTGTGCCTTCCCCAGGGCTATTTTTGTCACCAGAGAAGCAGCACTGTGCAAACAGGAACACCGAAGATAAAAGCCCTCTACACCAGACAATCCTCCAGCAAGAGCCATGGCATGTGGGCTCTTCCCTTTCCATTTCCAAAGGTAACCCTGCAGAACACAAACTACAGGCAAGAGTTCCATGACATTAATTTACAAGTACAACAGATTATACTAAGGTGGAAGCCATGCTACTGTGGGCAGATCCCTTTTGGTCTTTTAATTACATCAACCCATAGATAATCATGGGTTTTGTAGCATCAGACCTCTCCAAGCCTAGGAAGATATTTTCCAGAAAAAATTTTAGGGGAACACAGAAAATTATACATTCTCTAGAGGTTGTCAATACCTGGCAGAACCAACTGCTGGAAGAGTGGTAATAGGATTTCAGTCTCTGCCTGTTCAGCTGACCTCTGGGAATTGTCTCTGAAGGTCCTGTACACAGTGAAAGACAGGCATTCCTGCCATCACACCACACATGGCATCACATCCCAACTCCATCTCAGAAGACAGCTGCAGGAACGCAGCCGGCAAGAAGCATAGCAGGAGACTCATGAAATAAGGTACATCACCACAGAGGTGAGGTCTGGGGTCCCAGTTTAGGAAGGACAGGTAACATTGCATGAAATATAGCTACAGAGGATGGGGATAGAGGCCAAGGTGACAAGCTTTGGGTTCAGACACATGAAGAACAACTTAAGAGGTGAGCATCAGCTTGAATACTGTTTTCTGGAGATGACAGAGCACAGAACACAAAGATCATAGTGTTCAGGTCTTATTTTTGGAGATCAGGATGGTGCATTTTAATCCCCAGAACCAGAAGGCAGAGGCATCACAATCACATATGGAAAGCTGTGGCTGCCCTGTCTACTGATGTTAATGGTGTTACCTGTCCTTAGCCTGCTGTCAATGCAGTGAAATACTCTTGACATCCAAGCAACTTCAACTTGTGAACTCCTGAACCCTGCAGTTTAATTTGCATAGTCTGCTGCTTCAAAAAGTCATTAAAATTTAAGTCTGCCATCAAATATGTGAGGGCTTGCAACAGCAGTTGTAATCTGCACAAGAACTTGGGAATTTTGCAAGAATCCTTATTGAATATCTGAGCCCTAAGAACCGTGCAAGTAATGGATGCTTGAAACAACCATTGCCACATAAAGTATAAAACACATAAGGATGGGATTTTACAACACTGCAGGATCAAACAGCAGCAGAAACACAGCTGAGTGAAAAGATGTTCTGAATCAAACATAAATAACTTCAATAATAGCATACTGAAAATTACTGTCAAAGCAAATTGTGTTTTGTATAAATGTTCTTTATTTTAAAGACCTGGCATGGCATTAAAGTCAATCTTTAAAATTGTCACAGTCTGTTGCTGGCACTAATTGGAACCCTTGTTGGCAATCTCTGTAAGGGGTCAAGGAGTGAATGTATCTGCAGGCTGAATTACGCTCGCTTCCTCCAACAGAAGTGGCCCCTTCAGATCAGGGCTGTGGCACACTGGTGGGCTTTCATACAGCAGATGCCATCTCAGACACTCTGCAATAAAGGCTTCGAGAATAAAAAAGCCTCCTCTTCTTTAAGGCTGTTTATCTGTCAAGCTTTCACATGTACCAAATTCACACTGTTTCCTTCTGTATTAGCACTGTGGCAAAGTGAGCCCTGTAAAGTTGCTGGTTTTGAATTTCAGTGCTGTATGATGCCTATATTTACCTCTTGTCAAAATAAACCCTCCTCTCACAAATACTCAAAGTTTTCCAGTTTCTCATATTTTCAACTTTAAGGCTGTTAAAACTTTGAGTCACCAAAATGTTGGTCAAACAGTAAATACCTCTGTGTGCTGTAAATATTTGTGTATGCTGTAGAAGAGTGCTTTGGCAAGGCTGCTTGAATACCAACAGCAGAATTACTGCTGTCTAACTCCTGAGCAATGTTAGCTGCTGCTGACTACACTGGCCTTCAATTAATTCTTGAGTGCACTTCCAAGTATTGGTGATGTGCAGAAAACCTGACATTGACTGAGGTGCCTTCCTTAGACAACCATTTTTCTACTTACACAGATTTAGGATGGCCTCCCTCAACCCCTGAGAGCACTTGGGGCTAAACTTCAAGATGGAACCGAGAACATATTAGGAGTTACTACACTAGAATTCTCTGATCCAACAGAAGCAGTATTTGCGCATTTTGGTCAGTGTATCAAAAAACAACCAAGAGCCAGATGAGCGCGTGTGTGTATCTGATGGACTGAGACTGTCACCAAGTCCAACTGTTGGCATATCACTGCCAACACCATCACCATGCCAATCAATTCATGCTGCATGAAGATGCCACACAGCCGAGGAGAAAAATGTAGTGCTTATTCTCCTATTAATTAATTGTTCAGCTGTCCTCTTCTAATTAGACTTTCTACACATTAGTTTTAAAGCACCAAAGGCAGACAAAATGAGATAATATTGGTCTCTCAGGTCACTCATCCAGGCCAACGTTCCAGTGCTAGTTTTTCTATCATTAACTGCCAAAGTCTCAAAAGCTCTGAGGAAACATTAATTTTCAAAGTGTAATAAAGAAAATTAACATGAGGCAGCCCCAAGATGTCTATTGATGATGTATCTTGCGAAATAGTTCTATGGAGATTTAATACAATACTAGCAAAGTAAAATATTTACAGAAGAGGTTGGTCTCACCATGGAAAGGTCAGTTGTATTCTCCTGAAAATTTCTCATCTTTATTTGTCAGACTGTGCTGTTTCCATCAGACTGCAATTACTTTTAAATGGCATTTCTGTGAGCATTTTGTGCAAGCCCTTTCAGACAGTTTCTAAGTGAGCTAAGTGCAATTCTGTTCTCCCATTCAGCAGCTGTCCATGCACGGACCCAGCAGACACAAAACACCTGCCCACTGCTCACAATGCTCAGGGATGTTAAACCCATGCAGTCAATTTGGGTTCACTCATCCTTGCCCTGGCATTCTTATTGAGGATGTGCAGGAACTTGAGCTGTAACAAAACACCGAAGTTGCAGAACAAAATGCACAACATGGTAAATTCTAACCATTCCAAAAAATCCAACCCAATGCTGATAAGACTTGCTTTGAAAGACTATGCTTTGAAACAGTGCCACGAACCATTTCTCAGAGGCAGCCACCAGACACTAGCAATGGTTATGAAATACATTCCAATTACTTCATTATTTCTTATGTTCAGCCTTCAAAAATGGAGCCATCATGATTTTTCTATAGTATCATACATGTTCATATAAAGTTTAATTTAAAAAATGCTAAATGTAATAAAAGCATCCTTTTGTTTTCTAAAATAACTTCTAAATTTTTGTAAATATATATGGATGGTCAAACTGAGTTTAGAGTTCACTTACCTGGGAAAGAGAAAGAAGAGAAATACAACATCTCGAGTACATCTCTGTACAGGTCTCTTACGTTCCTCTACATTATCTGAATTAGAATTAAAAAAACTTTCTTATGCTCTCCTGAAATTCCAGCACTAGTTCAGACACGTTGATGCAGTCATATAGTCTCTTGAATTTTTATTTCAATTTTATTTCAATAGTATAAACAGATAAAATAGTGAAGGTTAAAGCTGAAGGGTATTGTGGGACAACTTTTCAAACCCTGGAAATTGATGTTATTCCATTCACTTATCTCAGTGTAACACAGAGATTAACGATATGATCTAGCAATTGAAAAGAATGTTTCAGGGAGTAAACGTAATTCTAACATTTACATAATGAAGGCTTATTGGCTTCCTCTACTTTCTTTCAAAGAGATGCTATGTAAATTTTTATTTAGAAAAGAAATTCTGTCTTCTGATGACTTATTTTTATTGTCTGTTTTTGCTGGCACTATGTTAGAAGGCAACAATCATCACTTTACTCTTTTTTTTTCTATAGTCTGGATGCAGCAGATATCTCATGCCCCGTGAGAAGGGAAAGTTTTGAATTAATTTGTGCTGGGCTACTTCTCTTCATTTTAAGTGGTAGAACAGCTTAAACTTAGCCTAGAAGTCAACAAAAACTGCAAGACACAGCTAATGGCTATTTTTGCAGACATGTAACTCCGTCCCCAGGTTAAAACTACACTGATGACTGAACAAGCAACATGCAGTTCTGCTGTCACAAACCATCAATCCAATGCTGGACTGGAGAGTGACTGCTTATGGATTCAAAGGAAAGTCCCCTTGCTGGGATGGTCACAGCATCTTCTGGAGCAGGAAAAGCAGCATTGCAGTCTTCCACAATGAACACTGCCTCTATGAGAGCTTTTGTTTGCCTGCCTGGTCTTGACAAAACTTAGGCAATTACTGATACTAATATAATGCAAATATTGCTTCATTAGCACTTTTATTCTTTCAACAGTTTCTCCCCTACTCTGATCCCACATGTCTACATAGATGAACATACTTTGGACAGAGAAGATGTACCATACATGCTGATGCAGAATTTTGTAAGTTTTGCATACTATATTCTAGATACTGTGGCAGTTAAGAGATCAATAAAAACAATTATTCAATAAAATCCATTATCTAATGCCAAACATCTTGTATAAATAATTACATCAATGAACTAAAATAAGCACTAGTATGACTTGTTCCTTGCTGAGAAACAAGGAAATCACATACTCTAGAATTATACTTCAAATTGGAAATAATTTTTAAAAAACCAAAAACAAAAACAAACAAACAAACAAAAACAACTAAAAGAAAAGACAGTTGAAGATGTCAGAAACTGTAGAAGAGCAATGCTGGTATCTGTACAACTGCAAAAGAGATTTATGGGAGTTACATGTTAAAGAGGACGAAAGATCACTAAAGATGAGAAAATCTTACAGATATTTTTACTGTGTGACAAATTAACAATAATCTTTTATGATCAGAGCTTCATTTTCATTTGTACTGAAGCATTAGAAACCATTACAGCTGCTATTCATAATCTGTACGGCACTGGCATTTTCATTTTCACATTTGGGCATTGTGTATGTAGTAATGAAAGGTCAGGCATTCACACACATCCTTCATTCCTGCAGCTATTAAATTTTTTCCTTCCCTTAATGCTTTTCAAAAAGCAGAACATGAGATAAATTTTGCTGATGAAATGTTAAATGCTTTAGGATCATCTTGTTTTAGAGAGTTATCTGAGTTTTTATTAATAATGCATAACATTCACTTAGGGCTATTTTGTGTCGGAAGTACTTCACAGCATTATCTTAGCTCAAAGTAAGTCAGCCAATAAAGAAAAAGAAATTAAGAAGAGGAA
Source organism: Brachypodius melanocephalos (assembly GCA_013398615.1). NCBI lineage: Eukaryota > Metazoa > Chordata > Aves > Passeriformes > Pycnonotidae > Brachypodius > Brachypodius melanocephalos. The sequence continues at coordinate 65,701,295 of VZSR01003803.1, read as the reverse complement.
GATGTAATGGGAAATGAGATAAAGCTCTTGAGTTCTGAAGAATACTGCATTTTCAGGCACTATATTATATACTGTTCTTAGTTCAATATTATTGGTTTTATCACTGTTTCTTAAAAAAAACCTACATTCATTCAAAGAGAGATGGTATTTTTCTTTCAGATGTCTGAACACCATTATTTTTGCCTTTCAGTCTTATCAGCTTTTTTGGGACCAAACAGTCTGATCCAATCTAAGAGCATCTCCATCCTTTGTTATGGAACACAACGCTAGAATAATGTTTTAAATCATTACAGATTGCTGGAAATGGTTTTAAGAAGTAAATGTTTGAACAAAACAAGATTCATTCAATTCCTCGTCATGAAAAGTTTCAGCAGTGTCTTGAGCATTGTGGGGTTTATTATTACTGTTACTTTAACTATCATTATATTTGCAAGGTTAGACAATTGATGGATACTGAGCTGCAGAGACTGTTGAATGATTTTTGCTTACTGCATCTGGAATAGAAAATTGATTGGTCACATGCCAAAGACATATCCATGTGCCACTGAAACAGGATAAGTGATGGCAAATGTGATTTTATAACGATTTGAATGAGCAGCCAAAGGGGCTACTCTTCTCAAGCTACCATGCACACAGCACAGTAATTCAGACAGCAGTGCCAAAGTACAAGTTCTTTGGTTATTTTTATATCCTCACACTTTAGTTAATTTATTTAAGAAGCAGACTGACAAGAGAAAAAATTGAGACAAAACTTCTGCCAGACACCTATCCCTGTTAAATTGCATTAGTTATTAAAAAGTCCTGCCATTAATATATACCAGTTACATGGAATGTTTCAAATTCAAAGGCTCATCCCCTTTTAAAAAATTTATTTAAAAGAAAAATTTATTTACTGTGCTAAAATCAATAAGATGTGACTTCAAAAATCTATTCTCTTTAAAGCTCTATCCAATCTTTCAAAATTATATTATTAACTGGCATTTAATAATCTTAATATTTATCCTGGTTAACCTAAAAATAGCATTTATGGTGTTACTCCCTTTATATTTTCCCTTTTTTCTTTATCACTAGAACAACACATCATTTTTTAACATTTTTCTTGGGACAAAGAATCACCCTCTGAAAAATTACAAAGCACGTGTATGCTGCTCATAAACGTGGTCCTTAAGATAAAACTTTAATTACATTTAAGCAGAAATTCTTCCCTGATAAATGCAAATATATTGTAAATCATAAAGGGGAAACGAATGTTTGAAAAGGGGAGAAGAAAACTGCCCTGCAGACTCAAACCAAGCATAAAATGCTGAATGGTTGCATTCTTCTATCCACACAGAAAATGAAGACATAATTGCAGTGCAGTCGGACACAGAGATCTGAGCTCTAGTCTACACGGGTAACACCAGCAGTAAAAATACGATGGCAGTCTCTTCAGTATCAGTTCTAAACCCACCCACGCTTGCCGAGCCAAGCCGATGTTTCGGCAGCCGCAGCAGGCAGATTAAAGTTCGCCTGGGGACACGATTGACACAGGTGCCGCGTCCCAGCCCGCCGCCTTCGCAGCGTGGCCACGCTCTGTGCCGCAGCGAAAAAAAGGGAAAAGGTGAAAATTAACCAGTTTATCCCTGTCCTCTCCCGCTCCTTAGGAGCTGCGGGTAACAGTCAGGACTGAAGGCAAGGACAGGAAAACAACTCTGTGCTCTTCAGGAAAACAGTGAGGCGGAGGAGGGAAGCTGTTCACGGGGGAGGCGAATGAATATATAGCTCACCACAGAGCTGCAGGCAGAAGGAGGTAGGAGGGAAGATGCGTGCTGGTGTAGGGGAAAAAAAGAAGAAGGGATTGACTCGATGGGACTCGCTAAACTGATTTCCTAGGTATTTCGTATATAATTGACTTAGTGCTCTTGTGTTCCCTCAGTTGTGGCTGACAGGGCTGTGCAGCCCCGCTGCAGCCGCAGCAGTGCCCGAGCCGCCGCCCTGTCGTGGGGGCTCAGCCCCGGGGACAGAGCCTGCCCTGCCGTGGGGGCTCGGCCCCCGGGGACAGAGCCTGCCCTGCCGTGGGGGCTCGGCCCCGGGGACAGAGCCTGCCCTGCCGTGGGGGCTCGGCCCCGGGGACAGAGCCTGCCCTGGCACAGCCCCTGCTCCCGCCAGCGCCGCTCCGCCGAATGCACCAGTTACCTGACACAAACCAGTGAAGTGACTGAGTGAGTGACCTTGTGCAAACCCCAAGCCATGGTAGCGAACGGGGGAGGGCACACCAGCGCTGCTGGCCCTGGCTGCCGCTCTGAACCTGCCTGCCGATGTCCATCTCCCCGGGCTCAGGCCGGCACGGTCAGCGCGGGATGCGCTCGCTGCAAAGGTCTCTGCCATGGAGCACTCTGCTGACTCTCACTGCGAGCTGCAAATGAGGGCAGAGATGGCACCCCAGGGGTCTGTTGGTCCGGCCAGCACGGCCAGCCACCCCCCGCACCCATGCGAACAGGAGATTCACCTCGAGCTGTCCCAGGGCATGAGATACCACAGCAGAAAGCACTTCTCCAGATGCTTTCTGAAATCCGAGGGACAGCTGCAAATAGCTTCTCCCACCCTCAGCATGGCTATAGGCAGCTAGTTTGGGCTAAAGGCCCGGGTTTAAACAGTTGGAGCCCATAGAGGTGAATTTTAATAAGGTGTGAGAGAAGTTTTGTTGTTTAAAATTACCCTGGCCTGTCAAACACACAAACAGAACAGGCTCTGTGGCTGCACACAGGGTTTTAGGCACTTTGACTCAGCTACCTGGGCTTTGGATACTGCAGGGCTTGCTCTTGTATTCTGAGGCAACTCATGGTATTCTGCATAAAAATGTGTCCTCTATTAGCCATGTAAACAATTTCACCAAGTTTGAGAAGTATGAAGGTGTTCTTCCTAGAGAATAACTCCTATAAAGAACAACCTTTGGGGTCTGCAGATTTCTTCTCTTGGATGAACATCCCATTCTCCTCTCGAACAGCTTGTACTTCTGTTTCATCCATAGTATGTTGAGGACTTTCATTTAAAGCTAGTTCATGAACTTTAGGAATCATAAATATCCCTCACTTCAGCTGCAATCATGAGATAAGCACAAAAAAAAAAAAAAGTGCTTCAAAAATCTGCTTCACTTGTACACACTGACAACAATCTATCTGTGCAAGAATAAATTCCTTGTTCCAAGGACGTGCATTAAAATTCATTTCTCAAAGAGGACATAGCAGTGGATTTACCATGCAAGGATATATGCTTTTTAAGGGCTATATGTCAAACCTCAAGATTAAAAATAAACTTGTCAGAATTGAGTCTGACAGAAATCATTGTAACTGTATCTCTATGTTCCAATGGACAAAATATTCTTCATTATGTAGTCAGAAAGTATTTTTTTTGAGTCTAATTAGACTGCAAAGGTGATTTTTAAAAAGCAAATTAAATCATTATTTTAAAATTACATTTACTGCCAATGCAAACTGCCAGATATGGGTATTGGCTGGCAAATTCTTTACATCTACAAGTCAGTAGTTTTTTGCATACATGTAAGTGAGGAGAACAGTTATGAGCCCATTCTCATAATTTTGGGCATAATTTTGGCCTTTAAGTCAGCAAAAAGAGGATGAGATCAAGAGAATGATCTAAACAGAGAGGTCACAGGACACTGATGATATGTTTTTATCACCTGCAGCCCTAATTAGACACCAAACTTCCCACATGCATGTTACTAATTCCTTATGCCACACATGGCAAGAAAAGAATAAAAATAATAAAAAATAGTTCAAACTTACTAATCTGTGATTATACAGAAGATAATCCCACTACTAAAAATCTTTTAAATCTTGCAAATCCTTTTTTAATTTGTTTGGTGGTTTTGTTTTGTTTTTTTTTAATCTTCAATAAACTTTTCATTCCCTAATTCTGTCCTATACTAACAAAAAGATAACCTCAGGGCAAAAGCTCTAAATCTACAAAGGATCAACAGCCACAAAAACATATAAAGAAAAGAGGTAGGAGAGGGAAGTATGCTTATAGAATCAGATTCTCAAAGCTAATAATTAAAACAAAAAGTGGAAGAGAGAGATCAGAGAGTTTTGAGAGGATTTTTTTTTTTTTCCTCCCTCTATTCTCTCCCCAGCTGCAGCTTCCCAAGAACTACTCAAAGTTCATAACTTCCCCATACATCTTCCAAAGATCTGAACTCCAAAAGGGAAGTTTCAGGAGAGTCACGTGTGAAGGGGATCTTTGCTCTTCAAAATCTGTAAATTCACCATTTGAATGATGTACCATTACATTTTAAAGGCAATTATAAACAATCCACTCTCCTAGTTTTTTGATTCATCCATGCATTGAGACCAAAGTTTTAACTTTTGCTTTGCTGTTCTGCATGCTGCTGTTCATTAACCTATTCAGTCAGCCTGACACATGTCAGCATTCTGGAACATGTGGTGATGACTTTGTATTGCCTTCACAGTGCTGCTGCTTCCACCTTGTACATGGAAGCAGTGCCTTCCATGAGCAGAGGCCTAAAGACCTCTTTCTGTTCTGTCCACAGGCAAAAAATTCCAGGTGTCCCAAAGGCTCTGTGTATTGCAATGGCTTGCACAACAAAGTCCTTGGTTACTCAAAGCCAGCCACTGGAGATGCTTATGGATCCCTACAGCTGTGTGACACCGACCTTAGACCTGCCACTCCTTTTATCTCACTCCCACAGGGCTGGTTCTTGGAGGCAGTGGAAGCGTTGTCACCCTCCCTGAGCACGAGCAGAAGGGATGACTCCTCTCCAAGCTGCAATCTTTTCTTCCTGTGTCCTAGGCTCCAAAATACTCCAGCTGCTTCAGATGCTGTTTACTGCCTGTCCATCTACCCATTATTAAGAAGTAATTTGGAAAATTATACTATTCTGGAAATGTAAGAGTCCTTTCTCTTTGCAGAATAAAGGTAAGATCCACAAACAGTCAATGGTGTTCCAAGGGAAATGGAAAGACATCACTCTATAGTTTCCACTTGAAAAATCCATATTCTATATATTCATTAAGGAGGCCTTTGATTATGTGTGCAGCCAATGATTATTGAAGGGAAGAACCTATAGAACCTTTTTTAAGGAAAATTCAGGACTGTTACAGAAAAAATACAGTACAAATGAAGGGAAGGAAAAAAGTGCTTATGCTTTTTCTAATCAAAAGGGTTGTAGAAACAGATCTTCCCTAAGAAAGAATATTCTTTACACAAGTCATTGTGTAGTCTCTCTGACCTTTCTCTGAAACAACTGGAGCCAGGTCTATCAAATACAACATGTAGCAATAAAGGACTTTGAATCTGTTTTGGTTTGGTGGTTCCTAAATGGTTGTTTTCCCCTTCCAAGTGATTAACTTTTTCATAAAAGCTTGTGATAATGCTCATATTCAGAGGTTACCCAGTGCAGACAGTATTGACACTTTTTGTTGACATTGGCCACTCATCAGAGTTCTCCTGATCTTCAGCAATCACCACCAATGTATTTGTTATATGGAATGTAGCTGTAAGTTCTGAACAGAATGAACTTTCTCTGCACAAAATGCTTAGTTCAGGAAAGAAAATGAGTTCACTCCAAACCACATTACAATATGTGCTGTAAAGAAGGGTGTTATCAACTAATTAATTAATTAAAGGTTAATAAATTAATTTTTTAATCATTGAAGTTTTAATTTAATAGAATTTGAAACAGGGAGAACATTTCTGATTCAGCCTGCTTTGTATTTTCATTATTAACACTGTACTGACATCTGGAAAATTAAACCAACTAAGGAAAGTAAAAGCAGAAACATGAAAAGTAATGAAATTTGATTCCAAAAACTTTCCCATTATAACAGAGAAATTGGTAGTGATAATGCAGACAAAGGTAGTTATTTGACCAGGTAAATGGTCAAACTGCACATAACACTTGTGAGGAAGAGGATGAAGACAAAAGTAGGAGGGATGTGGCAAAGGCACAATCACCCTTTCCTCCCCTTCCAACTTCTTTTCATTGTAAAACAGCTTCAGGGAAAAGAAGATACACTGAATTATATCAGAAACTTTATCTCAGTGCTGTCAAACTCATGCATTAAATAATGGTGCATCAAAGCCTACCATAACTTCAAAGCCATGAGACCAGCTATGATAAACTTCAATCTTCTGTTCTTGCATTCCTGTCTTTCTGAGCTCATGATTTTATGCTTTCTGCAGCCAAGAGAACAGTGCTCTTCCACTGAAATAACACTAAGACTTTTGTCCATTCATCCAAATACCATAACTCATAACAATGTACCTAACAGTTTAATTTGTACTCATGAAAGAAACAAAATGCCTACTTTTTTCAGATCTGACATTAAAAAATCCACTCTTTTTTTCTTCTGTTGTAGCTAGCAAGTAATGTTGAAGGGTGCTACTGCAAACTATGATAGCTGTCTGCCCCAGAGATGCTGATGTGAAATCACTTCAAACATAAAGTGAAGCTGTGAGAAAACGGTAGCAAAGTCAGTACACAGACCACTGTACTGAGGCACAGAACAAACACAAACATTATAAACCTCTCTATGTTTTCATTTACAGGCTGGAGAATGAACAGATCAAGGGCAGCCCTGCTGAGAAGGATTTGGGGGGCTGTGGATGAGAGGCTGGACATGACCCAGCAATGTGCCCTTGCAGCCCAGAAAGCCAAACACATCCTGTGCATCATCCAAAGCAGCATGGCCAGCAGGGTGAGGGAGGGGATTCTGCCCCTCTGTTCTCATGGACAGCTGCCTCCAGCTCTGGGATACCAAGCACAGAAAAGACATCAATCTGTCAGAACAAGTCCAGAGGAGGCCACCAAGATGATCAGAGGGATGAAGCGCCCATCTTATGGGGAAAGGCTGAGAGAATTGGGATTTTTCAGCCCGGAGAAGAGAAGGCTTCAGGGTGACCTGATTGTGACCTTTGAGGACCTGAAGGGAGTCTACAAAAAGATGGAGAGAGGCATGTAGTGACAGGACAAGGGGCAATGGTTTCAAACTGAAAGAGAGGTTTAGACTAGATATTAGGAAAAAATTCTGTACTCTGGAGGTGGTGAGGCACTGGAACAGGTTGCACAGGAAAGCTGTAGGTGCCCCATCCCTGGAAGTGTTCAAGGTCAGGTCGGACGGAGTTCTGAGCAACCTTGTCTAGTGGAAAGATGTGCCTATCTGTGGCAGGGGGGTTGGAACTGGATGATCTTTGAGGTCCCTTGTAACCCAGGCCATTCTATGATTGTATGATTTATTTACAACTGTCATTTGTTGTCATTTCTACTGTCATAAAACATCATGCTCTAAAAACTCTTCCAATGGCTCTCTCCTCTATGCTTTTGTTTTGCAACATATAGGATTACCTTAAGAATGGGTCTGGTCTACCTGAAATATCTAGTTTTCATTCTGTGTTTTCTGAAAAAGACAAACAATGCCTTACAAGGCACAGAATTTCAGAGAAGGGAGGGTGATGGGAAAGTGAAAGGAGAGAATTAGGACGAGTGATGGGAAAGGGACCTGCAGAGGATGGCATGGGTTATCACTGGGAATGGCATGTCTCAAAGCCACCCCTTGAACTACCCTAGATCGAATAGGGAATATTTTACTAAAGCAGGTTATTCCACTATTTGTCAGCTCTATTTAAAATTAGGAGGCTACAAGTAGAACAAGCAATCCATGGGGTAGTCATTAAATAGTCTGATTCAAACCCCACCGAAATCCACAAAAAGAGTACCATCATCTTCAGCAGGCTTTGGATCAGAGACATGTTGCTGGAGGATGAACTTTGCCTCATAGTTCCTTCCCAGGAAAATTACACACAAAAGCATGACAGGCAGCACAGCAACACCCTTCCTGCCACTTTTAAAACATCTTTGTCAAATTTTCCCTTAACAAAGCCTTAAGCAAGGAGGTACTTCTTACCAGAAAGCAAAATATAAGTATTTCTAGAAGCAGTATGTATTTTAGCATGTATATTTATGGACACATCGTTTATAGGTTTAACAGACAAAATATTAATTATGTTTAGAGCTGTCCCTAAACAAAATGCCCATGCACTATTCTCTGTGCCTGCAAAAACAAGTCCACCATGTATCTTCAGTAAACAAAAAATAGTTAATTTACAAAGCTGCAGAATTGCTTTATTTACACTTGACTGTTTAACACCCAGGAGTTTTAATAGATCTGGCACTGGCAGGATAGGATGAAACAACACTATCACTATCTGTATTATGCTTAATGCTTATGCTGTGCTTTATTGCTCCATTTACAATACTAATAGTATTGCTAAACAATTAACAAATGTATTTTCAATAGAAGAGACACTGATGTTTGTCTTTATAAATTAAGCTAGTCATAAAAGTCCATGTTTATAATGGTATTATCTTCTTTGAAATAACAAAATAGTCCATTGGTGGTGCACTATGAGCATCTACTGGGAAATTCATGGTATCCTGCGTCATGTATTAGATATCTAAATGAACAGCCTTGATAAGAGCATTTTTTTTTCTCCTCATTGTTCATGACATACATACAAAAGTACTATAATTATTCTAAAGCAGCAGCTGAAAGAAAAACTCTCATGGAGATATTGGTAATCTGTCATGAGGAGAGTACTGTGAAGACAGCAGACAATTAAAAATCCAAATATTCTTTTTTTTAAAATAATTTAACTGTTCAAAAGCATCTATCAAATACTTATACAAGCACATATTAGAATATTTTCCTAAAGTGTAGTATTTAGTCAATGGACTATAATTTCTGTGGAATGTATTGAAGAATAGGATACAAAAATATTTTTAAAATGTACAGTACAGTAGCTATTCAAAGAAATTACTGCACACTGCCCTTTGATAAAACATCATCTTTCTAATCAAGGGATTAAGAGTAAGAAATCCCACTGTAAATAAACTGCTGCTTAAATAAAAAGTAAGTTTTAGATCAGTAAATCCTATCAGATTAAGGCAGTCATGCCATAATCTTGACCACAGTACAATCAAACCAAATTATTACTTCTTCCTACCGTTGTTGACATTCAGAGCTATAAAACAGAATTTCAGTGCAGAAAAAAATAAATAGTACTGAAATACACTGTAAACTGTGTATGTTCAGCATTGTGTACCAGAAAAGTAACTCCATATCATCTTGTATTTGGCTTCCACTGAAAAACCAGGTCCTGAGCCCCACTGAAATAACACACGCCTCAAAAAACCAAAAACCAAACAAAACATCAAATAAAAGAAAGAAAAATAATTATTAAAAAAGTTATGTCCTGCGTAGCATCAGTATCTGGTGAGGCTGCAAGTCAGAAGACATTGAACTGTGGGCAAGCCTTTGAAAGGCTCTGCACTGCACTAAGTGCAAGCGGACAGAACACAGACATGGTGACACTGAACAAGAGCCCGGGAGCAGAAATTTATTGCTGTAAGAGAGAGCTACTCATTTTTCCTCTTTCCTGGAAAACTCACATCTTCCCAGAAAGAGCTGATAGTCCCAAAGGAGTAAGTACAGCTTACTCAACTCCTCAAAGTCCAGATTCAGGTATGAGATAGAGCAGTCTTACTACTCTGATGCACTCACAGATCCAAGACCAACATAAAACATATCTGATTTCATCCAAACACAAACTTCCTGGTTAAGCACCGTTGGTAGATATTTTATGTTATGCTTGAGCTATATAGCACATCTTTCCAAACAGATACAAGTTTATAATTTAAAGACTTGAAATGATGAGGAATGACCACAGCTCTCTCTGTCTCTTCTCTCTCATAGTGTTATTAGCTGTGGTTTCTTGGGCCTAGACTTGACTTTTCTACCAAGCTGAAAAGATACCTGCTATCCCACTTTGTCCTTGTTCGAATAAATCTGTCTTGATCTGTCCTGCAGCAACCTAACTAAGCTGAGTGTCTTATGAATCTCATAAAAGGGGAAACTTGTGGTTAAGTTTTGCTGCTCTTCCCAAACTATGTCCAATTACCAGCACATTTTCAGGAATGGACAGCACTGCAGACCTTCTATAGTTATATATAAAATTTATATTGCCTCCCTACTCCCACTTGATATTCTTATCCTTTTTATATCCATTTTATATTCATTCTATTAGCTACAATGTACTGCTCTGAAAGGTCAGATTCAATGAATTATTTAATGCCATGGCAAGCTGAGGCATGAACTGCTGCATCTTAACAGTCTCTGGCAGCTCCCCCCTAGGCTGAGCTTCATTATGTGAGCCAAGGGGATCTAGAGAGGAATGGTCTCGACACCAGCTTTAATCCACTTGCTCTGAGCAACAGGCACAGTCACCCTGCACTTCACCTTGGCCAGCCTTCTTCTGAAACAAAGTTTTTACTACTGGAGGCCATATTCAACACACCACACTGGGAAACAGCACACAACTTCCAAAGCTCCTTTCCCTAAATTTCTGAACTTCTGGAATTTCACCAGCTATTGCCACATGAGACTGCTTCCATCAGCTAGAGGTGTGAAGACACAGGTCCAGAGAGGGTCTCAAAAAGGATCAGAGTGCTGGAGCACCTCTGCTATGAAGACAGACTGAGAGAATTGGGATTGCTCAGCCTGGAAAAGAGAAGGCACAGGGAAGATCCTATAGCACCTTCCAGTAAATTAGAGAAGGCCTCTAAGAGAGATGAGAACAACTTTTTAGCTGGGCCTGCTGCAATAGAACAGGAGTTTTTAAATTAAGAGAAGATATGTTTAGAATACAAGGAAGAAATTCTTTAATGTCAGGGTGGTGAGGCACAAGAACAAGTTGCCCAGAGAAGCTGTGGATGCCCCATCCCTGGCAGTGTTCAAGTTTAGATTGGAAGGGGCTCTAAGCAACCTGATCTGGTGGAAGATGTCCCTGGCCATCACAGAGAGGCTGAAACTAGATGATCATTAAGGTTCCTTCCAATACAAACTGCTCTATGACATGCTTATTTTGTCATCCTTGAGTATCAGCTTTGCCATGATGTCCAGCTCTGCCCTCCTGAACCCCTCAGCATCTCACAGGAGATGGAGATCCAGCTGTTGCTGCCTTACTTACAAAAGCCTCATGATAACTGCCACTTGTGTAGGTGAGACAATCTCCAAAGGGATTAAATTAGGACACTACTAGGACATTAATGGAGTAGTCCTTTAGGAGTACTTTAAAGAGAATAAATATATGCCCTGCACTGGCTCCTTTATGAAATGCTTATGTATGTAATGTACCATTAGGACAACAGAACATTGTATTTGTATTGTGTATCTTTGGCAAAATGTATGCAGTACCTCCTTCTCTCCCTATCTTCCCTCCTCATGGGTAATCTGTATATCCTATGAACCCCATAAAACTAGTAATACTCATAAAATTATAGGTGTTATAAAAATCCCCTCTGTCCACATATTTCCCCATTTTAATGTGTACTTTTTTGTGTAAAACAGAAATAAAACACGATTTTTTTCCAATTGGAGAGAATCACAGTGACATGGTAGAATTTGCACCTTTTATTTATCACTTTTAGGTAGAGATAAAGAAAATGTTTCAAAGAAATATTTTTAAACTGTCTAAGCAACTCTCTTTATAACAGGTTGGCTGTACAAACCATGTAAAATGTCAAGACAAGATTTTGGGTAACGTGCTGCAGAAACTCAGGATCTCGTTTCTAAGTAACGCACAAATCCCAAATCCATTATAATAGAGCCTTATGAATCATATTCCTCTCTCTTCACACGTACATACAAACATGTGCAAATGCCTACATACAAATGCAGAACATATAATGCATGCTTCTGGCATGTTATTTGTCCAATAAACAGCCCTAAGGCTTACATTAGCAAACTGTATCCTCAGTCTATGTACCTGGGAGCATAAATTATGCAATTTCCTCTTTCTCCAAAAAAACCATGGTTGCAAAAGTGTGTGCTGAATTTTCTTCCTCTCTCATATGTCAATATGTGGTACAGTTCCTTCCTTAAACCCACGGCAGTTTGAATGAAATATTAATGAACTCAAGGCATCTTCTGGACACTGCAACATGACTGTAATTGGTGTAGAACACTAAGAAATAGTTTCAATACTTTTTAAGGGGAAAAGGAAGCAGTATCTTTACTAATGCAGTTATCCTAATATTTAATTAAAGACTTTGAACACAAATAGAATTTCAGATGAAATGCCGAACAAGAGGCTATTTCTGGTCACAAAAGTATAATTTCCATGTAAAATTGAGCAGTAAGGAGAATGACACAAGATAAAACAATTAAAAAGAAACTGGACTGCAAACTCAATTAATTATTTTCATTTTTTGCTGTCTTCCAATATGAAGAGTTTTTGCTATTCTTCTTGATAAACTCAGGCAGCTGATATTTTCCTTTAAAGTCTCTGGCAACTGTAATGACACATAGAAAATGGTATTGAGCAGAAAAGATGAAGTATGGAATGAAGATTTCAGTGTAATGACTAAACCTCATGATTCCTATGGTTTTTATGAAATACAGATGACCTAAAGGATTTTAAACTGCTGTAGCAACCAATTTTTTCTACAAAAGAACAGCCTTTTTCACACAGTGCTCTCTGAGTAACAGACCTGCTGAAAAGCTGAAGTGCTCATAAAATGGGTAAGTTCCATGATACAAGATGACAAGACCTGCGCCTCTCCTGGAGTCTTGTTTGATTCATAAGATGAACAAATGTGGTTTTAACTAAATCTCCAATCAAATTGAATTACTTTATTTAACAATATAGACAGTGGACTGCAGGGATTTTCTCTTTTGCAGTAAGTAGAGTATATGAAGCTTTAGTCAGCATGAGGAGGAATAGGAGCTAAAAGAACAATTAACATTTCAGCATATAATATGTAAGAAATATGCCTATGGGGAAATGTAGGCTGATGGCAATCTGGTTTTATCTCTGCAGTCTTTCCTTCAGTATTTGCAGGATCTAGTTCGATATTCTAACTCCTTGGTTTCTCAGAACCAGTTTCTCAAACTAAAACAAAGCAAGACTAAGACCAACATCATTTGGAAGTCACCTGCTTTGAAATACACCATTTGTCTTTCCCTCCTTGCTGTTGCTGCTTTCAGGAGGTTGGTGAAGACTTGGTTGTTAAAAGTCAAGCAAAAAGACAAACAGAAAATTATGTCTAGGGGGAAAAAAAGCCTAAAAAAGCTAAAGCAGTAGCTAAAATGCTTCTCTCACACTACTTTCTTCTCTTACACTATGTGTTGCCTGTAATAAATTACAGATCATCAATTGCCACATCAGAAATCAAGGAAAAAGCTGACTAATAAATCCCAGACAAATCTATCACACTAAGCTGCCTTTCAAGGCACTCAGTGTTTTTAAAATGAATTTAATTTTAGCTATTTTTATTTTCTACTAGTTTCTACAAGTTTGTGTCTCAAATTAATGAGAAATTGATTTTCTCCTTTGACGTTTCACTGTGACCCAGAGTCATCCCAATCAGTGATAATATTTAACTGAAGAATCTCACATTGGGGACTAATGAGTCAGAACATGTAAAACTGTTCTCTTCCCCTTTTAACTAACCTTCTCATTGGGAAAATCAGGTAGAGTTAGAAGTAGATACTCAGTCTCTTGGGAGTCCTTGCTGGCTGCACTACTGCTAAATTATCTAATTCTGTGTTCAAACTTTTCTAGTCTGTCAACCAACACGAAAGTCCCCACAACATTTCTATTCCAACTCCATGAATCTATCGACTGCTAAAAGAGACTGTGAATTACAAAATCATTCTTATTGGGGGGAAACAGGAAAGAGAAAGGACTTGCTAGTGACAGTCTTAAGCCTTTTAAACAGATTTTTTTAAAAGCTTCAAAAAACCCCCAAAATTGGCAAACAGTTGGCAAACCCCACAGCCTGGCAAACACAAAAAAAGAAGTCAGAAAAAAAAATCAATTCAAGTCAATTTCACTGACAGCCAGATCCAATTATTTTACAAAACAATTAAATCTAAGCATCTGTCAATCAAAAAAGAAGTCGCAGAGAGTTTTATCAAACCAGGATTCAGAGAATTATACAAACACAGAATTGCCTGAGTTGGAAGTAATCCACAAGGACCACTGAAATCCAACTCCTGGCCCTGCACAGGACTACCTCCAGAGTCATGCCACATGCCTGAAAGTGTTGTCCAAACACTTCTTGAACTCTGTCAGGGTCAGTGCTGTGGCCACTTCCCTGGGGAGCTTGTTCCAGTGCCCAGCCACTCTTTGGGTGAAGAACTTTATTCTTATATTGAATCTCAACCTCTCTGGCACAATGTCAAGCCTGTTTCTGTCTCTTTGCCCCTTCCGATCTAGTTTAACTATTAAATATTCACTTAGGTACTTTCTCATTTCTACATTTTTTTGTGCTTTTCCAGCTCCTTGGACAAGCTACAGGTTTCAAGCACTGACATCTCTAACATGCTTTTGGCTGTTTGAAAGGCAACGTTGCCATGAGAGCAGGAATATGAAATGGAAATGTAGAGGTAGCCACTGAAAGTGGACCCTAATGTTCTGAGGGGCAGCCACCTTATGGACACACACAGCTTCAGGAAGCACCATTCTTCATTTTATTTTACTTTATGGACTAAATGTCATCTGGAAAGTAAATAGAATCACGAAAGTAAAAACTAAGTCCGAGAATCAGGAAGACACAGCATCAGCATGACACAGAGCTAGAGAAAGATCTTGTCATCTTCAGGGACTCCTGAGTCAGCTTCCCATTACACAATTCATTGAAATTACACTGTTATAGCAGTGGACCATGGAGTACCAAGACCTCTCCATTATATTTTTCTCTGAGCAGGGTTTACTCATTTAGTCACTCTCCTTATGTCCTTCCCACCCCAGGGAGTGCTGCTTCCACCTTGACAGAGGAAAAAACCTGAAAACTAAAGACTAAAGATACTTCAAATTAATGGAAACATACAAGACATTGCAAATTGGTCACAGTCCTTTCACCCTTCTCTCTCAGCAGTTTAAATTGCTTTTTACCTCCTATGAACACTGATGCATGTAAAACTGCCACCTTCAAAACAGCATTCCTTATAAGGAGGCAATTTAAATGCTTGTTCCTCATACGAGGTACCTGTAGCTGACAGAAGTCTTCAAGGGTCAACTTACAAAACTGCAAAAAATATCATGTTCACCTCTCAGCTCCTGACATCACCTTTGCCATCTTTCTATCAAAATACAGCATTTTGGTGTAATTCAGAGCAGCTACAAGCCACTTTATTGACAAAGCAATCTACACTTCAGTATTTTAAAGAACTAGTTCTCTGTCATCCTGAAGCACTTAGGCAGCAGATAAAAAACAGTTAATTTTTGTGATTCATATGGCCAGCAGTGGCTCAGGATAAAAGGGAATGCTGATGCCACCACTGAGAAAAGCCACATTGTGAAGGCCTGCCCAAAGCATCACAGGCCCACAACCATCATGTCTTCTGAGAAATAGCTCTGTTTTGCCCTTACAGTAGCTTCATTAGCTGAGGTGTATGGGCTGATTTAGTCAGCAATTGACTGGCAGGATGAGGGAGTTGTAAACTTCCCAGTGAGGGCAGACAGACACTTCTGGAAGGACAGAGGTACTTTGTGAGTTCTGTGCATGCAGTGGTGAAGGCATCTCTGTCATCTTCCTACTTCACAGCCACCTCATGCTGGCAGCCCCAGGTGCATGGCACAATCCCCTCCTGTCAGCCTATACCGCTTCCCCAGTCCCAGAAACTGCTCTGCACAGACTGGTGTTTCCCAAACAGCTCCTGAAACTGTCTCTGGCTTGTGTTTCTCCCTGGCTTCTACTTTCTGCTGATTAAATTTCATAGTGAATACACCTGTGTAAGTGTAGCTATCCTGTTGTAATGTCTTCAAGGCAACCACAGAACCCTGAAGTACAAACAGCACAATGTGAAGGGCTGGATTGCCCAACATTGTCTTTTGAGGATTTGGAAGTATCATTTCAAGAGAGACATATAATGCAGTTGAGAAAGAGAAACCATGAGATTTCGGTAGCTTGACATCTACTCTTTTACCCTCCCTACCCCAAACACAGAACATGAGATTTTTAGGTACCTCTGGCTACATATTCTAACTGGATGTAATCCTTTGATGCATAAAAAGCACAAAGAAGGATAAACATCTATTGCAGAGCATGCAATATAAAGGTAATTCATCACATGGAAGCATTAATTCATAATAAACTAAAAGCTGGGTGTTCATTTGAATGACTTTACGTGGAAACAATTACTCTGAAACATTCACATGGATTTAGAGCAAATTTTCTATTTGGACAAGCCAACACTTTTGTTTAGTTGGATGAGAACCAATAAGCTTGTCAGAACAAGCTAATGGGAGCAACATTTGCTAGTTCACATCTGAAGAACCAATCAGTACAGTTACTTGTGTTTGGGCACAGCTGCTCCACAGCTCCATTCATACCCTTGCATTCCATAAAGGAACTTGTTAAGGAACAGCTGACCTGAAATTCATCAAGGCTGACTCCTTTTTCTAGGGAACAGAGTGGGATGATGACACAACATTTCAAACAGATGATACATCAAGCCTTGAAATTTCAAAGAAGGGCCTACACTTGCTAACTCTGGGGGTCATTCACCATGGTTAACACAAAAAGAAAATTAAGTTTACACAACAAATTAAGATGTCAGCATTCAGAACATCTGAATTATCAAGGTCAAACCTTTCTAAACCATGTCAGTCAACTTTCTGCTCAGAATAGGCAAGGATATGACACTGCATGCTTTCAGAGATATGATGGATTTAAAAGAGAACTATGTCCATAGTTGGTATTGATTTTAACAATAACAAGTAATACCTCTATACAGCTTTCAGCTCTTATAGGCCTTTGAAAAGGTGGACAGGCATTTCTGAAATGCTATTGCAGATTAGTAATTAAAATCTGGAGAAACCTGAATTAGCCTTCAATATATTAGTTCAAGAACAAGAAGCACCACAACAGCCAAGAAAAGAGGATAAATGAGATAATATTAAGTGAGTGCTCTCACAGATTCAGAGCTAATTTGAAGTATGATCCAGTTATCTCTCCATTACATTGCAGAAACAACTCAAAAGGTAGAAGATACATATCTAACAACACCTCTCAAGACAGAGAGGGACTGACTTCTAATATCCTGACTCTGAGCTCCCTGCATGGGCTAGCTGATCACCATAATTAAATGCCCTGGCAGAAAGCTTATCTCCATTGATGGCCCTTGTAAAACTCTTACAGATCACTTGGTCCAACATCTTGCCCCCTTGTTCCCCATTATGTGTTTAAAACCTAAAACACTAGCAATTCATCAATCAGGGCCTGACACAAAGTGGGTACAGCCTCTGGATTTATATACTGAACTGGGAGTATAATGGAGTACCTTCAAATCAAAATGTCTGCATGACTGTTTTTTCAGAAAAAGCAGTTTTCAAGGTTCATGGCTGCTAAGCAGTATCATAGATAATAGCTTAATACGTTTGATTTTTTTCTCTATGATGTTGATGAAGAAAGAACATCTTTAATAGTAAATCCACCAAAATTACTTGATCCAATATAAGAAACTGTGTAAACTAGATCCAGAAACACTTTAAAAGTGGCATTTTCAGCTGCTGTGAGATGATGATGATGACAGGCACAGTCACTGAGCTCCCTTTTACACTTGCATTTAGCTCTGAGGATACAGAGTAGGAAAAGTGGTTCTCTGACAGAGACAGAGTCAAATGGGAGCGACAGAATCCTCATCCATTTCACAATGATGATGAGGAGGGTCAGTATTTATTAAATTCATGTTAGCACTTAAAATGCAACATGCAGCCTTAAATCCTGCAAGATTCCTTCTCTCCAGTCTTATGGCAGTACATGATTAAACCATAAATTCTACTAAAGAATTGAAAGAATCCTCTAGATTCTCTTGATGAAAACCTGCTGTGACATTAACTTGCCAAAGAAAGAGTTATTTCAGAGAGGTTTTTGACTCATTTCTCCTAAATAGAAAATAGAGCCAACAAGAAATAAAAGCCCTTAATGAATTTCACCTTTTTCATTTCTCACTTTGCAATTTAAGTCTTTTAGTAGAATTCCACAGGATATCAAACACTTGCACTGCTGTTGCAGTTGCAAGGAATGGACTAATCTAGCCTAATTTAGCAACCTAGAAGTCAGGTTTCTACTCTAAAACAGTTTTCTTTTCTTCTTCTTTAGTCAATGTATAATAAAGCTTTCTGCAACAGGGTAGCTTTTCCAAAACAAGTATCTCAGATGGATCACCCTCTTCAGATGCCAGTTTCTCCTGGGTGGCTGCCTGGATAATTATTTTAATTATAGTGTGAACAAAGTACCACTACCATGCTGTATTCAGTGTTTGGTTTATGGAGTAAGCAGTACACTTGTGTGTCACTTAAAATTTCAGTAAAATGCCTTGCTAAATAAAAAGACAGTTTAAGTAAGTTGGGATCCTTGTAGACTAACGCCTGCTCAGTGCAATCGGATAAACAAGTCATTCATGTTACAGGAATTTAGCTAATAAGGCAAATTATTTGTTAGATGTTTTCCTTTGTTTCAAAAAAAAAAAAAAAAGGGGGGGTGGTTAAGCTGATTCTTTAAAAGATACAAATGTAACATTAACCAATGATAATGAGATACATGCACCTCTGACCAACCAATTAATTGATTCCATACATTAATATACCTTCTAACATGTCAGTGTTACGCTGTTGCTCACCTTCACATAAGGAAAAAATTGCTCCATTGCATCATGACTTTAATGTTATCTCAAAGTACTTACTGTTAGGTTATGTGTGAAAAGCTTTAACTCACAGAATCTGTATCAGCAGCAAAATAAAACCAACATAAATAGCTCCTGATAAATTTTGAACTGACTACACTTCAGATTCATCCTTTGTATTCTGTTTGCTTGCCGCTTGCCTCGACTTGAAGCTTACATTTAGAAAAGTGATCTTGTTTATTCCTCTTTTTTGAAGTTCTGTAACTGTCTGCCTTGCATGGAATTCATCTTGACCACAACCACAAGTGGCATTCATAAAACTGACCTCTCTGTAAGGGACACCATAAACATCACTTCAGAGTTTGTGCTAAAAATAGCTCAGGAGAACATAATATGGTGCAAAAGCCATTGAACAGCACCCAGAAATAATGAGGCCAAATGGATTTTGTCTGCAAACCCCACCGGATTCATATTTCTGCAACCCTGGCTTTCAAAGGACGACTTGAACACTAATTAAGTGTTGCCAGTAAAGCAGAGCCAAAAGAATTCAATGAATCAGAACGACCTACAGGGGCTATTTATAATGAATAGCCCTGATAATCTCCAGACCTGAGACTTCCTAGGATACAAGTGTCCCTCAATTCTTAAAAAACAACCCAAAATCTCTCACGAGGTTCCTGCTCAGTACCCTGTGGGGTCAGCAGAAGTGGGTATAACAGTTTTCTACTTAAGGAAGATTATTTTCAGTAATGAATGCTTAAAAAGCCCATACATAATTAAAATGCTACAATGCAATAAAAAGCCAATGGGAAAATTTCTCTATTATGCATTGCATTTAACTTCGTGCATTTTCCTGTAGTAAAACCATTATACAAAAGGGACTTTCTTGAAAGACCAGTCTATCTATTTCTAATACTGTAGGAGTAACAGTTAGACAATTAATTTGGAGCTAATAGGAAAAGGACTGAAGAAAAAAAAATCTAAAATAAATTACGCTGATTTACTTTGTGAGAAATTAAGGAACGAAGCTGTTTTATTGGTTAAGGATATGTTTTTCCCCAACAAAAATATTTAATTGACATTTTTTAGTTACCCTTTTTGGTGAACATTTTGAATTTTTTTTTTAAGATAGATGGACTTTTTTTAAGAAAGCGGAAATTGCCTTTTCCATTTTCTTTTCCTCTGTTTAACATTCAAGCTTGACTTAGCATTTAACATTTATGTATATTTTGCTTGGAAGTTTTGGGCTTTCCGAATCCTGGTGAAGTCTGATGCTCACCTGGTTGTAAAATCTGCCTTTTTCTTTTCCTATGCAATTTGGGGTTTTTTCTATTTGATATGCCACGATCTTTATATCAGTATTTTGAAGCAGATTAATTTTTTACACACTCTCTGCAATTATAATGACAAATTGTTTGTTGACTTTACAAAAAACTTCAAGGGAAAGCTGCATAAAAATAGCCACTGAATTTCACATGAATATAAAATATACCTTGTTATATATAATCAGCACAATATATATAATCACAGAAAAAAATAGTGTTGGAATATCAGTTTCTCACTAATGTGCTGCAGTGACCACAAGATAGTACAGTTTAAGATCCTGAAGAAAAAGAGGAAGAAGAGACCAGTCTAAAATCAGACTGCAGCTTGTTCAGGGCACTGGCAAGCAGGATGCAGCTCTGAAAGGGCAGAGCCCAGCAGAGCTGGGTGATCTTCACGGAGAGCCTCCTCCAGGTGCCAGAATGGTCCATTCCAATCTGCAAGGAAGCAGGAAGGCAAAGCAGGACACCAGTGTGTCCTTTCCACAGGGAAAGCCTGAACAAGACCCAGCATAAAATGGAAAGAGATCAGAGATGGAAATGGAGACAGGTTACCCAGGAGAAACAGAAGCTGTACCTGGCCAGGCAGGGATGGGGTTTGAAAAGCTCAGTTGGCACTGAAACTTATTCAGGATGGATGAAGGATAAGAAGGGTCTCTACAACTACATTAGCAGTGAAAGCCAAGGGAAATTCAAACTTACTGCTAAATTGAGTGGGTAACCTGATCACAGGTTGATCATCACACCTGATGAAGGATACTGAACAAGATCAGATGATCAATGCTTCCTTGGCTTTGGCCTTTAGTGGCAAGGTCTGCCATTCTGGTCCCTAAGCTCAGTGACAGAATTCAGGGAAGAGAGGCAGACAAAGGCTGAATTAGGGATTGCTTAGGTAAGAGTGACACTCACAAGTCCATGGGCCTTGACTGGATGCATCTAAGGCTGATAAAGAAGTTGGCTCATGTCTTTTCAAAATGCCACTAATTAAGAACCGAAACACTTTCCCAGTGTGGTTGAGAAACCACCATATTTGGAGAATTAAATACTTGATTTGGCAAGTGCTGAGCAGCCACATCTAACTTTGACACTACCTGGCCTGGAGCAAGAGGTTAGACTGGATGACCTCCAGAAATCTCCCCTCAGTTCTTCTATGATTTTGTGATTATACCCACTGCATAATCTATGCATTTAAAACACCCTCACTGCTGACCACTGAGATGCTGCTATCTGCAGAACAAGATTTCAAAACTTCTCTCATGCACACTGAAAAATGCAGATGTATTGAAAAGTTGCAGATGTATCTAACCCATAAGAAACCCTTCAATTATACAGAAGAGATTCACTACTTCATTGATGTAAAGAATTGCTTCTGCTGTGGTGTCAGGACTGCACATTGACAATGTCTAATCATTCCAGGCATCCCCACTGGCATGAAAAGAAAGCTCTTATTTTCAAATGCTGTAACATACAACCGCAAAATACTTCCCTCCAAATTTCATCAAAGAATGTGTCTCTGTCAAAATCCCAACAGCAGATAGATTTTGAGAGCAGAGGCAGAATTACAGTGTAAGAAAAGTATCACCTAAAGCTTTCCCTGGAACGAAACAACACTTAATTTGACACTACCTATGTAGTCAATGTAATTGGGAAGAGTGACATTCTTATTGAGTTTCTCATTTGAAGGCAGAGAATCAACTATACAATAAATTCAGTTTGTCTCAGGTCTAATCAGTCTATTTTCCTTGCTGTTATTACTACCTATTGCTAGAAGCAGAAAACGAGATAGAGAACCTAACTTTGCTTAATATCAAAGAACCAGGGAAAGAATGAAGAACAGAATATTATTGCTGTATTGAGAAACAAAGACATCAAAAATGAGTATGAGACCTATTTTTGAGGCTTATACCAGTGGTCAACACAGAGCACAAGACAGAACTTTATTAGGAGCAGGACAGTTCTTTCAGTTTATGAGTCTACTCATCACAAGAAGCTCTTAGCAAATTTTGTTAGTTGACTTGCAGGTTAACACTTTTTTAAAAAAAAAATCTGAAAATATATTTTCTGTAATCCTACCTAACACAGATGAAGGCTGTCAGCATTGCTGGCATTTTTATACCATTTCTGCATCATCTTTGAAAGTTTTCTTTCAGCTAAATCCTCAGCAAACGAGCACTCATTTGCAGGAGGAGTACAAGGGCTGTGGCACTTCCTGCCCAAATTTCTGTAAACAAATGTGAGCTTTCAAAATTATACAGATAACACTGAAAACACTGCTAGCTATCAGTTTTGAGGAGAGGTACCTGTATCATTACAACCTGAGCATTTCTCAGGAATCAACAAGACCCACCAATTCAGAGTTTACACCAATGGGAAGGAGAATACAGAAACAAAACTGGTGTACAGCAACCAGGCTACTGGAATTTAAATTATTAATTTTAAGTTTATTTTTTTAGTTACTTGCCATTTTTCTGTGCAATGCACTAACATTTCTTGTTACTCCAAAAGGAAAGTATATTATATGACTCACAATAAACCTTTTTCTACATCCCTAGCATTTGTCAGTCACTGTTCTTTCTTACCTTCTGCGAGAACCCCTGAGGCCCCCACAGAACAGGATACTCTCCCATGGAGGGAAAGCAGGGTACAAAGCAGTAGCACTCCTCCTCAGGAGTCCCTCTGAGGAACATGTCTCTCGATTAGGGTGAGCAAGTGCAACAAAAACCCATGAGCACTAGCCTACATGCAGATCCCTCAACTCTCATTGGTTAAACCCACACTTCCTAGTTTTTCTATTCCCCCATTGGTTCATTTTGGATCCTTCATGTCATCAGTTGTTTCCCCTAGACTGTTCCCTATTGGTTCACATGTTAAACCCCACCCCCCTAGTTTCCTATATAAGCAGGGTGTCTGAGGTTCTCCAGCTTCTTCGGTCTCCAGTTCCTGGAGAATAAGGAGTGTTCTGGAGGATCTCCTGACTCCTGCTTTCTTCCCTGCGTTGCCTGAGAAAATCTATCCATGAGCTGCCAGAGGAGCTGCCCCGACAGCTCCCTTGCTGAAATCACTGGGGCTCCATAGCCTGGTTGCCGAGGCAGCTCTCACAAAAGAGCTATCACATAGGAGTGCCTGTGCCCATCGGGCCCAAGGCACCTTTCCAAAGGTGACTCTCTGAGGAAGATTGCGGCACCCTGAAGAGAGCCTTTGACCCTTCAGCAGCGGTCGGTGACATCCTTCTACATCCCATTACAAATACTGACATTTCTCCTTTCCTGTATATCCACAGTCACCATTTTTGTCTAGCTTTCTGTCTTTTTCTGTCTTTCCTGCATGCTTCTTTCAGATAAACTCAGCTACCCGCATTCCACCTAAAGAGTTTTTGAGCTTATCTACACATCTACGTGCATTCGTTCACTCTCAAAAATCACCCTACCAAGTTGTCTTTATTCTTCACATAAGACAAACCTGACCTAACTTTCTTCATGTGAAAAATGAACAGTAATGCAACAGTGAGTGGAGCTTCCATGCTCCAGGAATCATCTTTTCAACAATCCATACCAAAAATAAATACCAGGAGAATACTACTGCTCTTTTGACACCCAAGTACTTTGGAGCTACTCCTAGATGTTTTTATACTTTTTCAGCTACCCAGATGACATTTTAAGAGGACACTTCATTTCAATACTAAAAGAATTCATCATTCTTCGTTAAAACTAAAGCAACATTATTTTCTCTTTTCTCAGCCATAGAAAGGCAAGACTTGCTGTACTACTGAATGACTGCACAAGGCAATAAGTCACTGGGATCATAGTTTAAGTGACAGGACATCAACTACCTGACAAGGTCGATGACTCTCTCCCTTGGAGCAGTGCTGACTGGCTCATCATTAATCATTATGATCTGATCCCCTGGTATGAGCTTTCCTTCAGAGGGGCCGCCTGCAGACAAATGAAGAGAGAGAGAAAAAAAAAAAAAAAAGGGCACAGGTTAGCAGACCATTGTAAGAGCACAGACACACTGTTGTTCACATACTACAAGTGTGGTTTTTCTTCAGCTAATGACATTTTTACACTATTTCTGAGGTTACCAGTACTCCCTCACCAGGAAAATCTTGCAAGCTAATGGTTTAGCAGCTTCTACTGAAGTTCCTCAAGTTCTAAAGCTGTATCTAACCACCTAAACTAAGGGCTCAGTTTTCTGAGGGGCCAAAAGGACCCATAAGCTGTGGACTAATGCACCCTTTAAGGTGTGATCAACTATATTTTAATCATCCTTGATCAATGTTTGTCTGATATTTTGTAAGACCACCCTGAGAAGGATTTCTTCTCCTGTGAACAAATGATCCTTTTTATCTACTGTTAAGATCAGGAAGTCTTTTCCCATGGTAAATATGCCAAATCTTCCTGATTGCAACATGTTTCCTGTCCCAGGCAAAGTAACACCAGAGAACATCTTACTCCTCTTTCCTGTGAAACATCACTTACATATTTGAATGTCATTCACAGGTCTCTCCTATGACTTTTCTGTTCTAGGCAAAACAAACCTGCTTTCTGCAATTGGAGACAGTAAGTTTTTATACCTCCAACTGCTTGAATCTCTTTTCTGCTGAATTCTTACCACTTGATGAGCACGGGTACATCCAAAAGCATTGACACCTTGAGTTAGACATGAATATTTAGCATTAGTCTGAATAGACAATCAGTCATGTTTATGTCTATGTGGTTTGGATTCTGGCACTGCTGAAATGCACATTGCGTGCATTGTACTTTATAAAATGCATGTATTACTTTGTTTCACAGCACAATTACATGCCCAGATGATGTGACATCAGAGTTCCTAGCGTAAAGATCTATCCTCTCTAGTCTTTGTCTTTACACTCTGCAATGATGATACATAAAAAAGTATGATATTACCACTATGAAGATAAAGTCTTAAAAGAACATGTTTCAGCATCAGAACCAATTCATTCAACAACTGAGCTAATTCTGATCCTTTCCTCCGTTTGCTTTGAAAACTTTACTCCACTTCCATATTCTGCATAAACAGATACAAATCCATGTAGGAGAATGTTGTCCTGAGCTCACATTTCCTCCTATTCACATGGAACTGAACATAGTAAACACATTTTCCAAATTTTAACATACAACTACATTAATAATGCCAACTTGAGAGAAATGAGCTGTCTGGATCTGGTTCAAATATTAGTTACACTGCTCACTTCATGTGAAAGCAATACAAATGTAATCAATGCACACATGTGGATAAATGACATCAGAACTTCACAAAGTCGATTTTGCCTCTCCTCTGCTCTCTGTGGGAGTTCTGGAGAACATATTGAACAAGAGCAAAGTCAAATCCCTGCCCTTGGCTACAATTTTACGTAACAACTGAACTTTTAAGCACAGAGAGCAGGAGCTTCCTATTTGGCAGATGGATTATCCCAGGTCTGGTCTCTCCTAACTTCAAAAATATCACAAACCTCACTAATTTTCACTGCAGGTAAGATGCTTAGGGATATCTTTTGACCTGGCTTTTAACCATATTGTTATACAGATGCATTCATTAAAGAAAAGAAAAAGCCAGCAATAGCATCCTCTTTTTCAGAAAGAAATGCTGGTTTAGAAACCTAGCTTTTCTTAGGAAGGCGATGGTAAGAATGAAAAGTATGCAAGTTTTTATCTCAGAACTCAACATACCTCTTGAAAATGCTGATTCAATGGTAATGAAGGTGACAGAAAGCCAATATAAAGATACCAGGGAGAAGACCTTCTTTCCTTGAATGAAATGGGTTAACTTTTTTCAGGCAAACAGTAGTAATGGCTCAGAGCAATAACTCCAAACTGGCTTTTTGCCAACGCAGTTATGCAATGTTAAAAAAAATGAATGTGAGGAAGGAAACCACTGGGTAAGACTAGGCTTAAAATCGTATCTAGTATTTGTGATTACTTTGCCTGCCTGAATATTTCAACAGTTCTCAAATTTGTAGCTGCATTTCATCTTAGTAGGCTAAATCAAAGTTTTCTTCTGAGGTCAGGTGGTGAAAACATACCTGGTGTTACTGAGCGTACAACAACTGGCTTTTCACTACCAGCCACAAACCCAAATCCTAGCACAGGATCCCTCCTCATTTCCACTTTCCGAGGGGCTGGAGGGGTTATTTGGCAGCTCTCTATTCGAGGGTCTTCAAATGTGGCTGATTGTGTCATGTGACTGTGAAAAAAAAATAAAAGATGGAAAAAGGAAAAAAATCATTAAAACATGATTTTGTGGTATCTACTTGAGCCAAGCAATTTGTGCAACGATATGAGATGAATATCTGAAACGTTCTCACTAGAGGAACTAAAACACCAACTTAATAATTTTCTATTAGATTTTCTTATGCATTAAGTAATAATACTGCTGGCAGGTCTCAAATAGTAATCAATAGTATCAGGCTTTAAAAAAGCCTCTTTAGACAGCACACATTTAATCATATCCCATATAGGAAAGAAAAATAACCTGACAATAAAGCCTTTGTCATCTGTGCTTGAATTTTTCATCCTTCAATTTTTGGAAGGGAAAAATAATAGTAGTGACCTGCTCATAACATAAAACAGAACAATTAGAGTCTGTCAGCCTTTTTAAAAAGAAGAAACACTTCTTAATTTGGGGATGTAACATATTAAGCAAGTATCTGAGCTGAATTCTCTCTCTTCCTAAGGCACCCATAACAGCTCTCTATTTGCTACTTGGATAAACTACCTGAAATCATTTCAAAATGTTCCAGGACACAAACAAACAAAAAGATATCAAGAAAATATATTTATGTGGAATTACTAAAATACTTTACTTTCTTCTACAGTGTTATGACAAAGCCTATTGTACCTAGAAGAAAAAATTCTCATGGCTGGAGGGAAATATCCTGAGTTTTCAAGCAGAAAATAGAAGGGATGAAAGCTATCCAACATCACATATCCATGAAACAGGTAACAGTTTAAAAGCATAAAGATTTTAAACTAACATTAATAAATAATGAAACGTGGCTGATGCTGTACACAGTCAGAACCAAAACATACTTTGCATTTTCCACCCAATGCCTGGAGTCCCCACTGAATCACAGCTACCAATTCCCAGTGCCAATCAGACAGACAAACAGACCACTCCAGTGTCATACCTCAAACACCATCCATTGAACTCATATGCTTCAGGAAACCAAACTACCACTGCAGGCAACAAGCAATATCTGGTCAGCACAGTACAAACACAGATTTCAGCTCATGGCATTGACTTATTGCAGTCCTGAGAGACTTCAGATAATATTTGTCTTAAGTTGCCTGACCAAGAGTTAACTCTTCTTTTACTTTCAAGAGACTGTAAGTCTGCAAGTGCTGAACTAACTCTAGCTCATGGTAGATAAACGCAGTAGACTGTAAATGGAGGGAGCCAAGTCCCAACCTCACCAGCAGAGAGGACACAGGCTCTGAGAAAGGTAACCAGGTGCCCAAACTGGGAACTTTGAAATGCACATCAGAGAGGCAGATATCCCTACAGCACTAGGCAGTATCATCCGTTGCTGTCCTCATATATAATTAACAATATGAAAGTCAAGTAATTTTCACACGTCTTTGATAATTTTACATGGAATATGTTATAACATGAGAGTTAAGGGACATACCGTGAAACCAGCATTGTTGCTCTCACCACCTGTCCCTTTTCCATTTGCAAGTGGAGTTCCCTGAAGAACTCCACACTGGCAGTCCATAAGGAGAAAGGTATCATTCAGAGATGTATTTTCAGCATCAATGACATGCAAAAACAACTCTGATCTTTCCCCAACACATACACTTTGGGCATGGCATCAATTTACTTTCTCTCTGTGGTCTGCTTCATTACTGATACACAGAAGAGCAGCAAAATTGCAGTAAATTCTCAGTGGGAGTCTATTTCTGTTACTGGATTTTTCTAGGGCTTTTCTTCAAAGAAGCTTTCTATCACTAGATTCAATCTGCCTAAGAGTAACATGTCGTCTTTTCATGCATATGATCAGAGGCAGCAGAAGCTATTTCCTTGCAAAAATAAGAGAGCAAGAGAATATATATATGCATAAGGTGAGGTCAGCAAAGAAAGTACTTATTTTTCACTAGTTAGAGCATCACATCTGATGCTTCATTCTCTTCCTCCTCTTCCTCCTGTTTCTCCAGCTTTTGTCAGTTTATTTTATATAATTTTCTATTTTGTTTTTCTAATGAACTGTTAGGAAACCCAGAGAATTATATGCAGACTTTTAAAGAAATCTATATTCAAGACCTTCCAGGCATCTCCTCTCCATAAATTCCTATTTATGGTTTGTGCTTCTAGATATTCAAACATTACATCTTTCTAATGAGACCATTTCTGAGGTGTCACTGGTATCAAAAAAGTATCTATTTCAACTTGAAAACTTTGTTTTGGTAGAGAAGACAAAACTGCATTTTTCACCTCTCTTAGATGACAGCCCCACAAAGTTAACTTTCCACAAAGCTAAGATAATCCATTTAATCATTTTTTCCTAATAGCCGTTTCCATTTTTGTAACTGGGGCACTACAAGCCCAAACAGAAAGCGCCTTCTGTCTCCAAAGAGAAAATGCCATATTTACAAGAAATGTGAAAACACTGCTTGAGCCTTTGAAAACTACTTTCCCGTCCTTGTGCTTACTCTGTCTTCTAGCTCTTGTGTAGTCTGTTTTAAAAAGAAAAAAACCCAAAACAACCCCCAAACTCCCAATCAACAGCTGCACTTCACATAACAAATTCTAAGAGCAGAGAGAGAATTGCTTAAAAGAGCAGCCCTGTTATTGGATGGTCCAGCCTTTGCCTTGGCTGCTGCTGAGGATCTGCAGAGCAGCACAGCATCAGTTATTCAAAGCCTAAGCAAGAGGATCAGCGAGGAGCAGTCCATCATGATTCTGAGTGGCGCAGCAGACACTATTGATTTTTAAGGTTATCCAACTTGAAATACATCAACTAAAAAGACTCTGCAGCTCACGCTTCCACAGCTTGCTGCATCAGATATTACTGTGCCATTCAGTACGTTGGGGGTGTATTTCAAGAGAGCAGCAAGATGTATAAATGTGATCCCAGAAGAGATCAGATGAATGCTCAAAGCTTTTTGTGATAGTACATTGACAAACCGGCTTCCTCCTGTGGTTAGTTCATTATTGAGATGCCAGTTGTGGTACCACAGTTCAACACTAATTTGAATTTTGCATTAATTGGAGGTATTTGATCTCCATGTCAGCTATGTAAAGTATTGACTTCTGCAGAATAACTATGCTGTGAGTTCTAAACCAGAATCTAATAAGGTGGACTCAAAAAAGCTGCTTTGGGGAACCCTACCCAGAACATCCCTTACACTGTGAAACATCTTAGAAGAATAGCTGCAACACTACAAACTTGCTATTTGCATCAAAGACCCTAAAAAAAGTATTTAGATACATTTAGATACAGTTCTTACATCATACCTAAAGATTTACTTTTCTCAAGGAAAAATGGGAGAAAAAGAAAAAGCCTGAGATTTTAAATATGAAGTGCTCTTTCCAGCTACACAAACTCAAGCTGCCCTTAGATTGCCTTTCCAAAGAGCGACACTTATTTCCTCCCATTTTCAACAGCTGAGATTAGCCCCTGCTTTACAAAAGTCCATCTTCTCTGATGCACTCATGTTGTCAGCAGTGGGATACTGCTGCCATATGAAGGAGAAAAATTCTTAGAGAATTTCTTGAACAGAGATTTTATATACCACACACTTCTGAGAGATAAACTACCAGCTATGGAAAATCACAGCAGAAGTGCAATCATAAGCACTTACTCTCAAAAACTCTCTGTGGCAACTGCTCTAGTCAAAAGAGAAGGTAACAGGGGAAATGAGAGAGAAGGCATCTGAGTGTGCATGCACCAGCATGCAGAGCAGAATAGAGACGTTGCAGGGTGGCATAAAATTCATGTGCACACTTACCCACAAAGGGGCCTACAGTGAGCAAAAGAGGAAGAAAACTAGGAAAGAAAAACACCCTGGGGAGCACTGATCAGCTGCATCACAGCAGCTAGCACCTGCAAACACAACTCAGAAGCCCAGGACATTATGAGGCGTTTAACTTAACATGTGCATAGCCTTATTCACGCTTGGTTTAGTCAGAGGTGTGGTTTAAGACTGACACTTTGAATCTTCACATAATTAGCTTCAAAATTATTAACTTGGTAATATTTTCAATGGAAACCTCCCTGTCATCATCATTATTTAAATCAGAGGCTGAATAATCCAAGGAATATATAAACAAAGACTGCAAAGATTGATTTAATAATGCTTATTAGTAATTCAAAGCAAAGTGTCTGGGTACAATGCTTTTTTAGCCTTTGCATTTTGACATGTCAAAAGGTTTCTTTGACAAAAAATGGAGTTTGCATTTCCACAGAAAAATGCTTAGAGCTATAACTCTTCCAAGAAACTGAAAACTATGGCATGAACCCAGCGATCCTGGTTATCATAAACATTATTTTAGAAATAAGTAACAAAGGCAACTGAACAACTTTAGCTCCATTCTGCAAAGACTTCCAAAAAGAAAGCAGGAAAAGTGATACCAGAAAGTGAGTTAGTACAGCTGCACACCCACAAACTCTAAAATAGCTGTAATCAATTGGCTGTTGCATCGTATTTTGACAGGATGGAGACATGCCGCTTTCAGGTGTCTCATTTCATATTCCCCTATTACAGTTTGTTTCAATTACTTCACAGGCTAACACCAGCTTGCAATTTTGGAGTGTTCAATCCTTAGCTTTTAAATAGTTACAGTATCTCTGCTATACAGATTGATTTACCTACAAAATAGACTCTTTTTCACTTGAGACACAGCGGGTGTAAACTTGGTCAATGACAGAGAAGAGTCTGTGGAAATGTCAAACCACTCACACACTGATGAGTAGAAGTGGGCAAGGAGGATGGAGATAAGGACTTTTTACCAAAGGTTTCATTCAGAAATAACAGAACCACTTCAAATTGTTGAGCACTGTTAAAATCCTGTCTCATTAATTTGGAAGAGGTGGAGGATCTGCTTTGTTGATTGCAGTTGTGATTTTCAACAAGATCTGTGCAAGTTTAGGACACTGAACAAACTTTCATTTACAATTGTCCATGTGAGTCTCTGCCATGAGTCTCTGCCCATCCTGCCCCAAAACTACCTCTTCATATTCTATTTAGAGTCTTGGGCTCTGCATGCAAAATTTCCTGGGAGTAGGAAAAGCTATTGTAGCAACACAAGGAAGTAAATTTAATTCTCATGCAATCATTATTCCTCGGGAATTACCACTAAGTAAAATGGCTTGAGAATTGAGACAGTTTTATGGAAACTGATAACAACATGAGGGTATTCTATATTTTCCTGCTTGATAATCTGGAAAGACAACCAAAACACAATGACAGTTAAAAGAGAACTGTCATAGAGACAAAGAAATATGCAAACTCTTCAGAAAATGAAAAACTGAGCTTTGTTAATTTAGCTTAACTGGTAGCTAAATATGAAAAATAATTTCCTTCCTTCCTTTCTTACTGGAACCTCTCAGTATATCCCAAATTAATTTATTTTCTCTAAGAAATCCCCCAAGAATTATTAAGAAATAGGACACAAATGTCAAAATCATGCATCAACTGCCTTGAAAATGATACTTCAAGAAAAAAGTGCACAAGTAGTTATTACATTGCTCAGTAAAACTGCTGCTCCTACAGAGGATCTGGTGCCTTGACAAAGTCTTTTTTGCTCCATTTTGCAGGAAACCAAAGATTTGCTCAAGGCTCTAGAATTTTTTTAGACATATTCAACAGACAAAATTTTTATTTTTGGTGGTTAAAAAAAGGACTCTTTTAACACTTCAGGAAAACATTCCCTACATTTTCACTGGTTTTGTGCAGGTGTATATACCAAGAATTCAGTATCACAGCCACAAAATGCAGCTGGGGATATTTATCAGATTTTTTTATTTCTTTCTTTCTAGGACTACTTTTTTGCCCCAGTGTCAATTTTTTTTTTTAAGCTTCTTCAACAGTTAAATCCTCCAAAGTCAGGTCATTTCATAACACCCTAGAAAATGTTTGGCATATGCCATCTGGACGAACATATGGTAAAAATGTAATTAGAAAGAAAAAGGTTTGCTGGTTTCAGAAGAAACTGGTGACAGCTTTTTTGATAAAACTGGATACAGGGAAATCTGACACTTTAAAAAATTTCAAAATCCACTCTTCCACTGTTGGGCATGATCTGCAATCCAAAGCAAGGCAAAGTGAACCAAAATTGCACTGAATAAAACTGACATGAATACAAATTTAGGGGGCTAAAGAGATTTATCCTCAACTTTAGTCAGGCACTGGGGAAAACACACTGAAAATATAATTCACAATGACAATTAGCACTCATATTATTACATGTGTTAAATGTGAATGCTTCTGCATTCGGCCTTGTTCTATATATGAATGTTATATATAAGGAAGAAAAAAAAACCTTCTACAGTTGATTCCCACAAATACATGGAAATAAGCCTCAAGCCCCAACTGCCAACTAGCAGTTTGCTTTGAGTATTGTATCTCCAGATTGCTAGAGAAATTCTCTTTTAAAATTATTCTTCTCTCAGCATAGCCACAAACATTTCAAAAGCTCTGTTCATGACGATCATTGGATTTCCTGCCTTTTGTATTGGGACTTTACAGGCACAAGCCAAGTAGCAGAAATTGCACAGAAACATCTCAGTGAAAAGTGGTGGAGAAAGGGCCACCTGAATGCTGGACCTGCCTGCCCTGGAAGTTGAGCATGCCAGCCTCTGACTGACTCTGCCCAAAATGCACAGCCAACATGGCTGTGCCAATCATGAGTCAGTCTGAACTGCAGCCATGCACATGTGGCACACGATGCACATGGACAGCCCAATCCCCTAACACACAACTATGCTCCTACACACTGCTGGATGGCACTTTGCACTCAGTTTCTGTCCCAGCCAACTCTTCCCACCTGGATGACGCCAGGTTTGGAAGACATACTGTTGGTTTCAAAGCCTGTAATCAAACAGAGATTCTGGAGCCCATTCTGGAGCAGGTTTCCATAGCCAAAGGAAGCTCCCAAAATACTCATATGTACAAGACTGCATACATGAAACTATGGATGAACTGTCTCCCACAAGAAATTCCAGGGTGAGCCCTGGGCTGGAGCTGTGCAGGCAGAGGGTAATCCAAAATGTGGGAGACAGCAAGACAGCAGAAATGGCAAATGGCTAACATTGGCTGGTCTGACCACTAATTGGTCCTTGCCTTTTCCTGGAAAAGAGATTTACCATGCCACAAAGTCACTGGTATTCCCTTCCTGAAAGGAGCCTTTTCACAGGTCAACTCTTGCATATGCAGTGTGGGCTGGTAGTATAGCACAGGGAGGCAGGATGTTTGGCCACCTGCCTGCCCAAGCTCCTTCAGGAAAGAAAGTGTGCAAGATGTATCTGCTAGAAATCAGAATTACTGGCTTTTCTCCACAGCGGGATTTTCTTATAAAGTTTGGATTTGAAAAACACCTAGGTTTTATCCCGACAAAAAGCATTTTTCTGAAAGTGATCTGAGCTACTCTGTTTAAGACTACTTTAAGGCCCTTAAAGATGATCTGAAATATAGCTTTTCATTATCCCCTTCACATGCATCAATAAACCCTGTTGCAATTACAGGAATAGAAAAGAAAAAAAAAAAAAAACAAATCTGAAAATACACAATAAATGCATTTGGGCTGAAAGTGTCCTCTGGAAAACAGAATAAACAATATATTCATCCTGCTTTAGAGATTTCACACTAACCCCACTAAGAGCAATCTGTCAGCCCTCCCTGGCCCAAGTCTGCAACAAACAGCAGAGACCTGTACTAAGGACTGCCAGCATTTGCCATCCAGAGAGTAAAAGGAGCTGCCATCTCCAACTCAACATGGACAATTTGTCCAGCTGAAATGTTATAAAAAGAACAAGGGAGGAGAAGCAGCATGGAAATTGCTTTTAAGGTGCTGGTTAGATTAGGAAAACTACTAACAAAAAAAATCTCGTCTGGTGCAATGCTGAAAGCTTGCTCCAACAATCACTAAGTGTAGGTAACCTGATGACATGGTAAGAAGACAGAATGCAAATTTAATGTGCCCATTGTAACCCCCTGGTACAGCTGAGCTTGGCATGAACAAAGAGATGAAACACTGAAGCCCCTGCTTTAACAGTTCTGTACCTGCCTAACTCTTGGGAACTCAGTACTGCTATGAGCATATGGAGATAAGCAATTACAGCAGAAGCAAAACCCATTTGTTAATCCTTTGAACTTAATCTTCCTCATTCCTTCAGCAACTGAATAGATGAGCAGGTCACAGAAAGGGCTCTGAATTATCTACTCACTTCCTTCCTTTCCTGTTACAGTGGAGGGCTACTGAACCAAAACCCCCTTGTGATGGCACCATGTCAACCCAGCATTCCTCCTATTGCCTCCTGGGCAGTGCAGCCTTTCTCAGGGGAAACTGAACATCAGCTGGCAGTGTAAACAGGTGAAATACCAACATATGGATTAATTGATAAACAGTGGGTACTCAACACTGCAGCTGCTTAGTTTATTGCCAACCAAGTTCAAATACTCAGGGATATAAACCCTGAGTTTACACCACTCTGGCCAGTACAGCGCTCTGCACTCAGAAGCAGGCTGTACCTGCTTCTGTATGCTCACTTTGGGAATGGGGCAACACCACATCCCAGTTAGAAACAATAAGTTTGTCCAAGTTCAGGGTAACAAAGGAGCAGTCTGTACATCAGTACAACAAGCTATCTCCAGTTCCCATGCTGGGTATGAATTCTCTTCACTGGAAATTCAAGCACAGGAAAGATTAGAAATGTGCTTTTACGAAGATGTCCAACTCCCACAGTGATACAATGACTGCATGGAAAACGTTTAATTTGCCAGCTACCAGACAGAAAGGGATCTGCAGCAATCAGGGGAATAGAATTTAAAAGATTTTCCTAATAACTCACAGTCCCAAAATCAAGCCTTCATGATCTGTAACAAAGTCTTCACAGCTAGCCTTCAAAGCAAATCTTCTAGTTCTGTAATTCTGGAGAAGGCCTTCAGGACAGAGAGGAAACAAAGAAACCATCTCTTCCTTTCTCCTTTCTTTGAACAAATACAAATAGAGAGGATTACTCCTCTTGACTGCTGATTTGGGAACATGCCATTATGGCTCTTCAGCAAATGCAAAATGAGAAAGAGAACTTAATTGAAATAACTCAGAATGACAGATTGCACTGATGGGATGTGAGGCTGCCAGATATAGCTGTCATGTAAAAATTAAGCATAGGATATTGAAAGGAGAAAAAAAAATCAGGTGTGTTTGATCTTTGTGTTTTTCCTGATACATTATTCTCTGTACTTCAGCACAAATGGCTGAATTATTCTTCTGGGCTTACTTTTTCATTCCAAAGTAAGCAGCTAACCTTTATAAGTGAGAGCACTTCTAGTAACCACAGGATATTTTCTGTATCTTAGAAATGGGGTTGCTACAGATCATATTGCAGCTTCATTATATCAAAGAAGCTTTTGCTAAAGCCTAAGCATAATTTCTATTTACCTACATGTGAGAAGCTGCCCAACTCCAATCCATTATGTTTGCTAATATCTATAAAAATATTATTAAATACCCTATGTGTGGTAATGATGTACAAGAATCATAACCTCCTTCAATTTGTAACTGCCAGTAAGCTTCCTCAAGAGGTGAAGGAGAGAGAAGATAATATACAACTTTTCAAAAGAGATGCATTGGAGTTAAACTGGAGTGACAGCTGCTTTAGGGAAGCTTATTCAGATAGAAACCCCTGACTGGCAGGTGAAGGAAGAGGTCAAACAAAAGTGTCATGTACAGTAACATTGACACAAAAAAAAAAAAATTATGATGGAAGTTGCAGCCAGGCTGATCAGCACATCAAATCCCCCTGTTTATCTCAGGAAGTCACAGTTCTCTGTTAACAGTGAAAGCTCTTAGTAAGGCAAGCAGTTAATTCCAAACTATGACAAACCTCACTTTGGAGTTCAGAACAATTCTACAGATGGTTTGCTTTTTGTTTAAGCCACAGATATGTCACTCTCTTCTGAAATCTAAAGCTGATAAACTCTGCAAAGCCCCATCTCATGAAAAACATAATTAAAGGCCTTCATGGTTTCTTAGCTGACAAAGTATATAAAGCATTTTGGAATGTTAATTTTTTTTAAGGAAAATAAACACTAGGGCAATTCTGACATTAAAAACAATGCTGAAACAAGGACTTTAACTACTTGGACTTTCAAAAAACCAAATATAACTAAAACAAAATCATGGTCACTGATACTGCATGCCTGTAGTACACATTTTCAGTCTGCAAAATGTCATGTCTCTTTTTGTACATAGGTCAGACTGACAGAACAGGCCAAACTTGAAGAAAATAAGCCATAACATTCTGAAATATATTAATTTCTTACTTATCTTCTGAAACTTCAGAACAACGATGGATCTGAGCCATTGGCAGTAAATATAAATTACTTTCTCTTGTAAGTGTAGGTCTGCTTGGGATCAGGCTGATCTGGGGCTCAGGATTACATGAAAAGAATGGTAGTTGGTAGCCATAAAAAAGGCTTTTGGTTTAGTTTGGGGTTTTTTTTAGTAAAACAACCACAAAACCAAAAATAAGTAATTACTTTTTTAAACATCATTCTTGACATGCTCTGATTATCTAGCTGTGGCTAAATTTAGACCAGTACTACCTCCCATTAAGCTGCAGTCCATACCATGAAGATAAATCAGTTGTGTAGGAAATATTCCAGTGATGAAGTTGCCACTTTACTATGTAAATTGCTTCCACTACATAGGGCATTCTATAAAAACAGTGTTTTTTCTAGTCAGATAACACTTTTTGGCCCAAAGCTTCTTAATTTCCAGAGCATCACTGAACCAAAGTGGCCTTTAAAACACAGGGTAGAATTTTAGCTGCATGACACAGCACATGGGAAGAAAAAACAAGAGGGAAACATCTGCCTAATTATACCAGTAAAACCTCACCTCTCTAGAAAATATACTGTGGCCTCATTTTAGTGTCCATACAAAGCATACTGACCTTTGGTTTTAAATGTCTGCCATAAAAGTAAAGAACATTTCCACCAAGGAATGAGAAGCCGAGCAAAACCAAACTGTCTGACCTCAGAGAGGGTTAGTGGAGCTCATCAAGGGTCTGGAACACAAGCCTTATGAGAAGGGGCTGAGGGAGCTGGGAATGTTTAGTCTGGAGAAGACTCAGAGGAGACATTGCCATTCTCTGCCTGGGGATCAGCCTCTGTGGGAACCGAGGTAGTTAGGGATGGAGAATACCTTAGCCCAGGTAGCCTATGCAGAAACCATAAACCTGAGACCATGGGAGGTGGGATATGGAAATTAGGATGCTAATGGCATCATTCCAAAATAGGTCATGTCTCTGGTTCTGGTTGTCCATTGGTTTGGGTACTTTGGGCATCTAAACTCACGTCCCTATCCTGCATTCGGGATTGGACCCCTGCCCCAGATAACCTCATATATTGTTAAGTTATCCACACCCCTGGGTCTTTGGATGCTGCCCCTCAGACCATGAGGTTTCTGTGTTTGTTATTTTACCACCATTGAAGTTTATTTTTCAGGCAACTCCATCATTCCTGTCTCTCTATTTTCACCATGCTCCACCTGGCTGGATTAGACCCAGAATCACAGTGACAACTGTGATAGGTCTCTTCTTCCAAGTAACAAGCAATAAAACAAGAGGAAATGGCATCAAGTTGTGTCAGAGAAGGTTTAGACTGGATATTTGAAAAATTTCTTGAACAAAAGGTTTGTCAAGGATTGGAACAGGCTGCCCAGGGAACCAGCCCCGGAGGGATTTAAGAGGTGTAAAACTGGGGACATGGTTTAGTGGTGAACTTAGCAATGCTGGGTTAATGGTTGGACTTGAGGATCTTAGAGGTCTTTTCCAAACGTAATGATTCTATGATTCTCTTCTGTATACAATATCTTTGCTGACAGATCCAGGAATTATGCACATCTTGGTCACATCGCAGCCTAGGAAATAAATTTCTGGACATTTAGTAGATCAATTTTTAATAGACTAAGAAGCTAGTCTATGTAGGAAGCAAAAATTCCTCAAAAGCAACACAGCCCTTCCCATCATTAATTACTCAGCAAACCAACCTTTACATTTTCAGATCACAGAGAGTCTAGTCTCTAAATGAAACACATTTTCATAATTTAATGATACATTATTTTTATTTAACAAAATATGCAAATTAAATTGTTATTCCACAAATCAAGAACTCAGAAAGACTAATTAGAGAAGTTTTACTCACTTCTGACAAGCAGTTTAACTTCAAAAACTACATAATTCAGTTTTGGGAGTAGGACAGAAGAAATCTGTTACATCAGGAAATTAAATTACTCTCTGAATTCTGTTTCGAGACATGAGTCATACATTCTCACAATTGATTTAAAACAACTATACTAAAACAAAGCAAAGCTCTACTATTTTCAAAAATTAATTAAAACACCTGGGAAGAGAAAACAACAAGTCTTCTTCAGCAATGAATGGATAATTAACCTACTCACTGTTCCGTCAAATTCAACTACTCTACTAATTATGCTCATAAACATAAGGAATAGATTTGGAAAATTTTAACATTTTAAATCAAATTCATATCCTTATAGAACACAGTTACTTATTCTCTTTTGTGTAAAAAATGAGATCAACTAAATCATCAGCAATTCAGGGGATCTTATGTCTGTCCATTATAGTTTTGCTATAAATGAAATAGTAGGAACAAAACAATGTGTTTTAGAAGAAGTCTCATTTAAGCTTCTGCATCTACATTGCCTAGAGTTATGTAGAATACTCTTTTGCCAGTTGTAGGTCCTGTATTTCTACCTCCCAGTTATGGCCTGCTCCAAATACATAAAGCTTTTTTAAAAAAACAAATCCCAAAATAAACTATTTTGCAAATTTTTGAAAAAAATTTTTTGAAAAACATTTACAGCTAGAGAAAAAATAGAATATGTTTTGCAATAAGTCTTTCTTCTACACCTCTTCCATTAAATTTCTCCTCTTCTGAACTCCTATGACAGAAGCATAGGAAAATTAAACCACATTTTAAATAAACCTGAAGTTTATTTCTTTATAAAATAGCTAGATGCATGGCAACAATTCAGAATACTCAAGTATGAAAAATTAATCCCATCTTCACTAGCACCATCTTGGGAAAAAAACAAAACAAAACAAAACAAAAAAAACACAAACAAACAAAAAAAACCAAACCAAAACAACAAACCATGAGAAAAACCCCAGCAGCCAAAATCCAGCTAAACACCAGGCCACATATACATTAAAGAGTGAAGACAAGAGAGGAAAAAAAAGCCCAAGTAACAGGAGCACACCAAGTCCAGGGTGATTTTTTTCATAGTCAAACCATGAAACAGAAGGAGAAATAGGAAGGAGAGTTGGTAGAGGTGACATCAGAGGAGAAACCACTCATCAGCAACTCCTCTATTCCTCTTAATTGTATATAGTGTGGGAAAAGAGTTGCTACTGCCAAGACAAAATTCACAGAACTTCTGGACTGCTGGGAACACTCCATGTTACACCTGTGACATTATCACTGCAGGAAAAATTACATGGAAAACTTTCTAGAAGCCTCTATAACTTCCATGTCTTCCAGCCTCCTCCCAGAGACTGAAAAAAACCACCCCAACTTGTTTTTTTCCTACCAGGCTGCTTTCTTACAGATCAGCTCAAACATCAATCAGCATTTCATTCCTTCCTGAATCCACAGGCAGCCTGTCTTATAGTAACATCTAGGTAAAACAGCCCAGGCAAGACAAAAGAGGTCTTAGTGGGAAGTAGAAAAACATTGGGAAGCCTTGGCAGCATTATCATCTCATCATCTATCAAACACTGCACTGCCATCCTCAGTCTACTCCATCAACCTGCATTCCCTGTTCCTCTGGCCACACTGAAAGGATATTTCCCTGTAAAATCTAGGTGAGGCACTGCTCATTCACAGTAACGAGACTAAAGCAACTTCTATTTTAAAGGGATGTAATTACTCCAGCACACACAAGCCTAGTTAAAGTCATTTTGTAGGGATCACAGTGTATGGCCACCAGCATCCTCTTTTCTCACAGTTGCAGTGACTATACTGCTTGGGAAATCTTGTACAGTGGAGCTTAGATCCTTGGAGGAAAAGCCATCACTAACCTAACCCTGAAGCTGTGTACATACTGCCAGATGAAATAAAACACGAGCATGAACTGAATGTTTTCTACAAGAAAAAAGCCTGTCTCTTCCTCTCAGATCTCCTCGTAGCTGTAACTAAGGGCAAACAGAAGACTGGATTTTCATCTGAGTTTTGCATAGCTCTTGTAAAATTGAGGCTGCAATGCAGCTTCTATATCGAGCAGCTGGGAATAAACCTGCATTTATGGGCTGTTAGGGTCAAATCAGTCCCTTAGACTGAAACAATATGTCACATTCTGGCTGGGAAAATCTGCATATCCAGATCCTCTGCTGCAATGTGTCTTCCTTTGCCTGTGTATGTGCTTTCCTTTACAGATCTTCAGTCAAGACTACACTTCCAGTGTAATCCTAAGGAGAAATTTAAATCAGTCATACTGGAAGTATTTAATTTGCTTTCTAAATAATGATTCAGATTCTCTTTTAGTGAAAGTTGCAGGGGCAGGGAGAGAAAAAAACAAGAAGCTTGGAATAATTAATCCCTTCTACCAGTTGGAAGACTGTTACAATAGTTTGACCAGGCTCCTGGAGTTATAAAATATGGAGCATTTGGGATTCAAAGCAGACAACTCTCTGCAGCAAAATTAGCTATTCATCTCCATTCTTCTGTATATAAATGAGCAAACAAGTTACAGCCAAAGTGTCTGCCTGCATAGTCTGCTTAGTAATTCTGAATGCAGGACTTTCCAGTGCACAGACGCCCGGAATTAATGTTGAAAATACCCTGGCAGTCAGTTATTACTACTGATAAATATGAAATTGGATGGCAGACTGTACTATAAAAACTGAAAATAGAGAAATGAAATGGTAGTGTTTTTAGCCAGAAAGACATGTCCTTTAAAAGATAAAAAAGAGAATTCTTCAGTAGGTATATATATGCTAATGATTGATCAGAAGAAACTTCAAAGCAGATGAGTCTACAAAGCAAGGAGATCCATCATATAAATCTGAATTCATTAATAAGGCTTATCTTGTATAATTGTATCCTATGAATGATGCTGCTGCCACAAAGCAACATGGACAGTGTTTACTAAATATGGTAAAGAGCTGTCCTACATTCAATAGAACTCTGTACCTTAAAAAATAGTATTTGGGGGGTTTTGCGTGCTAATAATCTTTTGTAAGTACATTGTGTGCTTGGATCAGAAGGCAACAAGGTTGGATGCAGTACTTTGTCCTTCCTAATTCTGGACTAGTCTCTGAAAGCTCAGCTTTGGTACAAGTATGCTGAGCAGTGCAGTACATGTTTCTGTGCCAAAAAAGTGAAATCACGGACAAATGACCTGATTTCAGGAAAGAAAATTACCTCCATCCCAAATTATTTATAGAGAAGACTTACTTCATGGTATCAACAATGGCCATAAAACAGCAAATGAAGATCCAACATGCTGCTCTCATCATCACTTGCTCCATACAAACTCCCACTCCCCTCCCATTGTGCCATGATCAGAGGGACAGTGGTTCTGCAGGAAGGAATGAACTCATGCAGATGAGCTCAGAGCACTGTTCCAATGTTGGAATGCAGCTGTGCAGGGGATGATGAGGCAGACAGCTGCCTTTATCAGTCTGAGGGCCTAGGTGAGGCACACATTGCATTCAGACTCAAGTCTCAATTCACATTGCACCATGTTTTCCAAGCCTAAGCAGCAAGTCTGGTATGTCAGGGATTCGGTGTCCTTGGCTCTAGCAGAAAGCTCTGAGTCTTTTCAAATTAGGAATGAGATCTTACTGACTGGGAGCTAGGTCCTCAAGTTGTGGGGAAGCACACGCACAGCAGACACTATAAGTGAGGCATTTTTGACTAGCCCATGTCTTCTACTAGTGGAAACTTCTAAAATTATTTTTGTGTCTATCTGGATATAGTCCAGCAAATCAAGTTCCTAGTCCAGCCAGCTCCAGAAGCAAAGCTCAGCTCAGCATCAATGGTAACTAACACCAGAAACACACTCCCCAGCATGTGCCTGACCCCTGAGCAGCTGCACAGGAAACCAGACCCCAGGTCCAACTGCCTGGGGAGCACTTCTGGGGAGGGCTCAAATCCTTGTGATCTTAATAGATGCTGTATAAAGGATGGCATAACAAGTTCATGCATACTGGAAAGGATGCTGCTTTTCAGCAGGCCTGAATGGACAATGCCTATTTATTTAGGCAGCAATTGTATATTTGTAAGAAAGGC
The DNA here is from genome assembly GCA_013398615.1 of Brachypodius melanocephalos. Taxonomy (NCBI): domain Eukaryota; kingdom Metazoa; phylum Chordata; class Aves; order Passeriformes; family Pycnonotidae; genus Brachypodius; species Brachypodius melanocephalos. The sequence continues at coordinate 65,658,767 of VZSR01003803.1, read as the reverse complement.
AATAAAGGAAAGCTTATAGGAATAAAAAAATTACTTTGAGTCCCAGTTTGCCTAATAGCAAGTTATTAGAGCAACTTACGTAGCTAAGAAAACAAGTAAGCTTTTAACCAGAAGATCTTATTGCCCAAAAGCATGGGTTTGGGTTTTTTTCAGTTTGTTGGTTTTTTGTTTGGTTTTTTTTTTCCCAAACTATCTTTGTCATCCCAATAGAAAGTACTATCTCTGCTACCAAGCACTGCCTCAGTTCTATTTCTAGATCTATCACAGCTACAAAAACACTACCAGCCCAAATTTATTCACTGTTCTCAGGGAGGGTTTCTCTGACTCTGTTTTTAATGTACTGCACAGCAGATAATATACTGGGTATAGGCTTATTTACCCTACCTTATCTTAGATCAGATTAAAGTCAACCATATATATCAGAAAATATCAGTTTGAAAATACTGCTTAGCTGCTTTTATCAGTAAGGCAGCTACAGATCATGATAAGTCACACATGGAAAGTAGATGAAGTTTCCTATGCACCCCTCTGAAGCTCCTGGACAGATGAAGTTTCTGCACTTTTTTGCTTTGCAGCCTGGGTGTTGTCAATGCTTTGGTGACTTTCACATATGAAATGTCTAAAATGCCAGAACCTTGCTCACAGCAATCAAAACCAGGCAGACACATTTTGGATCTCCTTAAAAAAACTGAGAGGTAACCAGAAGGCATTTTCTGCTTCAATGACAAGGACTAACTTCCATGGAAAAGTTCTACTAGTTTGCTCATTTATCAAAGATGTGGTATAACTAACTAATAATGAGGCTAAATACAGATTCAATGTGTGCTTGCATATCTCGAAGGAATTTCTAAGACCTTCCATAAAGGAATAATTCATTATAACAATAAGGTGCCAAACAAGATACAGTGGCACATAAATCAAGCTTGGGAACAAACCCATCCACTGACTCTCTCTGGCATTCAGATGACAAATCTCTGCTTAAAGCATACCTGCTGTCAGCACTGCAGGTCTCACCTGCCAAAGCCTGCCATTGACTGGCATTGCCTTTGCTGATGGCCACAGCGGCTGTGGGCTGCTATGAAATTTTTAACCAATGCAAAGCCTAAAGCAGCTTGGTAATAAAGTAACACTTCATACGTTTTGTAAGATTCAATGACAACATAGTGCACTTTTTCATGTTTACACAGCATTTCTTTAAAGTATCCTTTACCAAGCCTCAAAGAGAAATAATTCCTTTAACATGGGTTCTCTAGGAAAAAGAAATACTCTTGGCAAAAAATAACTTCTGCCAGCTGGATAACTGACAAAAATGGATATTCATGTATAGCGAAAAATAAAAATGGAGCTTTACTAAGATAGAAGCGTTCTCCGAGCACTTCTTCATTTATCATTTCCCAAGTACTTCTCAACAGATAACTGATTTTGTTCCGCAAATGGACTAGAAGATTCCCAGTATCCCCAACCTCCCTGTTATGTATTTCCTAGTAATATCCAAGCACTATTGGCCTAGAACATTTCTGTCTCTATAGCAATAGCAATAAATTAATTATGCCAGAGGCTGTTCACTGGCTCTGAGAGCAAATGGCACAGAGCATCCTATGCCAACATTATTACTGCACTGTACTTCTCATCACAGTTATTCTCTTAAACTCCACAACAGAAGGTATGATGTCCAGAAAGTCTTGTGGGGATCAGAAGACCCCTACAGCCTATGCTAAATCCCAAACTATCATCACAGTTTACTTGGAAAGTGTAAAGTGGCACATGCATGAGCGTGTCAAGGACCATTCTAGTAATACAGCTGATGGCCTCATCAAATTCTCATCACTGAAGAAATCAAACAACATTGCTTAATTTACAAAGGCTTCTATCTCAATGGTGTCTAAAACAATAAGATCTTTTTGAGAAAGTCTCTAGCAGCTTTAGAGCAAATTAAATGATAACAGCAATAAAAATGGTGATAACAGAAGTTTGGGGTGTTAATTGTATAATTGTGTCTCATTCTACACACATTAATAGAAGTATCATATCTAGAAAGATTCATAAATATGGCCCTTCAAATACATCTAACAACTATCAACCACCTTCTGGTGAAAAGGCAAACATTCTTTAAGCAGAACTTCTGCAGAGGAAGCACAAGGATCTACTAACAGATTGCTGGAAGATGAGAACGTGTGTCTGGGAAACTATGGAGTCACAGAGCAATTGAAGCAGGAAATGACCTCTTAAGATCGTCTAGTCCAGACCCTTCTCAAGCAGGGCCACTTGGAGCAGGTTATCCAGAAATGTGTCCAGATGGATTCTGTGCACCTCTGACAATGAAAGCTTCACAACCTCTCTGGGATGCTGGATTCCAGATGCAGCCACACCAGTGTTGAGCAGGGTAGAAAATCACCTTACTTACTAGTGATGGACTTCCTAATGTAGCCCAGGATGCTGGGGAGCACTGTCCCAAGACACTGTCCCTAGTTTATGGTCAGTTTGGAGTACAGCAGAAACAGCTTTCCAGCTGGTCAGGCCCAAGCCTATATTCATGCATGGTGTTGTTCCTACACCAGTGCAGGACCTTGCATCTCCCCCTCTTGAACTTCATCAGGTTCCTGCCTGCCCATTTCTCCAGCCTGTCAGGGTCTCTCTAAATGGCATCACACACAATCCGTGTATTAACATTCCCCCCAGGTTATTTTACCACCTGCCACCTTGCTGAGAGTGCACCCTACCTCATCCTTCAGGCCATGAATGCAGACATGACTCAGTACTGAGTTCAATACCAACCTCTGGGGTATCATGTTAGTGACTGACATCCAACTGGACTTTGCACCACTGACCACAACCCTCTTGACTCAGCTATTCAGCCACTTTTCCACCCACCTCACTTGTTTCACCCTTATTTTATCTGCTCGTCTTTGATGATCTTATGGAAGATTGTTTGAAATCTTGCTAAAGTCAAAGCTATAAACATCCACTCCTTTCCCTTCATATCAGTCACATCGTTTTAGAATTACATAAGCATGATTTACTCTTTGTAAATCCACAATGACTATCTTGGATCCCTTTCTTGTCCTTCTTGTGTATGGAAATCCTTTCTGGGATAAGTTGCTCCATCACCTTTGCAGGGATCAAGGTGAGGCTGACCAGCCTGGAGTTCCCCAAATCCCACTCTTTGCCCTTCTGGAGGAGAGACATGGTATTTGGGGAGTTTTTTTCCCCACTTTCAGGAAGCTTCCAAAGATAGCTGAAATGCCTCACAATGAAATAAACCAGTTCCCTCAACATTCATGTCTGCAATCTACCAGGCCTTATGGACTGGTTTACATCCATTTTAAGTCTTCCTTAGCCTGATCCCTCCCGACTAAGGACAAGTTTTGCACCAGACTTTCCCTCTGGTTTTAGGGGTCTGGGATTCATAAAGGCAAGGAAAGACTGAAGCAAAGAAGGCATCGAATACCTCAGCATTGTCTCTGTCTATTGTCAGTAATATACCAGAAACATTCAGCAGTGGGCTCATATTTTCTCTTGTCTTTCTTTTGCTGCTCATATGCTTCTAAAATCCTCTCTTGTTGTCCTTCCCATCCCTTGTCAGATTCAAGCATTGCCTTTCCTGATACCACCCCTGAAGGACTGGACAGTATCTCTATTCCTCCTTGCTTACTTGTTCCTGCTTCCAGGATGACTGCTTGTTGGGATGGACCAAATTAAATCTTGGAGAAGATCACAGAATCATAGAATAGCCTGAGTTCGAAGGGATACACAAGGATCATCAAAGTTCAACTCCTGGCCCTGCACAGGACATCCTCAAGACTCACATTAGGTGCACAAAAGCATTGCCCAAACACCTCTTGAGCTCTGTCTCAAAAACCACTTCCCAGGGGAGCCTGTTCCAGTGCCCAGCCATCCTTTGGGTGAGGAACCTTTTCCTGACATCTAACCTTATTCTCCCCAACACAGCTTCTGTCATTCCCTTGGGTCCTGTCTCTGGTCACCAGAGAGAAGACATCAATGCCTGCTCCTTTCCATCCCTTTGTGAGGAAGCTGCAGACTACTATGAGGTCTGCTCTCAGTCTCCTCCAGGCTGAATAACCTAGTGATCCTGTCCAGTCCTCCTATGGCCTCCCATCTAGATCCTTCAGCATCTTTAGACACTTTAAGCCTTTAGACACTCTAATAGCTTTATATCTTTTGTATTGTGGTGTATTTCTTACTGTTCCAAATCTGCACATGGGACTTGAATTGAGGGTGCACCAGTGCAGGGTGGAGCAGGACAGTGAACTCCCTCAACCAGCCCAAGATGCTTCTTCTTCTCATGCTCCTGAGCTCCACCATATCATGGCCATCACAGCCAAGGTTCCTCCTAACCTTCATCTCTCCAGCTGGCCTTTTTTTTAGGTATGATATCCAGCAAAGCATCTCCTCCCATTGGCCCCTCAATTGCCTCTGCCACAAAACTGTTGATTTGTGTTGCACATCAGCAAATTATGAGGCTGGATCACATTCCTCCTGAGGATCTCTGTGTGTAAATGTGAGGCTACTTCCCATTGTCCCAAGGTCACATTCTTCTTGATCAGGTGGCTGTGCTGGTTTCAGCTGGGGTAGAGATAATTTCCTTCACAGTGGCTGGTATGGGGCTATGTTTTGGATTTACGCTGAGCATAGATAATATAGAAATGTTTTTGTTATTGCTGAGCAGGGCTTACACAGAGCCAAGGCCTTTTCTGCCTTTCCTACTGCCACACTGTGGAGGAATTTGGGGGTGCACAGGAGATTGGGAGAACAAACAGCTGGGAGAGGTGACCCCAAATGACCAAAGGGATGTTCCAGACCATCTGACATCATGCTCAGTACATAAAGTGGGGGGAAGAAAGAGAAAGGGGGTGACATTTGGAGTGATGGAGTTTGTCTTCCTAAGTCACTGTTATACATGCTAGGGCCCTGCTCTCCTGGAAGTGGCTGAACACCTGCCCACCCATAGGAAGCACTGAATTAATTCCTTGTTTTACTTTGCACGAGTGTGTTGCTTTTGCCTTCCTTATTAAACTGTGTTTATCTCAACTCACAAGTCTTCGGTCTTTTACCTCTCCAGTTCTCTCCCCGATCCTGCTGGTGGGGCAGTGAGCAAGCTGCTGCCTGAAGTTTGGCTGCTGGCTGGGGCTAAACCACAACAGTGGCCTCGAGCAGACTTCCTACAGCATCACCCATGTTGTCTCACCTGCCAGTCCTGACCTACACACACTGATCTGGTCATCTCCCCTCCCCACAGCAGAACTCTTTGCTTCCCAGCAGCTGTTTCACATAAAAGATGACACCTCTTCCTTGCCTTCCCAGAATGGTCTTCCCAAAGAGCTGATAACCCTCAATTTCTAAACACAACCTTACTGCAAATGCAAAACATTATAGTATCTAATAACATTTCCATCTCTAATCTTAAAAACACGTTTTAAAAATCACTTCCATTACTCTGTATACACCAAATAACACAGGCTAATTAGAAAATAAACCAAACTGAATGGAACAAATCACACAGTACAGGTAAAATACACAGCAGTGTATGAGAAAATCACTAGTGCTTGTTACAGACCAAACAAGGAATTGTAGCAAATTAGTTTTATAGTTAATTACCTCAAAGAAAGGCTATGCTTTCTGTATACATACATGTATGTATATGAACATAAATCACATGGGGAATATACTACTTATTTCCCAAATATTACATGCCCTAAGGAAAGACATGATAATGGCAACAAAAAGTAATGGGGTATGTTAGCCATTAGCTATATAATTGGACCCAGAATAAAATTTAAAAAAAAGAAAAACCAAAAAAAAAATCCAACCACACAAAACCCCAATAATTATTACTGTTATTCATGTTCACAATTTAAGCTATGCTTGACCATAGATCAAGATTTTTCAGAGTCTAGGAATGAGTGTTTCTTTCCCAAGGATAAACACTAAACACATTTTTACAACTCCTGAACCACCCTTTTAGGGCTTATACCACACATGCAAAATTAGTGTCTACTTTCAAATATACTTTGTCAAATGTGGAAAAGAAAGAAATAATTAAGTGGTGTAAAATTGAATTCTATGACATTAATTTTGAAAAATGTTTTGAGGATATACATAGAATAAATCATCAAATTTTAAGTTATTTTTCAAAAGAAATTAAAAATGAGATCTTTTAATTCAACTTAGTTGAGTGTTTATTAAAATAAAGGAGGATATGTTGCAAGGCAGTTAATTTTTATAACTTTGTTAACTATTTCAGACTCTTTTCTTTCCTTCAAGTCTGCAAGGTGGGGGGTTGTTCCACCCCACTGAGTGCAAAAATAATTATTTTAATCTCCAAATACAGTTTTCAAAGAAATATGTTGAAGATCAAGTGGTTATTTTGTAGCAGAGCAGCTTTCTCTAGAGGTTAGAACAGATCACATTTAGCTACATGTGCACAGATCACATTAGCTACATGAGCACAACACCAATTTTTCCATATTAGTATCCATAAAGAATGCAGCACAGCTGCTCTCTGCCTTCTAATATTCCCAGTAACAGAGTGTAAAAGGAAAGGACAACTAGGATGGAATTCCTCAGCTCCCCTATAAAGCCAAAGTCCTGGAAAGCAGTGAGCCAGTCCTGCTTTAACTGCTGTACCGTTTGGTACAGGCTTTTTACTCGCTGAAGTAAAAAACTCAAAATCATCAGAGGAGTGAAGTATCTGGGACTCAAACTGGGCTCAACCCCTTCCTGGGAGAAGCAGTCTCTGGGACTGGAAAAAACTCCAACTTTTTCCCTCAGCTTCCCAGGGTCTGGGCATCCAGCAAGCTCCCATGGCACTGGAGAATTATTGTTACCCACTCAGCATAAGGCTGCATTGCAAAGTCCATCAGTTAAATCTCATCAAAACATTACCCACAGGCAAGCTGAAGCAAGGCCAAACGAGTCATCTGACAAGTGTCATACTTGGTCCATGCTCTGCTTCAGTGAGTATTTAATTCACATTTATGCAACATGAAGCTGTAGCATTGTGGCCAGGAATGCCGACTGCTGGATGATCTTGTGCAGGGAACAGGAATCGTGAGCTTATCTCACCAGGTAGAGGACAAAACTGACCAGCACAAAGGCATGAATCACTCTGAAAAGCAAATGCAGTTTCTAATATTCAGGCAGTTTTGTGAATCTAGCTTTGAATGGGCCATTTTGCATAGAAAAATGAGAATTATGGAAGTGGAGCACTTTTTGTTCCAGTCAGGGAACAACCAGGAAGAAGAGAAACATTCACATACATTACATTTGATTTGATCTGAAATAGCAACCAAGCTGAAAAAAACAATTATTCACAGAATAAAGCTGCAAGTTCTCATAGAATCACAAAATCATTTAGGTTGGAAAAGGTCTTTAAAATCACTGAGCCAAATCATTAACCAAGCACTGCCAAGTCCAACACTAAACCACGTCCCTAAGTGGCACACCTACATGTCTTTTGAATACTTCCAGGGTTGGTTACGAAATCACTTGCCTGGGCAGCCTGTTTCAGAGCTGGACAATGCTTTCCATGAAGAAAGTTTTCCTAACATCCAATCTAAGCTTCTCCTAGCACAACTTTGAGGCCACATGCTGTCACCTGGCAGAAGAGACTGACTCCCACCTGGGTACAGCCTCCTTTCAGGTGCTTGTAGAGAGCAATAAGGTCCCACCTCAACCTCCTTTCTGCAGGCTAAACAACCCCAGCCCCCTCAGCTGTTCTTCATGAGTCTTGTGTTCCAGACCTTTCACCAGCTCCATTGCCCTTCTCTGGACTTGCTCCAGCAGCTCAAGGTCTTTCCTCTAGGGAGGGACCCAAAACTGAACACAGGATTTGAGATGTGGCCTCACCAGTACAGTGGGATGATCATCCTGCTGGCCATGCTATTGCTGACACAAGCCAGGAGTACAAGATGGAGGCTGCTCACTGCAACAAAATATAGGAGATTCTCCCATGCACAAAAGACTACTTCATCCCTAGACAGTGTTTCCATTAGAAGACGGGTCAGGCTGAAAATCTGAGTCCATCACTGAGGACAACTATCTATAAAAGTGAATACTTGAGTGGTGAGCTGTGAGAAGTCTGAAATCTCTACAGCTTTCAGCCAGTGAGCTGGTGCCGTGGGAAGCCCGGCTGCTGCATTTCCCAGCACAGGTTTAACAGGTTGAACAGGTTTAACCTGCCCCACTTCACACCAGCCAACTTGAGACTGTCACAGCAAGATCTGTGCTGGTACCTGTGCCAGCTCAGTTAAGGCTGACTGGCGTGCACTGATCACAGGATTCACAGCAACCATCACTGTGACTGCAGTGCAGGGAGAAGAACCCTGGCTTTTGACTAGGCCTTTTTTCTTCCTGAGTCACAACTGAGACCCTGATCCAGAAAAATGACCCCATAATGCACTTATCTGAGAGAAATGCATCAAGGCCTCCATAATTAATTCAGTAGGCCTAATTAAGCTCAATTATTTGCAATTTGGGTTCTACTATGGGGCTGACAGGACATTCATTTACATCATAAACATTTATGTGTGGATGATGATTGCAGAACAAAGCCAGTGAAGCTACAGGCAGCCAGCTTCCTGTTCACAAAAGCCCAAAGCACACTTTGACTAATATCTCTAATGAAAAATCAAAAACTGAAATGCCTCCATGATGGCTGTGGACGAACACCACAATATCAAACTTTTTTCCACACTTACTCAAACTAGGTAAGGATATTTTTGAGCTCAAGTGGCTGACAAAACGATGAAAGCAGAGAGAGGAAAAGATGGGGAAAAAGAGAAAAAGAACTGTTATTCTAGGACTCATGAAACTCTGCAACAGAACAACTCATGGGAGAAGCAGTAAAATATAAAAAGTGCTTTTGTGTCATTTCTGTTGGTGTAAATCAGTGGGGCTCTGCTGACATTAATGAAGCCAACCTGACTTATGGCAGAGAATCTGTCTCTTTATTTCCTATGATGACAACTAATGTCTAAATTCAACAGCAGATTTTGTAGAAATATATTATTAAAGGTCTACAATAACACAGAACACAAATGTAGTCTGTGCAGGAGAGATGTATTGTATTCATCTTGTGGTCTCATATTGACACTGGCAATGATATACATAATTAAATACTAATAACACCTCTGTGAAAGGCAGCAACACAGCATGTAATGAATACCTTAGAACTACTAGCAGTCACACTTCAGGAAAACTAAATATTATAATTTTGTAAGACAAATTTTGATTCAGTTAGCAAGAACTGCAATACTTAATTCATGTCACTTCTAAACTCTACAATGTTTTAATACTTAACTCATGTCACTTCTGAACTCTAAAAATGTTTTAATAATGTAAACAATTCATATGCATATAACACATAGCTAAGTGTTCTGGGCATTTGACAAAATAAAATACTAACATTCATGTTGCAGACTTAATGCTCCTATCCATTTGACAGGCATAAATAGAGAGCATTCATATACAAAAATTTATAATAAAACCAGCAGAACAATAGCAAACCTTATTACAGGTCATAACTGGATCATGAGTCAGTGCCACTGTGTTGCAAAAAAATTACAGATGTCATTTGTTACCTCCCATGTCCTCCTGTCGAAACCCAGGGCATCTCTTTGGCTGCCCTGGGAGCTCAGGAAACTCTGGCTGGACAGTCTGGGAACTGAGCAAAGGAAGTTTGAGTTTTATCCAACAGAACTGTAATACTCTGGACCTGTCCAGGGGGGTGAAGAGGGGGGTTTTGCCTCTGTCCATGGGGGTCACAGACCATGGCACAAAGCAGGGATGAATTACAAATCTCAAGAGTGTGAAACACAGTAGTTTAGTTTATCACAGAGTGAGAAATATGTAGTTTTAGGTCTTTATAATAGAAGTAGATGGAGACAAGATGGAGATTTTGGGGCGGTCCCTAAGGCTTTTCTTCTTCTTCTTCTTCTTCACCTCCATTTTGTGCTGTGACGTTAGCACAGTGTGGCTTGGGGAGATTGGGCCAAGTGGAGATGACTTGTTTGGTGTGGATGGTGGACATTGTAAGAAAGAAATTGTAAACAATATGTTCGTAATAATCTGTATATAAGACAACGACCTCCCATAGGGGTGGGAGTTCTCAGATGGCCGAGCTGCTGCACGGACCTTGGCTGGGCACAAAGTGAACTGTGAGATAAGAAAAAGAATAAACAACCTCTTAGACCTTGAAAAAAAGAAGCTTGAAGCCTCCATCTCTTTCTTGGGTCTACCCTGAAGCATCCAGGAGGGCAAAAAGACTCTAAACCACCTGAATGTCAGAAAATCGTAATTCGACATCCTCCATCTTTCCTGCTCCCATCTCCTGGTGAGACCAATTCTTCTCCACCTAATCCTTCTCTCTCATGGTTCCTAATGACTATCCTGTTAAACTCAGTTAAATCAAGTCCTGCCACTCACACTAGTTCCTCCTTGAATTGTGTTGTCCATATTTTTACCTAGCTTCCTCCTCAGCTCTGCATTCTGACGCCCAGCAGTCACTTTCAGCATACTTCTTTTCAGCTGTGTGATTTTTGGACACATTGCATGGGTACTACTGCTCCTTCTGAGTTTCTGGCAACTTCCAAAATTTTCAGAAGGCTCTGAAGATGGGAGAGCTTCACAATAACAAGAGAAATTACATTCCTAGTTGCAAGAGGATGCGTGGTTTATGTTTCAAATATCTATCTCAAACACTGGAACCAAGTTTTGCAATGGACTTTGGCAAAACAACTTCTGTTTCTGCAGGAAAGTGAAGATATTTTCAAAGTACCAATTAGGTCTCAGGAAAGAGATGGAAACAAAACTTTCCACCTCAGTCAAGGAAAGCATGTAAAGTTACAAATAGCTAAAAAGAGTCTGCTGATGAAAGGTATTCAGCAGCCCTTGTGAAAAGAATGAGATCATGAAGAACTTGATAATTTCATTCAAGTTTTTCCAAGATTTTGTAACATCCACAGAGCAGTATAGCTTTATATAAATCTACAGTGTCTGGCTTAGACAACAATCCTCATTTACTGCAGAGAAAGCACAAATAAATAAAAATATTAAAGTTCCTGAAGTACTGTTAGAAAGATTTAAAATACAATAGTTGTAATGCTAAATTACAATCCAAACATCATTGAAAAACAGAGAGCAAAACCCTTCTTCTAACTTGTCTTATATTGCACCCCCTTTCTTTTTCCCCCGAGATTGATTGACAGAATTTGTAACTGACAGTTCTTGGGACTATGCAGTAAACACATTATTCTGTTTTCATAACGGATCTTCTTTTTTTTTTATGCATACAGAGATTAAGGTGCAGCTAATCAACCAAGAAAAACTAGAAAGCACACCAGGAGAAGCAGCAACAGCCGGCTGTAACGCACAGCAGAGTGAGAAGTGCCACAAGTGACAGAGAGCACAGGGAGGGCTGGCTGGGTGCCATGGGCAGGTGAGGGGGAGCCATGTGGAAGATCACCATGTTTGACAGGACCCCAAATAATCATCGGGGAACTGAACTTGCAAGGCTGATAGTGCCAAGGGGACTGTAATAGTCTTACTATGTAAGGCTAATGGCATCTAGGTGATGGTTCACAAACACCAAATTTAGGTGCAGATGGAAAAGTAATCTGGAGCGTGGCACTGGAGAGATCAGAGACAAGGGTCTGCTGTGGGGAAGACCACAGGTATGGATCAGCTGCTGGTGACACCCACTTCTGCACAGCTATGGGGAGGCTGTGTGTGCATGTGTGTGCATGACCCAATAGCAAGCCCCCGACATGCAAGATCCAGCTGCTGCTGGGTAAGAACAAGATCAGGCTGGTTGTACTGGTCTTGTTCATGGGTGTGCTGTTTGTGTTGATGTGGTGCCTGCAGAGGCACTGGTTGC
>VZSR01003803.1:65596281-65646774 GCA_013398615.1 Brachypodius melanocephalos | reverse complement strand
CTAGCATTACTTTAGTTGTTCTACTTTAATTGAAACAGTAACATATATAAGTCTGAGAACTCATAAGGAGCATTAGAATCCTATACATTAGGATAAGAAGGAAAAGAGACATTGGACCAGTCAGAAAGCAGAACATGAATGAAGCAGAACATTCTGGACATATGTAGCCAGTTGCCTTGCTCCAGTGCCAACACTTGTATAACATTATTTTATATCTGTATTTCCCTGTATTGGGTAGTTGTGGTAGGTACTGCAGTGTCTATGCTGCAATACTGCAAATTGTTGATAGCCTGTTCAAGGAAACTGTTATCTCTACATGCCAGGAAAAGTGTGCTATTGATACTGAACAGTGAAAATAAAAGCCAGTCTTTAAAAAAAAACCAATAAAACCACCAAGCCCCAAAACTAACAACCTATGTGAAGGTAACTTGTAGCATTAGACTAAGAAGTTGATTATTACCCAGGTTGCCTGAACTATGGAAGCTTTGGCAACTTGTACCATATGCATGCCAAACGAATTCAAATTGTTAGGGTTTGTTTCTGTGAAGAGCTGTCGAACTAGCACACTTCTAAAGCATTACCATTTATATTACTGGCAGCAAAAGTCTGCTCACTCAAAAATACCACACATATTACCACAACTGTGCAGCAGTTCATATGAGCAAAAGGATTCCCTAAATGTTGTTCCAAAAAAACTATCAGATACTAGCAATTGCTTTTTTAGATAGGTGGGCAGAAGAGAACAACCAGCATATCCTGATGAAATTAGTAACTGATCCTGGTTGTTATCGGTATAAAACAGTACAAAACTCAAAACTTCCAGAAAGAAATAGTACTTTAATTTGTCATTATATTTTCTATATGATACTACTTCCATGTTTTATCCTTTAATAAGATTGATGATAATGCCTGTTTTCCAGAGAAAGAAAAACATTTTGCTGATACTATGTATAAACACTTCAGGGAAAAAAAAATTCCTCTCCTATCTTTCAACCAAAGCATTTTTTAAAATAGACTTATTCATCATTCTGTGACAGCATTTAGAAAAGAGCATTTATACAGTTTTCCAAAAGCCTGGTCAAATGATATCATCTCTCTGAATATGGGATGCCATTTAAGTATTTTTATTACCCATATGGTAACTAAAACCACTGATTTTTATTCCACTCTTCTATGGCAATCTAAATTGCCTTGAGTAATCTGTCTAACAGAAATCAATTAGATATGTTTCATTAATATTTGCAAAAGGTTCTAAGGGCATACAGTGGATAAAGTCTGTTTTGCAAATACCTTGCTTAGATTTCATGCTCTACATGCTAAAGAAAAAATGTAAAGTGTCACTTGACTTACAGGAAAACAAGAATCAGAATGATCTGGTTTTCCACCATCTCCAATCCCTTGCTGTTTTACAATCTATCATATAAACTGTGTTCTATATGCTCCTTTAAATATTTACCAATAGTCAGTGTAAATACATTTTGGATTACTCAGTGCAGTGCTCTGGCTGCAAATTTGGAAATTAACTCCATTGCTCTAATCTTTAAGGGTCTTCTCTCTTGCAATTTGAATGTATAGTGCCTGTAGGGGTTTTGCCACAAATTACTTTCTGTTTTAAACATTTCTTGCTTCTTTCTGGTGTTTATTCCTTCTTGATCTTACTTTTGCTGTACTAGACAAATCTATGTGTTCTTATCTCCCCTAATTTTTTCCTTCACCAAAACCATTCTAACAGTAGTTTCTGCATTTGTTACAGTTTGAATCCCCCCTCTCAAACATGTCTAGTTGCAATAAATAATACTTCCCTATCTCTACAGCGGCATTTTCAAGCAATATACCCAAATGATGAAACTTGGATGTCTCTCAGCAAATTGGTTAATAAATCAAGATTCCTCTCCTCAGTCATTTGAACAATTACTTTTAGATTATTGGGAAGATTTTGTTATTAATCTTTAGTCATGTCTTTGTGTTAAGAACACAGACAAACACAGTAAAATTCAGAGGTCCCCCATTCCTTTTTATATGGATAAAGAGCCACTGTAAGAACTAATTCATACTACACTTCTGCAAACCTCACTACAGCCCTCTAATTTCTGCTTTTTATGAAGGTCTTGATTTTGGTCGGTCCTTTTAACCTTTCCTTACACGTCTGTTGCCTTTTTTTGCAGTGTATTTATGGATGTGGTTATTCAGCTAATTATGCTTCTCTTATACCAGTTTTCAGGTGCACACATATCACTGGAAGATTTGAGACTTTATAAACTAGACTATAAGTCCACATGATAAAAAATGTCTTCTTTAAATATGCAACACACTTTTTTACAATTAGCACCAGTGAGAATCGCCGTACAAGTGCAGGAGATGTATGTGTGTGTGTGTGTGTGTGTGTGTGTATATGCACAGACATGTCTCTCATGCTCACACACTCCTCTATGCCATCATGCTGAATCTTGAAACTGGGACTGGAATGAACCACTCTTGGCTTCTGCTGCCTTTCTCCTCTCCTCTCCCTTCAAGTTTTTTCCTTGAGAATCCCCCTTAGTCTCATATAAATCCACACTTAGCTCTCCAGTAAAAACAATGCTTTTCAGATTTATTGAAAGCAATAGCCTTTCTATAATGCAGCCAATAGGTCACTTGCAAGTGCTGTCTTTCAAAGCTATCCCAAAATAATTTTACAATTTTAAAAAAGTCAGGTGCCAGTAGCAGCTTAGCTGTTGTAGCAGAAAGCAGAAAGATCAGTCTGAGCTGTAAAACCTGCTTGAGAAGCCAATAAAATTTTCAGATAGTCCATCCTAACATTTATGAAAGCCTAGGAATGGCAGACAATCCAAGGAACTTAAAAACTCATTAGGGAATAAGTCACTGATTGGTCAGAGCAAACACTTAAGCTTTACTCTTCCATGTAGCAGAAGCATTCAGCATTTGTGCCAGATTCTATGAAAATTTAGTCAAACGCTTGACAAAAAATCACTTTTCTATCATTAATACTTACATTAAAACATCATTATGACTTTCAAACATGGCACAATACTTGGTCTTGCAACATGTGGATCACTTAGCTTTTTAATTTGTCACTGAATGGTATTCATGAAAAAATTCACATTCAGTTCTTAAGCTTTAACAGAGATTTGGGGAGCAGAGGGTGACAGTAAATTCCTCCTTAAAAAATTCACTTAATCTTTTCATGCTTTAGCTTTGCAAGACATAATGAGAATAAAGTCAATGTCTTTCTAGCATCTGCTAATTAAAATGTAACCACCTAGTACACGAGGATCCCAATTTAATGTCATAGACTTCTTGGGCTCTTGTAGTATAAACAAAAAACCCAACCAAAATCAAACCAACCAAATAAAAAAACCCAAAACAAAAACAAACGAAAAACAACAACAACAACAAAAACCAACCAAACAAAACACCCACTGAGAAAAATACCAAACCAAAACAAAAATCCCAACAAAAGAATAGCAAAAGAACAACTCCAGTGAACAAAAACCAAAAAAATTTTAGCAACTTTCTCTGGAGGTTCAGCTGATCAATTCTTTAAATTTGAGCCCAAAGCCAAACAATAGCACTATTAAGCTAACTGGCTCACTGTTTCACACTGCCAAATCTTGAGCACGGGCAGTCATGACATCCTTTCTAAGGCTGTCTGGGATATGCCAGCTGACTCTCAGTACAGCTTGCTGGAGAAGAAGCTTATGGAAAAAATGAAGCCATCCAACCAAACTTCCCCCTCCAAGCAGCTCTACATGAAACCCTGTCCTGTCACTCCCTCTAACAGAGACCAGGCTTTCAGCACAGGGCTCAATTGCCTATGCAAGTCACAGAGGCAAGGCTGAGGAACCAGCTGTGCATCCATTACACATTATGTTCAGGTGAGAGGGTTCCTCCTTCAGGAACAGTGCTCCTGAAGGCTCATGCCATGAAAGCAGCTGTTTCTCTGATCTGCCCATTAGCTCGCACTTGCGTTAATTAATTCTAGTCAGGGAAAGGAACAGGACTGTCTCAAACAGAGCCTGAGTGTACTGATGTTGGGGTATCTCTTACCAGGCACTGATCAAAACCTTTTGGAAATTTCTGGCTAATCAGTGGGACACCCTGGAGAACCAAATCTTTTTCAAGACATAGCCACAATTTTGGCCTGTGTTTGAAGGCATTGAAACCCCTATTTTTTATGTGTATATTTTAACTAAAAAGATTCCTGATTGGAAAGTTGCAACTTGTCAGTGTGCAACACCAGTGCTATGCTCTTATGGTTTCCTTCTCACAGATAGATCATTAGCTCATACTTCCATAGGACACTTAAAAGAATGGAACTGTGTCTTCACTGGATGCTGGCAACAGGAATCATGCAACAAAACCTCTAAATCTCATTACTACGAGCTGCCAGAATCAACCCCTCGTGGTCTCTTCTGTCCAGCTCAAGGCACTGACTGGATTAAACAAAACCAATAAACACGGCAGCAAGAAGAAAACACTGCACAAAAGGGATTATAAGCAGGAGCAGAAATATGAAGTACCTCTCCAGACCTCAGGTAAAACTGTTGTTCACACCTGGTCAAGCCCAGGAACTGCATTATCTAAAACAGCATTCCTCAGAAACCGCCTCTTTATCTTTGAAGCTGTTTCTTAAGACACCCCTTCCATATACCCCTGGCTTTCTGGTTTACCTTGTTTCATCACTGTTTCACTACATTTTCCTTTTACATTTGATGTATGTTTATGCCAGGAGCTAACTTTAACATGGGCTCCTGCTTTTTTTGAATGGTTAAAGAGTGCAGCCATAAACAGACACTCTACACTCATTCCTACCAAATGTGCTTGGTGTTCATCTCTTTCTTTAGGAACGTACCAGTTATGTTGACTTTCAGATATATCTGCCATATTTATTATGAATTTTTAACATACATTTTTCATCCCAAGATGTAAAGAAAAAAGTTGCATCTCAATGTGCAAGGAAGAACATTCTAACATAAATAGCTGAGTGTCAGACAACTAGGACAATTGAACCAATGCTCTTCATATGAGCATATTAAAAAAAAACTGTCTCTTTACACACAAAGACCTAAGCTTATGCTTGAAATGAACAGGGAACCAAAGACATCCAAGACTGTATAGATTCCTATAATCTAAAGCAGACAACAAAATGTAGTCTGACAGAGTAGGTAAATTCTAATTCCAATTGAAGAGGTAGAGTTGTGGGTCTATCTACAACCTGGTCTCATAAAATATTTTCCAAGTGTCTTATCTGGTATGTAAGGGTGGTAAGTCCCTCCCGTCACAAAGAAAGAACAGCATAATTCCAAGACCAACCTCAAACTATCAAGCACTAGTGGTGCTTAGGAAGCATACACCTTTCATCTCACCCTATTGTGAACTCAAAATCCTGAAAGAATATTCAGAATGCAGAAGCACTGCAGTGTTTACATCTGCCTAATACAGGATGAAGAATTACAGGATGAATTGTTTGCACGTTGGGGGCAGCTCACTTCCATTTCCCAGAGTTTGACAGAAAAGCAACTCTCTATCAAGATAGGTTGGGAGACATGAGATTGTTCAGTTTGGAGAAGAGAAGGCTTCAGGGAGATGTTAGAGGGACCTTCCAGTACCTTAAGGGGCCCTACAAGAGAACTGGGGAAAGACATTTTGCAAGGGCTTTCAATGACAGGACAAGGAGCCATGGTTTTAATCTGAAAAGAGGCTAGATTTAGATTAGCCATTAAGAAGAAATTTTTACTCTGAGGGTGGTGAGGCACTGGAAGACACAGATTGCCCAAAGAAGTTTTGCATGACCCATTGCTGGAAGTTTTCAAGGCCAGGCTGGATGCAGCACTGAGAAACATGGTCTAGTGAAAGGTGCCCCTGTGCACGGCAGGTGCAGGTGGGTTGGAACTGAGTGATCTTTAAGGTCCCTTCCAAGTCATTGTATGTCCCTATCTGAGGGCCAATCTGAGAAAAGAAAAACAAACCAACCCCAAGCCCCATAACTGAAAGGCGAAAACTACACATGCCAGTAGGTGTGCATATCAGTGTGTCTAGCTGCACTGTAACTTTAGGAGTACATTTCTCATTAAAAATATTGCTTTTTAGCAGAGCTGCAAATAACCTTCTCTCCTAAGTGAACCTAAGATCACTTAACAATTAAAAGAAAAATGGTGTTATTATGCTGTTAAATTTTTTAAACTATGGCAAGATTTTTCCATGCTATTTGTATCCTAAATAATATGCCTATCCAGGTTTTAATTATGAAATGCTAAATAAATCCCATGAGCAAATGCTTATTTGTATCTGTCTGCTAAGTTCCTACTTGTAATTCCAGCTAATTACTTCCCCTGTCAAGAAAATACTGTCAGAAGTCCCAAGGTGCCAGAGAAGTAGCTCAATCGCTTGCATTTTATGTCTCCCAATGTTCAGTACAGAAAATGTAAATTCATTTGTCTACTGCTGGAAGAGCCAGAAATTTGAAATAATCTCTGCACTGTCAGCAGGTCTTTACCTTATGTGCTTAATCCCTGTTACCATGGAGATATTTAATTGCGCAGCGACACAGTTTGATTGGTTTATTTTAAATTGAAGTTCTTCGGTGGAACGGTCCAGGATTCCAGTGAACTTGAGATAAACGGCTTTCAAAATATTGCAGTGAGTCATAATGTTGTCAGTGTCAGATTAATTTGAGTTCAGCTGAACTATTTCATTACCTGAATCTTATACATATATGACAACACACAAAATACAAGGATTCTTAGAAATATATTTGGGAGCTGAGAATTTTGAGTATAATTAAGGCAGTATTTTATTGTAAGAAGGACAATTAAAAACTAAATGAGAATGAAAATTCAGTAAATTTTGGTAGTATCATCTTGTCTTTCAAAAAAAATTATCTTCCTGTTCTACAGTACCAATCCAGACAAGAACCTTTCACAGGAGGCTTATACTTGATTTTCTTTACAGAAAACTGTAAATATATTAATATGAGAGAAATTAATGCAACAGGATGAATTAGGCTTCCTAAGTGCTGGCTTTCATACACATCAGCATGCAATTCTTTAGTATATGAATGTCTGCTGGAAATATGGTATTTCCTGCCATGGCATAACATATTAGGTAACTAACTTTAAATTCTGTACATACACCATGATGAACTAGTAAACTTTAACTGTGCTATTTAAACAGCAGCAATATAATGTGCTAATTCTCATACTTTTTTTATTTTTTCCAGCTCTAAAACCCACCTCCAGCACATTTTTTTCTGCATGTCATAACTGCAGCTCTAGGGGAAATTTTCACCTAGCCTTGGCTGTGAAAGGTCTCAGTTCCATCACCAGGTATCAGACAGCTTTGCCTTATTTAATTTTTCAATCTCATGGCCACTAAGGCCCCACGTACATGCTGCAGAAAATACCTTTTGGGTGTTTCTAGGGCTGTATTCCCCTCTTTATTTTTACATAGCCTGGTTTTATTTCATATGTAGAGTCTGTGTTTGCATCAACTGGAATACCAGCATGTGACTCAGGATAAGACTGGGCTTCATACAAACCACTACCACTCTTCCAACCATTTGCACACTTTGCAGAACCAGAATTTGACACTTTTAATCTCAGTTCTGGAGAGATGCTTGAAAAAAAAGACTCCAGTGGGGACTATCATTCTCACACAAAATGTTTACAAGAATTAATTACCCTCCCAGGAAGGGTATCTTGGTGTACCAAAGCAATGTTTCTACAAAAGCATTTACATACTTTAATTCACAGATGAGCTGCTGTTATTCCATACGAAACACCTACCTAGAACACTGTGTATTCCAACAATACTGAGGATTTAATCTTTGCACCTCTGTGTTAATGTACTCTGTGATCCTGGTGATTTTTTTTTTTCTATACAAGTTCTGCTCCAGAAATGTTATTCCTTCCTAATCCACCTTCAAACACACAAGAGTAACAGTGTTCAGGATGCAATACTTCTCTGAATTTCATGGTGTCCCCATCCAGTTTGTGTTTGGAGAAAACACAGAGGACTAGCTCAGAAACATTGGATTTGCTGTAGCAGAGGCCCACATTATGATTCCCTGTACTCCACTTAGGTATAATTGCATCCAGACAACCCAAGGCAAATGACTGAGCAAAAGCTTCTTCTCTTCTGAGGAGTCTCACCCACATTCACACCTTCTGTGAACCCCCCTCACCTTTCCAGTGTGAGAAATACTCTTTGTTCAGCCAGTAAGGGTTCTATGTGTGTCAGAGGGGACTCAAAAACTGCAAGCCAGAGCAGAGGGAGGGAGCCACGCTGCTGTGACTAGCTCCCCAGTTACAGCACACTAACCAGGTTAGGTATAACTGCCTTACAATACAATGAACTCTCAATTTTTCCATGCTCTAGTTAAAATAGAACAACTCCACAAACAGTCATCTCCTTGCTATCATGCCCTCCATTATAACAATTATTTATCCCAGCCAGTATTCACATCGCTTTGTCTGTCATATTTATGACTGCCATATTTATGGCTAGAGCAACATCTCTTTGTGAAGGAAGGGCAATTGTTAAATCATCCTCTCTTTTCAGGAGGTTGAGCTGATTTAGCAATACTTTCTTTTTCACCATACCCGAGTAGTCTCTAGGCAAACCACTGACACAAACAGGTTGCTATATAATTTTCCTTCTGCTCCTTTCTGATCATGCAGGTTTGCTTTAAACCATCACCTGCACTTGTGTATCCCTGCTGCTGCTCATCTCTTCTAGACCCACTCCCAATTCCACTATATGATCCTGTCCTTGAGTAGGTCAAACCCTTAACAACAGAAAGCAAATTTGTATGCAGTCTGAAAGATGCAGAGTAGCACTCTTTCTCTAACAGCACACTATTCATATCAACCATCCACATTAGTGACAAGGGAATTTAAAAAAAAAGCATAAAAGAGATAGGAAAAATCAAGAATCACCATACCAATCAGACCTGTTGTCCGCCTGGTCCGGTATTCTTTCTCTGACAGCACTCAGTACCCGCTTCAGAGGAAGGTGCAAGAAACCTTGTAATTATAGAATAACCTGATTAATACAGGAAGTTTCGTCCTAGCCCTAGGCAGTCAGCAGCTGACTCACCCGCTTGTCTGAAACACAAGATTTTATTCTGCTCTAATTTTTTTTAATCCTATGTAATTTAATAGTGAAACTCCTAATACAAATGTACTTTGCAAATGTACATTTGAATACTATGAAGCATTTTAGGCTTTACTGTAACCTGTAGCTGAGAGTTCTATTTGCTAATTATATAGGTTGTACTATTTTTATCACTGTTAAACTGCCTGCCATTCAATCTCATTGGATGTCCCTTTTAGGGACTCGGGAATAAGTGGGCCAGAGAGTGTGATTCCACTGCTTTTTTTCCCCTTGGCATCTCACCTGGGAGCAGAGATGCCTGAAGAGGTGCATGGCACTCAGCCTTTGGCTTGAGGCACTGAACCAGCACACAGGCTGCCTCCACTCACAGCCCTCACCTGAAGGAAAGGTGCCCTGCACAAGTGATGAGTGCCCTCATGAATGAAACAGCAGCAGCTGTGCTGCTCATACTTTTGTGAATATCACATAAATCCCCTGTGAATACCATATAAACTCCCCTTTGAGATGAAAGAATGCAATGTGCTCGATAAACTGCTATAGAGTATCATACCTACAGGGCAGAAGATGGCTCCTGTGACTTCAAACTTTCATAATGGCCTTATGTGCTATGATAGTTTTAAGATAAAATAACAACAGCCTTTTCAAAACCCAGGAAGATGAACAACACAGTAACAACAATCAAGGCTTTCACTGTATTTTACTTAGATCCGTTGATAGTTTTCAGAACGTTCCAACAGGACAGACACCTACAGAATACATGTACAAGAAGGCTGGGACAGGCTAGACATAACAAAAGAATTTTTTTTTTAATTGTCTGATCATTTTTTGTGCTTATTTATTTTGAAGTAAACTGCTTAGCAGCCTGTGAGCCTCAGTTTTGCATCTGGTATAAATTAGTGGTCCTTAATAAGCAGGATGCTTGATTGACAGGCCATTAATATCATCAGTGATTGTGTTGTATCATTTCACATTGCTGGCCAGCTATGAGAACTGGGTGTACAAGCAGGAGCACACAGGCCAGACAGGATGCATGCAAGAGGCACAGAGGTGAACTTTCAGAAAACAGAACTGAGTTCCTCTTCTAAGCACAGCAGGCACTAAAAGAATTAGATGAAGACTACTAAAGAAAATTTAGGTAAGTATTTGAGTATGGATGAATATCATAACATTGTTTTATTGCAAAGAAATATTGTACCATGTATGCTTTGAGAATTGAGGATGTTGCGAGCTATACTAGTTATCAAAGAACACAAACCTGTTACCTCTATTTTCTGTACAGGGCAAAAGCTGACATTTAAGAATCTCATGTTTCAGGAATAGCACAGCTGCTAAGCCAAACAAGGACAACCTAAATGTAATGATTTCACAAGCTGAAAATCACGGAGATGATATATGCAGGATAAAATACCTTAGAGAACAGTATTAAGCTTGCCAGATACACCTGGAAGAAGTCTAGGATAATTTTCTAATACTAAATACAAAAGCACTAGCAAACAACAAGGCGGTCTCAATATCAAAATATGATGGGACACAGAATCATTTAGGCTGGAAAAGACCTCCAAGTCTAACCTGTGACTGATTATCATGTTGTCAACTAGACCACAGCACTAAGTGCCACGTAGAGTCATTTCTTGAACATCTGTGTATTCCAATGTTTAACAACCCTTTCCATGAAGAAATTCTACCTGATGTCCAGCCTGAGCCTCCCCTAGTGCAGATTGAGGCCATGTCCTCTTGTTCTGTCACTAGTTGCTTGGGAGAAAAGGATGACCCTCATCTTGCTATAACATTTTCTCAGGTAGTTGAGAAGGGCAGTAATGGTTCCCCACAGTCTCCTTTTCTCCAGGATAAACACCCCAGCTCCCTCAGCAGCTCCTCATATGATTCAACTCTAGACCCTTCACCACCTCTGCACATGCTCCAGCACCTCAATGTCCTTCTCGAAGTGAGGAGCCCAGAACTGAACACAGGATTCGAGGTGTGGCCTCACCAGGGGCCAGTACAGGGGGACAATCCCTGCCCTGGTCCTGTCAGTCACACTGTTTCTGATATGACCCAGGATGCTGTTGGCCTTCTTGGCCACCTGGGCACACACCAGCTCATGTTCAGCCACCCTCAGGTCTTTTTCCACTGGGCTGCTTTCCAACCACTCTCCCTAAGCCTGTGGTGCTGCAGGGAGTGTTTTGACTGAAGAGAATGAGCCAGCAACTTGGACTTGTTCAAATGTCCCTGTCTGATTATCCAGGAGTAACTGTGTCACATTCACACCACCTAAGCTGGGACCAAGGCTCCTTCACAGCTACATATCCCACAGTCACAGTCAGATGAGGTTTCCTCAACCCCAAGTTTCCCATAGCAGAGTCTCACAGGCCTCCATGCTTAGAATAATTTAATCATGGTGCATTAACAAAATAACAGCTCGAGCTGGATGCCCCTGAGGAGGGCCTCTGAAAGCAGGAAACCTGGGCTTTTATATCCTTACAGTCTAAGCACAGGGAAGTCTGGGATCCTTGGCTCCTGCTGTGTCTCTGAGTGTCACCTGGTTGAGCCACAGATCTCCGTGCCCTTTGTTATGCAAAGGGTTGGCAGGTCACGGTCTCTTGCCTGCAGTGCCAGCTCCCACCCCACAGAGCTCAGCCTGCAGCTCACACTGAGGTACCTGCACTGAGTGTATTCCTCAAGAGAACCCCCCACCACTTGCCTCACCCCACTGATCCAGCCTGTCCAGATCCCTCTGCAGAGCCTTCCAACCTTAGCAGATCAACACTCCCACCCCACTTAGTGTCATCCATGAACTTGCTGAGGGTGCCCTTGATCCCCTCATCCCAATCTTCAATAAAGACATTAAACAGGACTGGCTCCAGTACTGAGCTCTGAGGAACCCCACTGGTGGCTGGCCTCCAACTGGATGTGATACCATCTACTACTGTTCTCTGGGCTCAGCCATCCAGCCAGGTTTTAATCCTGTCAAGAGAGCACCTGTCCCAGACATGGGCTGCCAGCTTTTCCATGAGAATGCCATGGGAGACAATACCAAGGACTTTGCTGAAGTCCAAGTAGCCTAGATCCTCAGAGTTTCCCTCATCCACTAGGTGGGTCACTTAGTCATTTCAACCGCTCCAGCAACTACATCATATTAACATAAATAAAACTCAGAAAGACTTTTGACAAGTGTTACTCTCCCAGTTCTGCTGAGCACTCTGGAGACTGACCCATGGCTTTAAGCCAAGCAGTAATAATGCTGCAGGCTTTGATCTCTGGGTGTGCTTCCTTTAATTTCTTGCCCGAGATCCCAACTGTTTGCTCAGTTTGTTCCAGGCTGGAGCAGAGAAGCAAGGTAATATGCACAAAGTACAGATAGCCGAGATCCTTGGAGTCAAACAGGGAGTAAACCAAAGTGGAAACACAGACAGACTCCATCAACCTCTCCCAGGCAATAGCAAGAATAAGTAAACACAACCAATAAAAATAATAAAGCAATATAAAGTAAATACAACCAATAGCACCTTTTGCAAACAAAGATATGGCAATAAGCTGATCTAATAGACCCCTCTCTCTTGAGAACTACACCTTAGTGGAACCAGTGTTACTTTAAGTTCACATGAAAATGGCTACATTTTCTTTCAGCTAATTTTATTTCACATTCTCTAGTCTTTATTTGAATGACAGAAACCAGATCAATGAAAATATCAAAGTATCCCATTCCTTAGGAATCAAACAGCAACAGGAATCGAAAAGGTATGACTTTTGAAGGCAGCGAATGTTGCTTCGACTTGCACCTTAAAGTGCAGTTGCAGGGCAGCTTAAGACAATACAACTCTGTTGCAACCCTATTCTCAAACCAGTCAGATATTTCAGTGTGGCAGCAATGCTGCTCATCACCTGGTGTTAGCCATGGTCTGTGCAGGAGGCTGGACAGGCTGACCTTCAGAGGATTCTTTCATGCCAAACTATTCTGCAACTTCATCATGCCATGCAAAGGACTGGCTTAGAGCAAAACTGACATAAAATTTATTGCTTTCTCCATAAGATTGACTTTTTATTAGCTTTTGCCTGTTTATTTCCCTCTATCAACTTCCCTCCAGATCTGACAAGCAGCAAGATTTCCACAAGGGAAAGGACAAAAATGTACAGGTCCAAAAATCAGTAAAATCACAGCAATGGCAAAAATAAGGACCTAAAATTGCTGTGAGGCTAAACCTTTTGTACATAAAATCAGCCAAAACCTTCTGTTCCACATACTATCTCTCTGGAATACTATATTTACAAAAGACTATTTTGAATAAGTGTCATGTTTTTATTGAAATGAAAATTACAGAATTTTTCATAATCATATGAGACACAGCATATATAATAGATGCAAATGAAACATTTAGGACTTTAAAGTGGGTAAATATACCATATTCAAATTATTTCATATTAAATGTCCAGCCTAATACAGCCTGTGGAGTACAAAAACATGCTGGGAGAATACTAGATGCTTACCATCATCTCATACTGAAATGTATTACTTATCTCATAACATTATTTCAAGTAAAAGGAGCAAGTTAAAAGGGAATGGGTGAAGCTCTGAAACTTTAATTTACCACGGCCCAAACTTACGAAAAAATATTTTAGAGGTTTGCAAAATGACCCTGGTTGTGCCATCTGTACAGAAGAGATAATGAATTGATAGCAACATCTGAAAATATTTTGATAAGAGATTCTTCTCACACTTTTACAAAAGCACTGCCTGGTGATCGAAGCAACCTCTGATTAGCTCATGTCATAAGGGCTTTCAGAGACTTGAAAGAAATCAAATTTGCTTCAGCAGAAAGAATAAACATCTCTTCCCATTCATGCCTTAAAGCATTTGCACCAACACTATATAATTACATTTCATTTCACCAGAAGATTCTCCTGGATTCTCTATTCCTGCCCCAATTTCAAAATTACAATATATCTGCTTGCAGTTGGATGGATACGTACGTATGGCACAAAGTAAATTATTCAATTAAAAAGCAGTTAATGTTGCTATGACTTATGTGACTTCTTTGTAAGAACTCATGCATACATTTTTTTGTGATAATACCTGGTTTATACATCTTTAATCAAAACCAAGCAAAGTATTTGAATTGCTTTTTCTCCTTTAGCGTGATGCAATTTGTTAATCTGCATGGCTCTAAAAAGCCTTAGAGACAATAAAAAATGTTGTCTCACTGATCTCTCTCCTGTCTTTATTGGCATAACTGTCAACAATCATTTCAATATGTCATTCCTAAAATCCAGGTGTGGAAATGAAGGAAGGAAAATTAAATTCTGTTTTTATTTATATAGTCTGATGTAGTATTTGCAAAAACAGCTCTTTTGAAAGCCAGAGAGAGCTTCTCTGCCAAATAACAGCCACTGTAAGGACAGATATTATGTACACCTCCACAGAGGAATCGCTGGCAAGTCACTGCTTCTATTCAGTCTTTGGTCACTCTTCTAAAACCAAGATATATGTAATGGAACTACCCAGTCACACTGTAGTAGCCACCTGGGTTGATGTTCCCTAGTAATGGTGGATGGACTCCATGCAGCAGTACACGGTTCCAAATAGTTTCCTGATTTCATTCTGTTTCCAAAAGTACTGGCTTTTAATGCATTCCTGGGGAGTGTCATTTCATGTAAGATGCATTACTACATCTTTGCACATGCTACAGCCAATGTTGTTGCTTTAAAACATTAGATACTATATGAATATGTGCTATAGGAATATGTACTATAAACCATGCATTGTGTAGCTATGTAGCAGTGTTCAACTTGCACCTGAAACTGCTCAGAGATTCCAGTGGGTTGGAAAGCCTGGCATAAAACATCAAAGGCTTCTACAGATCAGTTTCTACCAAGGTCTCATACTCTCTACCTCTCAGAGCAGACAGAGCAGACTATTTTTCTCCATGTAGTCTGCTATCCACATGCAGAGAAAAGTGGAAGAAAGACCAGAGCCCAAGAGACAATGAAAAACAAGCACCTTGTAAGAGCATGAGAAAATAAAAACCAAAACAACTACCCCAAAAACAAAACAACCACAGGCCTAATACTACTTAAGGCATAATTTGGCACTCCCTGTTACCTTTTTTTTTCTTTTCCTATATACACTTTTCTCAATTTAAGAGAGGGATGTGGCACTTTAAGGTACTAAAAGCCACTTAAAAAAAAAAATCCAACATTCCCAAGATCCAAAATTAATGAGTACTAAGGCTCTGCCTTTTGTAAGCCACAGCTGTTGACAGCTACACAAGTGCAGCATTCCATGTGCATGTGACCAGTGAGAAGAGAGGAGCAATCAAATGCAGTGCCTGTCCTCAGAACCAGGATATTAATCCTTCAAATGAATCTCATTCACAGATGAGAGCATACCAACAGTCTGCAGAAAATAAGAATGAGACATGCAGGTACCTTCACTAACTCAAGTAACAGAAACAACAGTCTCACACCTGCACAGGACTCTGGAGGCTCACCTATACTTCTTGACAAGCCTATTTAACTTGGGCAGAAAACCTATGCTAATACAGTTATATTGTGCCTGGCATTCAGCTTCACACTGTCCATCTTTCACACATCCAAAGTATGACAAATACTTGTTGAAGCAAGAAAACAACATTTCAAAGTCAGCTTCTGAGCCCTCATTAACCCAGAAAATTTGTTCCAATTTGGACAAGCCTGAAATTGCTCTAAATCTTGAAAGCCTTCAGGTCACCAGGCTGCTACAAAGCACCAAGCTGCTTTGGCTTCAAAAGCAAAAGCCTCCTAGGAAGCCAAGGCAGACCTCATGGTTAAAAGGGATAGGGAAGCAAAGCACAATAACAGGGATCTTCAGTCTTATGCTTTACTATTCCTTTTTCGCAGTTGAAGGATCTTGAGAGAATTAAACACTTTTAACACTCAATTAAAAATATGCTTGATCCTTCCACTCTATGTTAAAAGAATTCTCATTCTCATCCGTTACTTTTTCAAGTACCTGTAAGTTTCTAAACACATTGATAAAGACAAAAAAAAAGGAAAAATTAAAAAACCCCAAAACTTCACAAGAACAGAATCAAAATGCTAACCTTAAAAATGAAATGTAAGCTAAAGCAACGAATGCCAAGCAGCCAATGGTTCTGCTAACCCACTACCATCACCCCTTTTTAGTGAAGAAATTCCAAAGCCAAAGAGTACACTTGCTAGAACAGCAAAATGTATTTTATCCAAGGCACCTCAGTGATGTAAAAAAATAATTATGCACACTTTACAATGGGAAAAGAAAAGCCAATTATGTTTACAATTATATCATACACATTGAGGTTTATTTTTTAAACCACAGCTAAAAACTATGGGAAAGCTAAGAATTAGTATATTTACGATACAGGATCCAAACATGCATTTTCTTATTACCAATATAATGAATATATTAGACAAACCAAAAGACCTCACATTGATGCCTTGGAGTGGCTACCTAAAACAGAGGGTGGACAAAATCAAGAGAATAAAAGTGGTTATTTATTAAAAGCCTTCAACAGCTACACCTTGGGCAGTCAAAAATCTCCAAGGGGCTTCACCCAAGATGAACAATGGTCACGAGTTTTTTATACAGTTAAAAGTTTGGTCTATTTAAATATCAGGGGTTAATCCTCCAATTACAATATCAGGTAATGAAGTCATTTACTCCAAGTTTCCTCATTTCAGTATTGTTTACATCTCTCAGGCCTGAGAAAATGAGGTGTCCTTGAGTTTCAGGCCTATAGAGGAATTGTTTTGTCTGAATAAAATAGGAGAACAGTAGCTGACAGGCTGTGGACTTTTAGAGTTATACACTAAAGCAGTACAGGATCTGAAAAATATAAAAGCTAAATCCTAAGGCATCAACATGGCAGAGACAGAGGAGAGTTGGAAGTCTCAGTCAGAACTGACCTTCTGCCTCATTCCTTAAACATGGCATTTTTATTTCTTATTTATCTTTTGTTAATGACCTTACTTGTAATTCTCAAAGAATTACAGGTCCTTATATTATCAACATTCTCTTGAGCAAATGAAGTATCCAAGTACCAAAGCAAAGTGCAGAAAGCACAGTCTGAGCTATCCCTGTGCCATAAATCAAACCAGTGAGCATTAAGCACTCAGGGCTGAAGCAGAAATTAGGATTCCAAGGCGATACAGTTGAGAGCAGGGCTGCAGTGCTGTGCCCCACACTGCACAGCTCATGCTGCCCACCTACCTGATGAAGTAGTCTCTTCCATCTCTGTTTGCCGTCATCTCCCATCCATAAGGTGTCCCCTGGTTCAAGCTCCAGGTCCCTGAAGGGTGAGGCCAGCCTGAAGATTTATTCCTGTGGCTGCAATTTTGGAAAATGTGGAGGGGAAAAGACAGGGAAAAAAAAGGAAAGTTATTTCTCTCTTGTACTTTGTATGATTCACTTGACATCCAAGTACTTTCATAGTTGTGAAATACAGAATCAAAACCCAGGCAAGAGAACAGAGGTTAGCAGATCTATGTACATTTATGATACTCCTTCAGTCACTAGAAAGATACACTGTCATTTCTAGCAGTCTGAGTTCAAACTTTTGGTTGGTGAATTTGTCATTCTCCATCAGTCCCCCATACACAGTGCTAATTTTCAGTGGTTTTTAATAAAAGGAACGGGAAGCATTTTCATTCATCACCACTCCTTGTTCAAATGCCAGCCCTCAGCACAGTTTTAGGGGGAAAAAAATCCATCAAACCAAACCACCCACTACATCACTGCAGATCACACACACAGTGCAATACCTGGCATGAGAAGGAGCACCAACCTTCTCTCTGTTAGGAAAGGATGTTTCGTCTCTTGTGCTGGAATGAAGGAAGGCCATGACACTGCTGCATAACATGCTAAATTGACTGAATATGTAAATCTCATCGCACTTGATCATTATCCTTTAAGTTCTCCCACCAAATAACCTTTAAAAGGCTGCAGCATCTCTGAGCCCACACATTGTTATATCCCACTGCTCCAGCACTCTCTGCTGGTATTCCCACTCCCAAAGAACAGCCCAGCTACACTCCCAAGTGACAGTGTTTCCCCACTAATCTGAAATATTTTGTGAAGTACTTTCTACGAAAAAAAAAAAAAAAGAAGATTCAGCTAGCAAGGATCCATGATAGTTTCCCACAGGAATTTCCATTTGCACACATGCCTTTCCCCTCACTTGCAGGGATTAAGCTGAATATTACTGCTAGATATTCCCACTTTCTCCTGTGGGACTTAGGAGGTTCAGAAGACCACAAACAAGTCTCTTATTAAAATTAGTCAAGCCATTAATATCTATGTACAATCTAAAAAAACAATATCTATGTACATTAATATCTATGTACAATCTGGAAAGAGTAGGAAGAGGAGGCAGGGCAACCAACAAAGGCCAGCTAAGAGCATGGGACAGGCAAATAGGAATAAGCACCCAACACTGAACACAATCTGAAATTTTGACATGAAAACCAAAACCACACAAAACAAGAGCATGGTTTGAATTAGTCGTCTTCCCCATTTCTGTCTTTTCTCCACCCATCGAATATTTTACAGCTCAGTTTTATGTGCTAGTTCAAATCGTAGCAAGGAATTTACTACCTCTACAGATAGAGACATAAGAACTACTTTTCTTTAGAGAAACAGAGCACAATGTAACCTGACAAACTCTCCTGAAGGAGCAGAATTGGTCTCCAAGGACAACTCAACAACTGATTGTAAATTGCTAAATTCAATGAAGTTGTGCATAGTTAATCTTTCCCAAAGGAGGAATGTATCATTAAAAACAAACTAGCTGCTTCACCCTCCCTCTTCATTTCAAGGATTAATCACAACAGAGAAAAAAATATGGTGCTTCAAAATATAATTTACATGTAAAGTAGAGCATTACAATGGAATGCTAGGTATCATTTGGTTTATCAATTACATTAAGTACTCTGTCTTCAAGGAGTAGAAAAACATTTGTTAGCATATTCAAACACCAATATTTGCCATGAGGCATGGCTTAAATCTAATATTAAAAATGGTAGAACTCTTAAAAAAATTACAGTTCTTCAAGGCTAATCAAATAAATAAATGTCAGATAGGCTACACTACCCCACATAAATACAACTAGTTCTCTTCTGATCCAAGAAATTGATTGGAAAACAGTCATACAAGGAATAAATCCAAAATATTTTCAACACTCCCTCATGCAGTTTCTTGCTAAGCTGAGCATAAACATTCCTTTTTCTCCATGTGCTTGAGAGACAAAGAAAGAGTCCCTTCTTTTAGACAGGAGCCATTCTACAAAGTGAGAATGTCGGCTTAACTACATCTACAGACTTCAAATAACACTTCAGAGTATTTGGAATGCTAACCACTGCAGTTAATGGAATACACTAGAAGGTAACCTTTTTTTATCAAGACTGTATAAATGGATACCCATCCCTTTAACAGTTTTCATTTTAATTAGATGTGTTTCACAAACCCCGTGCTATAGTTTTGCCATCTGTTAAATGGATACAGTGACATTTAAATTCCCAAGTAAAGTACATCAAACTATCAGATAATTTGTAGATACATAGGACAGTGATGATGATCAATATTATAACTCTCTGCATTCAAATTAAGGGCTCATCTTTGTATGGATTATAGCATTAGTGGATTTTAAGGTAAATCTAATTCCCTTGAAAGCTTTCTTTGAGCCCTGAAAACATTAATGGTGTCAGAACCATATCATATATGACAGGTAGTAACTGTCCTACTTAACTAAAAATATGTTACATCTGATCTACTCCTCCAGATTTTCTTATAATCAGTGGGATACAAATTAGCACTTAAGACACTGGATGCACCTACATTAGATGTGTGCAAATTCACAGTGGCTCCACAGGGAAAAAATACATAATTTTTCCTATAGCTATTGTGCAATTCAATAATAAACACGTCATAACAATAAAGCAAGGTCTTTACACTCAGAGTGAACTGGGATTCTCAGCTGCCTGCACAGTCTGAAAAAAGGAGCAAGTGAACTGTATTTTTTTTCTACAATTCCCTTCACTTTTTGAATATAATCCTGCTTGTATCCTGCAAGAATTCTGTTCAGTGGCCACTGCGAAGGGCAAAAGATGTCATAGAGGAGATAAATGACAGAAATGATCATCAAGTCAGGCATTTCACTTTGGGGTAAAGCAAAGCCATCTTGGTAATCTTTAAGTCAAGAAAGTGATGAGGGAGATCCTCAGGCCCTCAGAGATCCCAGTCCAAATCCTTCCTCCATGCTAGTGACCTTGGATAAATCCCTCAGCTCATTGATCACCGTTTGCCAATTCCTTCCTGGACAGGCTAATGAGGAGCACACCAAGGCTGCCTAGATTTATGGAAGACTTGCACAGTTACAAAGACCAAAAAGACAAAGAAAATGCATCTTCTACTTTAGCAAGGCTGGCTGCAGAGGCAGCAGTGGCACTGCTGTTAGTCGCTGCCTGCTGCCCATCACCCTCCCTGCTTGCTCACAGCAATGGGACTGGCTGCTGCAGAGCCTTTTGGAGCACAATGCTTGGGTGTCAAACTTCATCGTGAAAGCTGGGCCAGCATCATGCCAGGAGAGGTCTGAAAAGAAGGCAGATTATCTGAAATATCCCCTCAACCTGCTTTTGACATTCCTGCTGCAGAAGTATAAAACCTGATCTCTCCGAATTGCTTCACATTACACAATCAGTTCATTAAATCACCCGAGTGGTGAGTACTGAAGTGGTCTGTAAGGAATCAATGTGCCTTGTGGAGGGATATTCTGATTGATAATGCAATAGCTTTGCCACAGCAAACATCTTCAGCTCAGCCTTTTTTCTGCCCTGTGCTTGAGGAATGACCTGAAACATGAGACCATATGTAAAGTCTCCTCCACTGTATCAGTGATATGCTCTTTATGTGATATGCAGAACACACTCAGTATAAACCATGCCTTGACAAGAAGTGCAAATCTGTAGTATTATCCACTATTTAAAGATCAAAACTAGAACAGTTTGAATTTTTAAAGCATATTATTAAAGCCTAATGTCCAGAGCAGTTCAGATAGTGTTGATGATGAATGCAGAAAGCAACTACATTTCTTCTTTCAAACGTGGAAAAAACAAATTTTTAAACAGGTTGAAAAATTCAATTTAGAAAAAAATAATACCTACACAGTCAGCCAATTAGTATATAATATTGCCCAAAACCTGGTTTTTTAACCAGCAATTGGAGATTCCTCTCAATAGGTCTGTGCTACAGAAATCTTGAGAGACTTTTTAACTGTGCCACCTCTACAGCCAAAGCCTGTAAATTTTGTTATAAATGTAGCGCTTCCCTGAACTAGTGGAAATTAAGCTCTCAGGCTGTAATTTGAAAACAGCATAAACTGGCACTGACACAAAAGCAGTATTCCCATTGTCCCAGCACGTCCTGCTTCACATCACAGTTGCTCCTGTGCCAATGAAAGTAAACTGGTTCACCTTAAAATTAGCAGCTATTTTTTTTCCATTCACATTCATCTCTACTTACTTCATGGCCTCACAAATGGTCACATGGCAGCAAAAATGAATGGTAGAACAAAAACTGCATTCCTCAGATAGGTCTTAGGCAAAGACAAGACACAAAGCACTCAGTTAAATGGAATATCCTAATTGTATTTAATATATTTAATGTCTTATGGGGCACAACACTCAATATACAGTTGGGGCATGTCTTCCAAAATGTTCCCATCAAAGCTGCTCCCCTTGAAAACTCCCCATCCACACAACTACAAAACAAACAAACAAACAAAAAAAACCCAACAACCCCTTAGCTTTATTCTCCTCTGCCTTATTTTCTTCCAGTGTTGCTTTTAGTTAATATCTGCTAGCTCATAGACTATCAAAAACTGAAATTATACCGTTTCTGACAGAAATCTTCATAATTGTTTCAAATCTCTCTACGTGGAATCATATGGAGCCCTATGATTTTCCTAAATATGAAATATTAATATTCTATGTATACTTTCTCTTTAGGTATTAGTAACTTTTTAAGCATCTACCTTGGATTTCCTCAGATGGATTAAAATAGCGGAAGGATTATGTTCTAATCTTCTCTTATAGCAATCCCTTGAACTGCTGTAACTGTTGTGGATGGCTGAAGTTAACAGCACATTAATTACGGGGATTTACATTATAATGCCGTGTTCATCATTTGGATATTCAACATCCTGGAATCATCTTGTTCAACATCTTCATATCTCTCACGGTAGTTCCTCCTATACAGGAATTATTTTTTCCTGAAAGCACCGTCTGCAGGGGCACCAGTGACTCACACGAGGCCAATCACATAACAGAAGCAACTCAGCACTGCAAATGGAGTCGATCCGCTGGCTTCCTTTACATTACCATATGGAGAAAAAACTTCTGAATTTCACGTCTTGCCATGTAGCCTGGCTTCGTTTCAACTCTCCATTGGTACAAAAGCCAGTTCTCTGCTTCCCACCTGCCAATACGTAAGTCAGTCCCTCTCCCACCCATCATAAAGGAAAGCCATCCCAAACAAAAGGCACACTGCACTCCCAGAGCTGTTAATGAAGGACACGCAGCTCCACAGCACAGAGGCAATTCCAGCCACAACAATCCCAAGGAGGTACTGAGAGGAGCACCAGAGATAAAACAGTTTGTATTATTAGTTTTTAACAGCAAGAACACCACACCTGAAATATCTGCAGGGCATGTCTATCTACAAATAGGAAACATTATTGTGACACAAGTGGAATTCAGTAACCATCTCTCTATGATATTTAATCTTCCATTGCCTTGGGAATGAAACCCTTCTTTCTCAATCCAGTTCTCAACCTCTCCTGTCCCAGAAGACTCCTGCAATACTTTTACCTCCATCCTACCACTTTTATTTGAAAAAATGAGAAATGAAAGTTTTAAAGAATCTGTAGAAATACTATCAAAATCAATCATCGTACCCTGCTATTGAAACTCTCCTGAGGGGCACACAGAGATGATGGACAATAATTTCTGGATGCAAGATCAAGGACACTGAAAGACTTCTTGTCTTTGTAGAGATGAGTCCTATAAACCCCCAGAGACGTAGTCCTACCAGAAACATGGAAGAAGAAAATTAACTGCCCCAGACATCCTCTGTTGTAGTAAAATACTTAATTCATACATGGTCTCTTATTACTAAATCAAGTACAGAAGGGAACCCTAATGACTTCAGATATCCTTCATCTTCCACAACCCACAGGCTTTCAAATCTTTTGATGGGTAAGAAAGCAACAGGATTTTAGTCCTCATCTACATGTGTGCTATTTTTGAACTTGTGTGTGTCAGTTAAAAGAAATTTGATGAGTATCATCCCACAAATGAGTTTACAGTTTCAAGCTTGTAATTAACCAATCACTAAAGGTAGAATCCTTGTCCAAGACTGTTCTTCTTATTCAATCATAAGAACAAAATGGTAGAAATATATTTTTGCCCTTTGAAATCTGTGATTCTCAATAATTTTGCAACACAACCATGCTCTGGTCAAAGATAGAATAATGTTACCGTATTCTTCAGGCTTGTCTGAAATTTTCTCCCTGCATCATGCATCATCAGGAAATGCAAATACTATTCAGAAAATAAAGGCATTCCCCTTTCTTGTACCCTGTGTTAGTTTTTTCTGTTTTCCCAGTAAGGTCTATGAATAAAGCCAGGCTGTCTTGCACCAGTTGTTCAGAAATTGTCTCGAGCTCAAAGTTTTTCTTTCTTAGGCATTAACTACTCCTCAATCTCTGGCTGAAGCAAAAAAATTCCAAACTTTTTTTTCCTCCTGTCCCCACCTTCCACCACAGATACTCTGAATTATTCACAATTTCACCAAGTACCACTCATTCTTACTCCAAACAGACAATGATGTTAAAGGCTTCACTTGACCTTTAAATTCTTTGGGGGACCAGAGAAAACCTCAAGAACAAATCAAAAATTCATACTGAACTCCTCCATGGCAATTCACAACTGTAAAGGAGCTACATATCTAGAAAACCCTGTCAAACTGTTTTTGTCATGGATTTCATTAGCTTCCATCTCCTCAGTGCCTAAAACATTTTTTTTTCTAGATGACAGCCTATGCCTAGATTGAGAACAGAAGACACTCCAATGAATTACGAATTCCTCCTCCAGAAGTCACTGCTCCTGCTGCCAGTCATGAGACAACAAGGGTCCATGCTGTGTAGCTGATCTGAAAGGTAAAGGATCCCTTTTAGCAGGGGTTCCATGGCTGCCATGGGGAACACTCCCTGACAGCTCTCCTGCCACACAAGCAGGAAATACAGCAGCAGGTCCCCATCACTTCATCAGGGAATAAAGAGGGCAGTTCCACATGGCCAGAAAAGTCTGTTCATGGACTTTGTGAGCCACTCATGGGCTCCAAACTCTTCAGCATCAATTCCAGACTCCTGTCCATATCACAGGCAGGACAGAAAAATGAAGAACAAAACCACAGGCTTTTCAAAATGTGCACTGTACCCATTACATGCCTCACTATACAAGGAATGGTTCCTCTCAGTCTGAAACTACAACATGATGTTCCCTCCAAAGAAGCTCTGTTCTGAAGGTCTATGTGTAGAACATTTTTTACCAAGTATCTTCCAAATTTTCATTTTTGCTCTCCTGTCTCTCCTCTACCTGATGCGTGCAAAGACTCAAGTAACCTAACAGCACAGTGAAGTATCTACTGAACGTGGTTTTTTGCCTTCAGTCAGATAGAAACCTCCTCAGAATTGACTGGTGGCTCCTCAAAGAGCCACTGTTGTCCTCTGTGGACCCATAACTATCAAAGGTACAGGCAGAACACTGGGACAAGGTATTAAACAAGCCTTGTGAGGCAATGCTGGTCTGTTCCAGGCACTAAACACCTCCACATGCCTCAGAAAATGGACAAGGTAAAGGTCTTGTCATTCCTTGAGGTACCTTGCCTGCCCCAGAATGCTTCCTTTCTTGTCTCTGATTCCACAAAAAGTTATAAACTCTTTATCACTGATATAGCCATTTCTTGCACTGCCCTGTTCTGTGTAAGCTGAGTTTTTCCTTTCAGCAAAAAATGTGCATGTATTCTGATTCTCTACAGTCATTGCTGTCCAGTCAATGCACTTTCATTTCTATTGTTTGTTTTGTTCTGGGGGGTTTTTTGGTTGGTTGGTTTCATGGGCTTTTTTAAATATCTGATTCAGGTCAAATTTTCTATTTGCTTGTCTCTTCTCCCTCTATTTTTTACATCCATTGTTATTAAAGATGTGTCCCTGTTTCACATAAAACAAGTCTCCATCATGTTTTGTTTTAGACTGCCAGGACTTTTCACTTAAAACACACTGATCCCATTAGAGATCCAAGTCCTGAAGGAATTCCTTTCACCTCCAGAATTTTGTATTGCTAAAGCCAGAAACTACCCAAAGCAGCAAGTAATGTTTGGGACTTTGATGTCTGTGAAAGCTCTTTGACATTCTGTTCTATAAGATGTTTTAGCTTCATGCTGATGTGCTCTAGAAAATGAAAGTCTCTCAAAGCTGATGTGTGAGAGATGATTTTCTCTGTTTTAATGGGGATTTTGACCTTAGGCTTTCTCAGGCCTACTCAGTATTTCAGGAGAAAAAAAAAAAAATAAGTTCAACAAAACAAACTAATGAAAGTACGTGAACCACATTTGTCTGCTTCTCATTCAGTAAATGGAGTATTGATATTTATTTCTAAATCTTCTGAAAAACCTTTTTAATTTTTTTTCTCTCTCAACCTAGTACATGCTGAAAAATCTTACCATATGATATGCAGCATATCCCTAGACCAGGCACCAAATTAATTTTTTTTAAAAAATGTGATCCCTGACAAAATCACAACTATTATCAGATGCTGAATTTTATCCCAAAAATTAATTTTATGGGGTTTTTTTGTTGTTGTTTTTTGGTTTGTTTTTTTTTGGTTTTGGGGTGTTTTTTCTGCTTTAAAGTGTTGTTTCTTCTGCTCTCAATGAATATTTGTCCTCTTACCAGTTTTGGAGTAACATGCAGCCATGACTCACCACTATGTTTCAGGTAGAAGTTCAGGAATTTTGCCGTTTCTGCCTTATGAAAAAAATGTCCCATGAAGCCTCTGATAGAAATGCAGTCTAGCTCATTGACTGTATTGTTATTAATAATGAAAGTTTATGGTAGTAGAGAGTGGAACACTGGAAACACAGTGCTGTAAAGCAGCATCATATTTTAAATAAAAGTAACAGTATAGCATATAATTTCTTACCACCTCTTACACAGCTGTCCATTTTAGGCCATAAAAAATTGAGGTGTATATAGTTATTAAAATTCAATTATATACACTGCATTTGGAAAAGCAAAAGGGAATCTCATTTTTATGCACAGTAAATTTTGAATTTTTTTCAATACCTTTATATGAATTTTTTTCAATACCTGCCTGCTATGAGCCAAATGGACAATCATACACCAGAAAAAGCAGCTCAGGAAAATTTTAAGCACTTCTTGGTAGATTATTTCTATTTCCGTAAAAATGTCACCCATGTTTCAGACCTGTGGTCACCTGGAAGTTCTTCACGGTATTCTCTTGCTGGAAGGTGACATTTTAGTCTGTAGGAGAGTGACCTTGCATTAGAAGGATGAAGTAAATTGCCAAAAAGGAAGCAAAATTGCTTTTCTCAGCCTGGATTAAAGCCTAACTTCCTACTGCTTGGTTTTGGTAGGAGCTCTTTCTACATCTCAAGATGAGCTCCGTCAGCAAAAAAGTAGAACAAAATATCTGGCTGGATTTTAATTAAGAGAAGTGTACTGCAGAGAAAAGAGAACAGCGAAAACACCCTCATATTTACTAGTTCTTCAGATTTCTACTATGATTTAATCTCCCCCCTTTCAATTTCTTGGGAAATAAAATGGTCAATAAATTAAATAAAGGTAGCCTATCTTAAACATATTTTGCAAATGAAATTAAATCAATACTATCCTATCAATTTTGGAGATGAAAGAAAAAATATATTTTAAATATATTTTCCTACACAGAAGTCCAGCAATAAGAAGCATCACTGCTCAGTGATTACAAAAGAAGTTCCAAGAGCTAAAGGGTCATCTCCTTACAAAACACATTTGATAACCCTGAAATGAGCTGTAGCCACTGACCCTGGCTGAGTTTTCTTTCCATAAGCAGCATTTCCCATTCAAAAATCTTAATTACCAAAATAATCAGTCTGCTAGCTTTAAATCTACTTCAAATGTTATATATAAGCACATGATTGTAGTTCAAGGTATTTTGTTCTATTTCTATATTAAAAATACCCCAAAAGGTCAATATTCCACTTGCATTTAAACAAAAATTCTCAAAACTGGGAATATATTATAAAATAGCCATCCTGTTATTAAAAGAATAACGACACTATGTACCTTTCTCTACTTCACTCCCAGGAAAAAGTTACAAAGAACCTCAGAAAAGGAGCAGATTAAATGTGTGCTGAGCAATCTGTTTACATTCTCAAAACATATGCAGAAAAGCCTGTGTTTCTACTGCTATCATGCTCCAAGGCTGGAATTTTCTTCTTCTTTTCTTTGAGTTCCTTTGTATTTTTCCATAGAGAAAATCATGGTTTATATGGAAACATACTGAGAAAAAATGTAAGTAAAGGACATTTTGTGTAGTAGTCAGACATTTTCACCAGTGGTGAGAAACCTGCATCCAGACAGGAGGTTATGTAAAGCACTCTAAACATAAACACATTAAAATCTGAAGCAGTTTCATTCTTAGGAAATTACCAACACTTGGCATGTTCTGTTGCAGAATTATGTCACAAACCAAGGCATGTGTAAAATCTTAACAAATGAGAAAGAATAATTTAGGGGTGGAGTGTTAAAACTTTTTCCTTAGCCTTAGTGACTTCATGAAGTGTGAGCCAATAAAGTGAAACCAAAATCTCATGTTTCAAATTTATTTTAGAACTTACATACTTAAGGGCCAAGTGCACTACTTAACTACATGCATCAACAGAATATGAGGTGATATGAGGTGGCTTGAAAACTAACTAACTTATTGAAGATCTGAACAGAGGCTGTGCAGATGCAACACAAAACTGGAGACAAATGATCTCGGCGCATTCATCCCTTCAATACATCCCAGGCCAAAGTACAGGAGAATTAGAACAAGGTGGGAAAAACATCCATCCATAAGTGATAGAGCCAGATTCCCATGACAATTATCTAGACATATGTTAAGGAGTTATTTTCAAAATCTTTTTTCCTGCATTCTCTACTGGTTAACATACACGTCTTCCTGAAATTCCGAGGAAATTACTGATTTCCACACAAAAAGCTACAAATGTATAAAGTTGCAAAAGAAGGACAGGAGACAAGGGAAGAAATTTCTCGATAGCAAATCAAAAATAAAGAAAATCAGAACGAAGGCAAACTTAAATTTTTGACAAGAGCCCCCTCTACCCCAGAAAACCACAAGAAGAAGCAGCAGTAACAATAATCTTCTCTGTCAACTTAGAATGACTTTTTGCCCATTCTTTAGTTTACAATACACTTGAAGTCATGTGACTTTACCATTTTCTTTTGATTGCCTTTAAGATTAGCAGCAAGGCTTCGAGTTTACCTTGAATGATGTTTTTAGTACCAGCTGCCCCAAACCACTCAGCTGTCTGCCATTTTCCTGTTACACAATGACCAGCAAAAGCTCTTGCTGAGCTCTGAGACAGCAGAATTCATGCTCCAATAGCAGGCTACCAACTTACAAATGTCACAGAATCACAGAACAACTCCAGCTGGGAGGGACCTCACAAGACCAGCTCCTCCAATTTCCCACTCAGAAAATTTCAGCATAAAAAATATTTAAAAATAGGTTTTACACCAAAAACTAAGTTGCCTGGAGCTATATACTTTAACTCTATATGCCTATTCCATTAATCATTAAGCAAAAGACAGAAAAAGAAAAATTTGCTGATTCTATTTTTTTCCTGGTTTTTTTTGGTCTGTATCCTGTTCTATCATCAGTGTTTCCTAACCCAGTGATTTGCAAACATAACATCTGGAAACAAAAACCTGTAACACAAAATGCATGGTTTTTTTCTTTCATTTGATTTATGACCTGAAAAACATCCTGAAGGAAGACATTACTTTTACAACCAGAAGAGAAAACGTAAGTGTGAAATCTTGCTGCATACAAAGGCTCCTGAAATACCAAGGCTCTAGCTATCTAAATCTCTAATATCTTATGATATTAAGCCATCTAGGTAAATGGATATATAAACACATATATTAACACATCTAGGTAAATGGACATATAAATTTCTTCTAATAACAGGTTCTTAGAAATGAAATGACACATACACACAATAAAAAACCCTCCATAACCTGAGTCTCTCCTTCAATTTTCACCAGTCCTTGGTTATATGCCATGGTAGGAGTTTGGGTACATATGCTTGCGTATGTCCTGGCAAGCTACAACTGCATTGCTACTGTGACAGCTACTAGAAAGTCCCAAAAAATGTCTCTCAGCTCTCTGCAAGTGATATCCAAGGAAAATGGTACAGACAGAGGTACAGCCAGCTGAGCTAACCTACTTAGAGCCACTGACAAGCAGCTTCCTTAAAGAGCTTGCAGCAGAAAATGAAACTTACCCTGCAGTCAGAAAACTAGAGGGACTTTGGGACTTAACACAGGTTTAATACTCTCCTCTGACACAAGGCTGTAATGCTTCTGGCTGTTTTCCTACAGTAATATACACAAATCTGTTGGCAGATTGTAACTGCATGTTCCAATCAAGGAGTGCACCTACACACACATTTAGGTGGAGTCCAGCTCTTCGATACCATGCATTCTCTAAACTTGCAGTTCTCAGAGCCTGCTATTAATCCACATTGCTAAGAGGAATGAAAGTAGGTACAGTATCAATACAGGAAAATCTGAGTGAGACCACACAGAGACACAAGAGTTTAACAGTGAATGCAATTCTGAAATAAACTTCAGTGTTTTCAGTGCAGAAACTGAGATTGCAAAGCTTGGAGTCACTTAGCCACACATGGATTTAATCCATTTAAGGGGTTATAATAATAATAATTATGTTAAGTAATATGCATTGTTCCACATACTATTGTATTATTTTCCAATAACTTCACAACACAGTCCATAAATTGGGTCCCCTCATACCAACACGGAATGAGAGGGATGTGTTCAATTGAACTGGCCCCTACATCAGCACCAGCTGTATCATGTCAGGCTTCCATGAGGCAGTCTCAGCACAACAGATACTCTGGAACTAGTGAGCTAAAGGTTTAAAACTTATTCAAGAAGTAAATGTGATTTTCACAATAAAATAATGTGTCATCTTCCTGAGCTGCAAGAAAGAAAAAAGAAGACAGAAAAAGAAGAAAAATGGTAATTTGTGCATTCCCCTTCACTTTAAGAAATATGATGAATACAAAATGCAGGAAGATTTTGGAAGAGAGAGTAAACAAAACTGCCCTTCTCTTGCAGCCCTGTATGATAGAGCAAAAGGTGAAGCCCTGACAGAAGATCAGAAGACATATGTCAGGCTATAAGAAGCCTTGAGTGTCCATGGGAGGTTGCGGGAGTCCATTTTATCCAGGGAAGACAGAAAAACAATATTAAGAATGGACACTGATGGTCAGACCCATA
The DNA here is from genome assembly GCA_013398615.1 of Brachypodius melanocephalos. Lineage (NCBI taxonomy): Eukaryota > Metazoa > Chordata > Aves > Passeriformes > Pycnonotidae > Brachypodius > Brachypodius melanocephalos. The sequence continues at coordinate 65,616,004 of VZSR01003803.1, read as the reverse complement.
ATGGCTTGATCCCAGTTTCCTTGTCATGTCCCTTACAGCAGGAAGCAGCAGAATTCAGGGAAGTAATTAGCATTTAAAACTATTTTTCCCCCCCGCTGTGATTATTAAATTACTTGATCTCTTCTTTTGCAAAAGCCATTAGATAACAGATCATTCTTGTTATCCAGGCATTTTTGTCTTGCACAAACATATCTTACTTGAGACAGTGACTGCAGACAGAAGCAACTGAGAAAATTCTTACCAAGTTCCGTTCGAGAGTCACACATTAACTTTTACCCTTTTGCACTTCCTCCTCCAGCACTGCAAATTCGTTCAGAAATAGATTTTTTTCCTTGACAGGATAAAGTAAACAAATTCTGCTAGCCTAAAGTCTTGGCTGGTGATAAGATTAATGTAAAGGGATCTAACATAGACTGAGCGCTCTGCTCCTTTAGCCACAGGGAAGCACTACTGGCACAGTAGCCAGCCTCCAGGCTCTCAGTCATCCAGCCACTTGCAGAGTTTCACACCCCAAGAAACAGTCCAGGAGTATGCCAGAGCCTATTTGGAATGAGTACCAAGTGCTGCTGTTTCACTGCCTTTGCTAGCAAGCTTTACCCCAAGCAACAGGTCAGCGGGCTGATTTTATCACACACCACTCCATTATACTTCACAAAGCTATTTTTATTTCCTCAATGTATTAACTCTCCCACCCATTTTCTGAAGCACAGAGCCAGAGCTTGACAGCTTACTTTCTGTAAAGACATTCAAAAATGCTACATGTGCTCATAAGGCCCTGGTTATTTATAAAACTGGCAAAAAAAGAGTGCCTGGTAACAGGAGTTATTTACTGTGACATTTTCTGTGATTATAGAGAAGCCCACCTTTAGATGCTTCAATATTGTTAAAAACCTGGTTGCAATGATTTACAATGATAAATCTAAGTTCAAAACAACCTAGGTTCAGGTTTTATAAGCATGTTATCAAGTTTATGTTAACTTTTCTTGAGCAATATTAAAATAAATTAGTATGTCAACAAACACAACATCTGTGAATTATTTTGTTAATTTTATTTTAAAGGTCATACCTTAATGCATTTTAATTTTCCATTTATAATAATATATAATTTAATATAGAATATAATTTATAATAAAAGAATAAATTTAGATATGCCTAGGTTTTTGACATTAAAGTTGTTATACTAATTTTTAATGTAAAAATTTTTAATGTAAAAATTACTTTGTTCCCAAATGACAGCATGCTGGGTTTAAAAATTCACTTTGGAGGACAATGGCTTCACAACACTATTACTGAAGATAAACAAAAATTCTAATCCTACTTAATGTGCCAGAACTCTTACTACTAACTTCAGTGGCTCAGGTTTTCATCTCTGCAGTGTGATCAGCAGCAAACACTGCTACCTAACTCTGGAGCTGCTGAACTCCACAGCACAACTGGCTGTCTTGCTCCATGTTCCTGCAGCTCCTGACAGGTGTGTGCTGAGACACCAGGCACTGGAGTGCAGCACATGCCCAGAAACGTTCCTGTCCACATCAGCATCTCACCAACTCAAAATCAGCTCCACAGAGCTGACAGCACAAGGAAACAATACAGGGTGAACAGTAAATATTTACTGACTGCCAGCTTAGATTGCAACAGCCTTAACTCTGCTGCTGGGTTAAACACAGTTGATTCAGAGTCCTGAAGACATGTATCTGCGAGGATACACTTTTTTACCCCCCGTACTGTTCCCTAGAAGTAAATATTTAGGAGAGAGCTCAGAAAATAAACTTGTTTTCTCAAGTCACAATAAGGCAATTTTTTTCCTTTTACCAGCTCTGTCAGAGCAGGCAGACACGTAGACATATTTGAAATCCAAGTAGGCAGCAAACAATGTTTTTAAGCTGGTCTTTATGATCTACTGTGTCAATACAAACATTTTGATGCCTACAAGTTTACAGGATGCTGTGAGATTATACTCCTGAAAAAATATGTAAACACGATTTAGTTACCTCTTTTTCTTCCAAATGCTACATTTACAGAATTAGTTTAAATTCTTTACCCATTTTATGATCAACTGGGAAACAGCCTATCTAGCTGCAAGTAAAAAGGAAAAAAAGGAGACACGCAAATATATATATACACATACATGCAATGTATGCATAAAGTATGAGAAATACACATCATACAAAGTAATTTGCTTTCCCACCAAGCTTCATTTGACCTATGTGCTTGTAGCATCCCAACCTGCCCCCCAATTTTGTTGTTTTAGAGGTAGGACCTCTGATTTTTATTACAAGTTTCATTATTTTGTTGTCTAATCAAACTTCCTGGAATCTTGCTATTTTATAGTAACTTCCATTCAGATATAAAAAGAAATTTTCTGCATTCAAAGTGGAGAAGAAAAAAATTTATTTGTGAAATGTTGAGGCAGAAGAGGAATTGCATAAAAATTTTTATACAAGTCCTGCTGTCCAGGAAAGAGTTAATTTTATTCTTCGACACCTGTTCCTGAGAGATCTGACAGATATTTAATTGTCCTTCCATATTTATTCTTAATCACAATTTTAAAAAAATCTACTGCCCCAAATCACAAACTTTAAAAAACAAAAGTTCTTCTACATTTTATTTATAGAGGGACAGCAAATGAAACATGCTGCTTCTTTTCCTAAAAGCTGTAAGAGGTTTAGCATAAATTTTACAGAAGACACACAGTTTCAAGGATACAACAGGAAGGCATCCATGTGCCCGAATACTACATAACTTACACAGCAACTGAAAAATATAAAGACAGAATAAAATTGAAGGAGAAATAATTCAAATTAATGAGTCTGCACACTCTCTTCTTTTCAGCATTATGTGGCTCAAGACTCCTCTTTTTCCAATACATACACAAAGGTCCTGTGTAATTGAGTATTTTGTTGCCAGAGTCCTTGTGTTATACATCAACCTCTTCTACAACATGGTGGCAAAACACCAGCTACCTTGAAACACAAGCAAAATCCCTGCCCCTCTAAAATTGGGGGTTTTTTTCTGTATCTTGCCCTTTAAAGTGTTAGATTTTTAAAGAAACTACTTGTGTCTCCTTCTTTGGTGAATCTCCATGGCCACTACTTCATTCACCTGTAGCAAACATACTTGCTGCCTTTGGATCCTACTCAAAGCAACACCTTGATTTCTTTTTAGATACCAAGGTGGACAGTTTTAAGTTTCTACTGTCTGGATGAACTAGAGACAACAGGATCCAAAGAACAAACCAGACCAGCTCTTGCAGTATGGAAGAGTGGCAGCTTGGTGCGATCCTCCCTCAGTCTAAAACCTAGAGCTCAAGACTTGACTTTTAGACTAATTTCTCCCTCAGATCCAGACATAATTTTTTTCTATCTTATGCAAGTCAACCTCACTGGTAATGCCAAAAGATTTCTAAAACATGTATTTTGTAATGAGTATACAAGCAAATAGTTAAAAAAAGTAACATGAGAATCCATTGTTAAGGACTTCAAGTAGAAACAATATCATTTTGTAGTTGGGCTCCATTTATTTGTGTTACTCCTGCACCCCATTGTCACATCAAAAGGAAATGCTGATTCCAAGGGTGAAGGAGACAAAAAGCACCACCCCTCTGAAAGAGGCAACCTTTGCAATCACATCTCAAAGAAGCAACTCAATCCTCAGAAGACACTTTTTGCTGATGGTTTGGAATGGCTGCAAAGCTGCACGGTTTCTCTGCTGTCATTCCTCTGTGCCCTGGCCAGTGCCTGCCATGGAACACAGCACAGCTGGAGACAGCCTTCCTTTGGCTGCATCCTTCTAAGGCTGCCAACAGCCAGCCTTCAGGGAGAGCAAGCCAGGACAGTCCTTCAAACCTCCCCCCTTCTTCAACAGGATGAGCAAAGGATCCTCTGCTACAAGCCCTACAAGGTGACAAGAGTCATGCGAGGTATGGGCTGAGCCTATCTGAGGGTGGAAAGAAGTGGAGTGAGACACAGTGGGCAGATTCAGCCTTGCTCTGAAGGAGCTTCACTTCAGTGATGAGAACTTTCATCCACACAAAAGCCAAACTTGGGTTCGCGTTTGGCAGCACTGGGTTTAAATTCAATTAAAATATCTCCCACCCAGCTCTGGTCTCTCTGGTACCATCCTCTGTTAAAAGCTTCTGCATTAAGGCATTTGGCTACAAGCATGAAATATTTTCTGTCCTTGACATCTAGCCCTGAGCCCCATTACTAAGTTTTGAGCTGTCTTTACCACAGCAAAAACTATTCCTTTGCTGCCAGTCCTCAGGGCCTGCCTCTCCAGAGCTGCAGTAAGATGCTGTATTTAGACCTAGCATGGCTTGTTACAGCTTGTGCATGGGGACTGCCCTAAATCAATCACAAAAATGTCACCAGCAAAGAGATCAAACTTTAACGTTGCTTTTTACAGCACATTCCCTTTTATCTGTTATGAAGAGGATGCTGCTCAGTTCCTTCAGTCTCGTCTCCCAGTTCCTCAGGAGTTTATTAAACCTTGCTATAATTTTCTTTTGTTGTTGCTGCTGTTGCGTTTTCCTCCACCTTCCCCCCACCAAAAACCTCTGGGAAGGCAGCCATCAAACTCTTCCAGAGCTTGCTTTTTATAACTGCTCTACTTCCTCTTGTATTTTCTTCTGTGTGTGCATCAGTGTGCACACCACCTGTATCTTCATTAATATTTACTCTCTTTTAAGGAGGAAAGTGCTTCTCAATTTACTGGCATATTTACTTCATGTGCCTTACTGCGTGTGGAGTCATAAAACACAAAGCATTTTCTCCATTTGAACAATGCAGACTCAGTCTGACACCAAATTTCCCTTGCCACCCCTCTATGTCTTTCGTTACTCGCTTGGTGCACAAAACAATTTGCAGTTGCACAGATGCATAACACGATGATCCTTGAATATATTTTTTGGCTCTTGCATCCACCTTTCCTCTCTCTTCTTCACACTGCAGCTTGACTACCATGAGCTCTGAAGAGCCGTGAGCTCAGGGCTCCTTCCCCCATCACTAGAGCTGGCTTTGGGAGCTGGGCAGCAAAGCATCAATCTTTGAGCAGAAGCATCGAGCCAGGGAGCAAAGTCTGCACCATCCCTCTCTTGTGTGGAAGTGCAGCCCCTTCCCTCGAGATCCAAAGGGCGATGAGCAGGGAAAAAGCAGATGAGTTCCAAGGCACAACTCTTCCCCTAGCACTGCCCAAGGCACTGGAGCTAAATGCTTCCACTAAATACAAGCACATGCCTGGAGGCACAATCTTGCTCTGTTTATCTGTTTTATGAAGCTTTTGTTTCCTACTGCAATCTTGGCTTCTTTCATAATGTTCTCAGTTGGTTTTATCTAAACCAATTTCTCCCCTTTTGCCACACTCATCATATTTGACTCCATCTCTCCTACTGACTCCTCACATAGCTGTAACCATTCTCATACAGCAGAACACAGCATGCATTCGTTTCATAAAGCTCTGCTTCCTTGGGGATACAGTATCCCATGGACACCTTTTGTCATCCTTCCCCACCACTCCACCACATTTCTCTCACCCCTTAGGTTAAGTTCAGCTGGAAAAGGCTCCTGCTTGTTTAGTCTCAGTACTTGTCTAGGAAGCACAAACAGGACACTAGTTTAATCTGTAGTCGAGAAACAAGCAAAACAGGACAAAAATGATTGCAAGGTAGGCAGATAACAAGGATAATTGTCCTCACTTTTTATTATAACACATAGAGTCAGTAGCTTTTCTTTACCTTGTAAGTAAACATGTGAAATGCATAAGCAAAGAAAATGCCAGGAATGGAAATACATTGCTTTGGGAACATAACAACCAGCTTGAGTCCCAAAAAGGTCAGTGGAGTGAAATCCCAATATTCGTTCTATGTACGCCATTGGTTGTGTCATTGGGTCACATTTCACTCCGTATAAGAAAGAAACTTAATATTACCAGCTGTTAAGATACCTGGCAGAGCACACATTGCTCCTACCAAGGTTAACCCAGTTAAAAGGTTTTTAACTCATTTACCTGGAAGCACTGGGAAGAGCAGAGAAACTAAATCCTCTATCAGCACATGAAAAAGCAGGAAAACAGCCTCTGCCAGAAAAATAACCAATTTTTACCTTCACTGAATCCAACACATTAGAAATGTCTCCCTGCTTCCTAGTACCAACTTGGATGACTTAATTAGTTTAAAATCATTGGACCAAAGTTAATTAGAGAAAGAGGTGGGGGAATACACAGATGTATCATATATTCCTCAGTTTATAAAGGCAGGGATGTGAAGCAAAATCCAATGAAAGTATTCCAAAATCTGGAAAATCCATGTTCAGTAAGAGTCCCTTTATGAAAATGCGTGTTAGTAGCTTGTGTCCTCATGACTGTGAGACACCCAGGTTCATTTTTCATGACATTATCATAAAGGTCATAATTTCACTCCCAAACACAACAAAATCCTGAGAGCAGGGGCTGATTGACCAGATGAAGAGCTGCCAGGTGAGAACCTGACCAGTGAAGCAATCCCCTGACATGAGGTACCACTGACCATCCCTGGAGCATGGATGCAAGCAAACCCCATGCCATGGGATCAAGAGTCACTGCTTGGGTCAGAGGAGGGTCAAGAAAAAGCCCAAAACCACTGATTTTAAAAGTATCAGGAAAGATTATTTTATAATTTATTTCTATTGGTACTGACATTCTTTCAGGGTTAATATTCTTAATACCCTGAATTTGTGTACTCTATTAGAAAAAATTAAGTAACCAGTTTTTAATCTGCTTGGTAATAAAGGCTGCATCAGGATCATCAAACCCAACTCCTGGCCCTCTGCAGGACACCTGGATTCACACAATGTGCCTGAGGGTGTTGTCCAAATGCTTCTTGAACACAGCCATATTTTTGAGATTTCTACTCAAGTGCTTTTAAAAGGACTCTGAGGAACACACTTTATTTTCATCTAGCAAGAAAAGCTTAATGAAGGCAGAGTGGCACCAAGGGTGACCTCCCTTCATGGTGTTCACATGGTGGTCTCTGGCAAGCCATGAGAGGGGTAGGGACCACAACAGGGGCTGGGCGTGGCCTGGACAAGAACTGTCTAGGGGTGGAAGGTAAGTAACTGGATGTAAAGGTTTTGATGCTGCATTAAAACAAAGGAATGCACACATACAAATAAAACAAAACCACCCCAAACTCTTCCCATGGAGCACAGACCTATTCTTCCCTGACTGCCCACAGAGATGCGTCCACAAACACAGGGGCACTGAAGTAGTGCTGCATTTTTAATTTTCTCTTAGATAGTGCACCTTAAGATCAGGATTATTTGTCTCATACAGGATGAAACATTTAAACTTCCACATATGTCTTTTGATGCCTTCATCCTTCTGTTTGCTGGGTAAAAGATCAAAAGTACACTTTCAACAGTACTTTACCATATCAAATCCAGTAACATCACTGTATTACTTTCCAAAAAGGTACACCATTGAAACTCTTGAGTCAATTCTCTTTTGATTAGTTAAAAAAAAGCAGCTGCTTTAATATAAAAGCACTTTGAAGGATCTTATTTTTCTGTAAACAGGTACACATTTTTCTAATTGAGATTTTTAAAACCTCTTCCAAAACTGTTTTATCTGAAAATTACATCTAAAGCACACTTAAAATGCATCAATCCTGCCTGCCACCAGCTTGCAGCCCTGTATTTAGCTGCTGCCCTGAGCTGCATGAAGTCATGCAGAGATGCTGCATTAAAAAAAAAAAAAAAAAAAAAAGTAGTGCAAGCATGAAATATCATCAAAAAATTTTTCATTCCTAAGTTAAGGGAAACGGCTGAATGATGCACCAGAAGAGATATTAATCTTGGGCATTCTGTAATCTCCTCTTTCCTCGGAGTAGTAGTAAAGCAAGGAGACATTTTTCCTTGGAAAGGAATGACAAGCTGAAATATTCCTTCAGGCACCACATTCCTCATTTCACTTTTTATCAGACAGCAGGATTTATTTGGTTTAGCTGGGCCTAAACTTGTTATAGTGGCATCAATGATAGAAATGAGAGGTAGACAGTGGAAGAGAAATTACAAACCCCCACCTCATTATAACATAATTTGACTTAAAATGCATAGGATTTTAGGGTGGCAGGTGTTGTGACCTTCAGCGGATAGATGCTTCTCAGAAAAATAAATAAATGACAATAAAATAATCACAAGAACTGCAAAAGTTTTAAAGCACCTAATTATTTTGCATCCTACCAGATATCTTCTTATGTTTAAAATGAAAACCAAAAGGAGATAGATTTAAGCAGGGATAATGAAGTAGCAGGGCCCATAGCTTCCCCCTCACCCCTTTGTTTTTAATTTAAAGTAAAAATGCATTCCTGAAGAAATATCCTATGTCAGATCTCTATCTACTAAGAAAACAATGCAATGAGGGTCAATGGCTGGATGGGATCACTAGATGAATTAAAATGAAAAATGAGGGACACATTTTATCATTATAAAACAGGTAATTGGGAAATCAATTCAAGACATAAAATCAGACCTAGAGGTCATTTAAAAAATAGGTAAAACAGAAAATACAGGCTCAGTGAAGAAATCGATGAGTGCAATTTTTTTAACTGGATAAGAAGTCAAATTAAAAGATCGAAGTAGTTCTCAAACCTTACCAGGTGATTCATGACAGCTTAAACAAAAAGAAGATAAGATGATTTAAGACATTCTTAAGGTAGGTCAGCATGGATCTATGGAAAATAGGCCAGTCTTGGCTTTAGATCTAATCTGAGTTAAAATTTAACAACTGCACATCTGAAAAATTATGTGGCTCCCAGAATTAGTAGTTGGCTCCAGGGGAAGCATGAAAAAAACAGTGAATAGTAGGAAGAATGGTTATTTCCCAGTTAGAATATGGACAAAAACAGAATAAAGGACAAAAATGGAAGACAAATTAAAGCTCCACTATGCTGCCAAAAAGAAATAGGCTTGACTAATCTTTGCTAAGCAAAACCCTTAGACAGGGAACATACAGAGAGGATAGGATGGTGAAAGAGGAAGAAAATCCTCATTCAGTGAGCTTTCAAATCTCAAACTATTTATTTATCATATATCTTGATAAGAAATGCTACAACATTTCTGTACAGATTCTTCCTCCTTCTAGGCACGGAATTACAGAATGGCTTCAAATACAAACACCATACTCATGGACTACCAAATTTTCTTTCCATAAAATCTGTAACAAAATTATAGAGGCTGCACTGAAGAATACCAGGATTGCTTGTTTCCACATTGCCAAACTTCATCCAAGGGCTACCAATAGTCTGCCTTTTTTTTTTTTTTTTTTTTAAGGACAGAATAGACCTTGCCCATGCTCTTCTTATGCCACCAGAAAATGATCATCCAAACATTCATGTCAGACTTCTTCCACACACTTCAGATCTGCCATGCAAGCCCAAATATTTTCTAAATTAATTTCTGCCTAGAAATCAGACAAACCCAGAGGATTATACTCTACCTGGTATAAAGCAAACCAGTTGGAAGCCAAGTGACTTTGAATTTTATTATATAGCACAATGGAGCCCTTAATGTCAATACACATACACTACCCATCACACAGAAACACAGACAAGCTTGTGGGTTTCCAGTCACCTTTTGTAATTTTTTTTTATATTGTGAGCACAGTAAATATTTTCAAGAAGGATGGTATTGACAGCACTAGTGCATCCAGATAAAAAGCTTATATAAGAGTAAACTTATTATAATTTTGCAAAAACATAATTTGTCAACTCATTGGAAAGCTTTCATAATGTTCTTGCTCTAGTTATCCCTTTCTGCTCTAAAATTACTGTTAAAATTCAGATGATCATATAATAACCTTATGCCTCAGCCTGCACCTATTCTTCCCCATTTTTCACTAAATTTGAACAAAGCAAATAATGGCCATGAAAATAAACCAAGCACTGTGTCAAGACAATGCAACATTCTTTAGCTGAATCTCAAGCGTTTTTACACTTCTTTTTTATCAAAAATATTCTTTATTCAGGTATGCCCTACATTATCTTTTACCCTGAAATCAATCAAAAAACATTCCAAGCAAAATATCATCATTTCATGCTAAATATTTTAAATTTTTAGAAAAAGAAAAATTGAATACAAAGCCCAAATAAAAGAGCAGTCTCATGTCTAGAGACTGTGTATTGAATGAACCATTGCACTGATCAAGAGCAGCACAGACAAACCCACAATGCTTCATTTTCATCTCTAACTCTGACATCAGAAGAAAACAGCTAGACCCCCAGACATCAAGACATGTGGCATCTCTGAGTTTGAAAGCTGGCACAGAAGCATTGAATGAAATCTGATTACTTATTGCTAGGCACTAATTCCTGGCATATTTGGTAAATATGAGGATGAATAACTTGTTCAGAGCAGCAGAGGGGAGAGAGATCAGGTACATACTGAACAACACCTGCAACTTAGGCTGTTACTTCAATTGGGGACTAAATTGTAATACATTAGATTTTGTGGAAAGAGGAAAAAAAATACTTTCTTCTGTCCACCATCTTGCATTAAAATTTGCATTAAAATCAATTAAATTGCATTAAAATCAAGTTCTTACAAAGAACACTTTTTACAATATTTTACTCAGTTCTCCATTGTCTGTAGGAGAAAAAATTTTGAAATAATGGGATTACAGTGAGACAAGAGAAAAATATCAGCCCAAAACAAACTGACCTATACAGTGCAAATTCATATGTCTCTTCATCAATGGCACAAAACATTCACAATCCAGAAGAAACTTATGCAAATTAATAAACTTTTTACTATATATCCATCACTATTTTCATGATAAAATATTAAAAAAAACAATGCTGTCAACTCTTTAATAAGAATTTTGATTACATTTCTATACTGTCAATTAACTCATCATGGCAATACTTCAAGAAGTTCAGGCCTTTCAACCACCAATAATTAAAAGAATATGAACGAAAGTATTTTTCTCTAGGAAGCTTTCACTTCACATACCTGTTTGTTGTCTTGTATGATACTGTTGTCTTGTATCAAAAAGATCTAATTTATTTTAGGACAGATTAACTCTTTTTTCTGGTTCTAAAGTAAGTTCTAGCAAAGGCAACAACTTCCTAATTTCTAGAGTTATGAACCTTTCTTGAATGGATGTTCTAGATGATCTCCTGCTGCATCACCACTGAGGAATGCAATAATGCCAAATTAATACAATGTGTCATTATACACTATTTTCTTATTAAAGAAATGCTGTATAAAACCCCCTTATAACATACAGAAACCTCAGCTTCTTTTTCACTTGAGGTGCAGAACCTGGAATACATTGCCAATGATACAGGATTTTAACAGGACAGCAACTAAAGAAAAAAATAATAATATAGAAAATACAGCTCTGGGCTGCAAAGACACTGCCTTTTTTAAAATAAAAAAATAAACCAACAGTAATCATCAAAATTGTATGATGACAATCCAATGGTCTTCATTGTTTAATATGACTACAAGAATAACTCAACACATCTTAAAATACCATACTCATTTTTTTTTAATAAAGAGCAAGAAAGCATCAAAAATTTTTACAGTATAGATTCCCACATTCTTCTGGTAATACGCTAGTTTTGTAATAGTAATACAGTATAAATTCCTCAGATGATGACTGGTTATTCTATTATGAAGATATTTTAGAGAACAAAAAAAAAATACTGCTTTTTTTCTTTTGATGAAACCTGGTCTACAGTGATAGCTTTAGTTTAATCTTATTTGAAGCCTGTGTAAGAAAAGGTAGGCTGTAGTAATATGGTTGGTTAACACCAGCAATTTCTTTTGGGTGAAGTATATTGCATTTACAATACAACAATACATTCGGCTTACTGATTTGGCATTGAGCTATTAAAAGTATTCTCTTACATCTGTTTTAACTATTAAGAAATTCTTTGGGAAACTAGCCTAATAAAGAAATTGCCTTAAAACTGTAATCTCATGAGGTTTCCTCTACTCTCAATGGACAGACTGAAGTTTCTTCCAGGAGCAAACCAGCAGATGAAGTTGGAACTTTTTTTTTTAGTTTTTGCTAGAGGAGCTTCCATATCCTCTCCACTCATTAAAGAGGGACTCTACAAAGACCAGACTCCCAGGGTTAAAGTTTATCATGGATATGTGGGTCTTTGTATTGTTTCACATTAGCAACTCATGAACCTTGTAGTTCAAATATGAAAGTTAGTGCTACCTCATACCAAAGCAAATAGGAATCAAAACTATTGCTTAGACTTTTCAAAGACAGACAAAGTGCTTTTAAACCTTCCTGCCCAGAGAGCAGAATAAAGTATATTCATGAAGAAAAGCTCACCAGTGAGATGAACTGAGGCTGCAGAGCACTGCTTTTTGTGGTCTGAAATTAGAGTAGCAGATTCTGCAGGTTTCATCTGAAAATACATTCAGTTTTGACTGAATACAAGAATGTAGGAGGGAAGAATACATCAGCATCTGCAATTAGTATTACCTTCTCAGAATGAGCAAAGAAGGCTTTTTCTCTAGGCAAAATAAAGTCATGTCTTGCCGATTTCATAAGAAAACAGTCCTCTATATTATTTTTGATATAGAGGCAGAAATAGGATTACACTGAAAGCTGTAGCAACAAAAGAAAAGAACATCCTCCAGGAATACTTTACTTGCAATAAAGCAATTATGCAAGATGAGCACATTATCTAAGATCCTTATCTGGTTAAGGAAAAAGCAGTTAAAATTCAAAGAAGGTCTTGAGTCATTAGACAGTTTTGAAGGATCACGTGCATTGAGCTTTCAGCTAAATGAATTATATTAGTGTTTTTCATAGATAATGTGAATCCATTTTTAAGCAATTAGTCTGCAAGCATTATCAACTCCCTATATGCTGATAGTTACTTGTATACTCTGCAAAATTAATGTTAAATTTCTAGCAGAGGTTATACAAATCTCGTTTACGCTTCAAAAGGATGTCATCGTGAGAATGAAAGCTTTAACATTTACACTCGAACTGACATGTTTTGAAAAGGAAAGCCACAGGAGTTGAATGGGACAAGAACCTTTTGACATAGACATTTTTCAAACCTCTGGAAGATTTCAGGCATTGACTCTGATCCACACTTGAATAGTCTTTCTCATCAACCACTGCCACCCCAGCACCTCAGGGAATACGTATTATTCACCAAATGCAGACTGCTCTCTTACAGCTCCTTTCTTGAAAAACAGGAGTGAATGTGCTCCCAAACCACAAAAGACAGAGTGCTCACAAATGCTGGATGCTTCACAAGTTTCAGCTATGTCACTCAGCCGAAGCAATTCTGTCTTCAAGTGTAGTAGCTTTGCTGGGCTTGAAAAAAAATGCTTCATGAGGTTTAATTAGCCCTGGGAATTAATCTGCAACACAGAGACTGGCCTGCTCCATAGAGGTTGAGGCACAAAACTAACACTGATGTGACTGTGATCATCGTGAAGTATAAATACAGCATTATTACAGCAAAATCTCTGTCAGAGGTAAAAAAGACCCCTTAAAACCCTTCTACAGGTACAACATCTCTATCATCTGCAGGGAATACTGGGAGAGGGCAACAAGCAATAGCCCTGAGAGGCTACAATAGTTGAGAATTTTCTACTCAAGTAATATATGATAGAAATGACAGAACTAATTCAAAGAGAGCTGGAAGCAGTCAGAGGCTATAAAATCCAGACAGCCTTTTGTACAATCACATAATAATAATAATGGAGAAATAGCAAATGCGTTTGTCTAGCACTGAGACGTAATGTGCAAATATTCAGAAGAGCAGAGGCTGTTTAAAGCTACAGTGAGAGACTAACATTTATTTTCTTGACATGTGCACCACCTAATTTCTACTTGGAACTATCCATTTAGTCTTTAAATTGGACAATCACAGAGCATCAGTACTACCTTTGCACAGTAAGTAATAAGTAAAACCTCACTGACTCTTAGCATTTTCCTTCTCTTTTGCCAATATAGCCATCTCTGTGAAAACTCCTGTTAAGCAGTACCATAAAGCGACATCTCCAGTAATATCAGACAGATTCTGTGCACAGCAGCAAGTTCTTACAGGTTCTAGACACCTGTCCTCCATGAACAATGACATGCTGATATCAACACCTTGCTTCTCATTCTTGCACAGACAGAAAAGAATATATAAGGTAGCCTGCATCTGACTGCTATCCTTACCAGTCGCTTCTACCAGAAATTTGTATTTACCCATGTTGCAACTGAATAAACAAAACCTCTTAATGAACCCACAGCTGAAAGCTGCTACATTCCTGTCACACAGCACAACCAGCTTTCCTCCAGCACATGGAAAAAGAAGCAGGGCACACACTGCAGCTAAAAGGCTGATTGGAATAAGTGACCACGCACAGAGCACCAGAGGATGGTTACACAGGCTCTGCTGCACAGACTTTTTTTTTTTTTTTTCCCATCTGAAATGAAATTGGAGACTTAATCACCTGTCTCAATCAAGCTAATCTTATATATTGATACTCAAATTAAAAGCTCAGTGGGAAATTTCATATTCCCAGGAAAAGATGGCTCCTTGCCTTCTACTGGAGTAATTTTGCAAAAAATTTAGCTTTGTAAAAATGGCAATAATTTTATTCTTTGCACTTTCTTTATTAATTTACTCAGTGTATTTTCATTTTCTACTGTGCCAGTCCCAGCAAAATATTCAGTCAATAAACACCTGCTTATCACTGAGGCAATATATGACTAATAATTTTGTGCCTACATCTCAAAGAATCCTCAAAAAAGCCAAACTTGTAATAGGAGAAAAAAAAATTTAATATGCATGACTAGTAAATCTGTATTTTTGTCCTATTTGTAAAATTAATTTATATGAATATGAGAAAATGAAACCCACACACTAGAATTTTCACTCAATTTCATCTTGTTGTATTTTAGGCATTTATAATAATACATTTTCATCACATTCTGGGGCACTAGTTATTTTCCTGCAAAGGAATGTAAATCATGCAAAGAGGTTCTTTGGTAAAAATCCTACTTTTAGCATCAATTTTGCAAATGTTCATGTTTTTAAAGAAGTAATTACAACTGTGGCAATATTTTTCCATTACTTCATACTAATTCAGTTAATCACAGTTTGGCTTAATAACCTCCTTAGCTTTCAGTCATCTTTTACTTCCTAATGAAGTTTGACGTTTCCTTAGCTTAAAACTAAGTTGTCTTGAAAAATGAAGTGGCCAAATCATAATTATTTATTTGCCCTTTATACTGTAATTTCACTTTGAGGATCCCAAAACAACTGAGCAACCTCAAAATATTCAACCTCACAAAACATTTGCTAATGCAAATTTGTCTACACCTGTTTTATAGGTGGGAAGATTGCAGCATGGAGAAATTAGGTGGCGAGATGCCCCAGCAGTTTTCTGTGCCAGTCAGGAGCAGCATCTTGTGACAACTCCCCACCTCTCTGTTTCTAGAAGACAAAACAACCCCGTGTACCACAGCAAGGCATCTTCATGTGCATTTTCTCCTGAGGGCCTTACTAAAGCTAAGCAAAACCCAAGTAATTCTCCAACTTCCAATCCTAAAACCAATCTGTCAAGGATCAGGAGAGAAAGGAAAAGGAGGATAAAATGTACTTTGGAAGCTTTCCAAGACTGTGGGCTGTACTCTCAGGACTCCAGACAATGTGGAGCTACCAGTGGTGTGGTACCCTGTGGGTGAGAGTAGAGCTACTCAAGGGCTGTCCCAAGCCCATGTCTAGCTCCTGGAATGGCATCCATGGGCCACATCTACAGAGTTCAGGGGGTGGGCCCTGGAAGACAGGACACCTCCTGAGAGAGGGGTCTGGGGACAGAAGTAGAATAATACAGTTCCAGAGATGGGGACAGAGCTCATGTCCTTTACACAGCTTATTCACCAGCCTCACAGCCTCCCCCACAGTCCATCACCTTTCCAATCCAACAAACCCCCTGACACAGCCACAAAACACACTTCAGCAGCTTATACTCAGTAAGTCTCCATGTCTTCTATGAATAACATATCAGAGCAGCCTCACAACAGACCAAACTGAGATTTACTGCTAACATCAAAGAAAACATTTACTGATCTAGATGCATCCCAAATACCTCTCTAGTATTGAAATACCCTAAAAGGGCAAATTATATTTCATTCACATGGAGATATGATGGAGTCTGCATTCTTGGAGATACTCAAAACTCAACTGGACACAGCCCTGGGCTACCAACTCCAGGTGGCCCTGCCTGAGAAAAGGATTAGACAAGGCAACCTCCAGAGACCCCTTCCAGCCTCAATCATTCCTGTGATTCTTAAGTTCAATCCTATGAAATATAAATAACAGATAGGTATCTGGTACATATTTAGAGTAGATATATTTGGTACAAAAGGAGTGTGAGACAAATTTGTGCCTGTGTGTGTATGAAACTATTCTATGCTACAGTCGCAATTCAGGAACTCCCAGAAAGCGCACTGAAGACAAAAGCAGAAGAATTACTACCAAAGAGGACAAGAGAGAAGATCCATCTCTTGAGAGCCCCTAAGAAGGAAGGGCTTGATGAGAGGAAGGAAGGTTGCAAACATCTTACACTATCAGTATAATCAGTTTTTGGAGGTAACACACTACTGAGTTTCCCACGTGGCTCCAACAGCTTCCAAGCTTCAAGGGGGCTCCACTCTCCAAGCAGCACTCCAGAAGAACATGGCTGAGGAAGCTCCTTAGTTTATAACCAATGTTGAGAAGCATCTCAGGAGAACCTCTAATAAGAAAGTCAGGAGACCAGTGACAGTATTTCCTAAGTGCATGAGAGTTTCTAATTTTTTTAACAAATGTCTGGTTTTTGTCACATTAGAACCAAAAAAAAGCTGAAAGAGTGAAAATGTTCTACAAGCAAACATGGTAATAAGCAGAGCACACATCTCCTGCAGAAACAATGCAGCCAAGTAAATTGGTGTTAGCAGAAAGCCTTTCTTACATCAGGAGTTGATGCAGTTTCCAATAAAGTGCAAGAATTGTTTTCAAGCCTGGTATTATCTAACTTCATTCAGCATGTATCATCTAATAAGTTCTTCACAGGAGGTAGAGTTGAGAGGGGCCACACAACTTGTAAAAATTCACGCTGTGCTTTTGTAAAAACATAAACATCTGAAACAACAGTGAAGGACAAAGCAAGTGAAAGGAACTTTACTGTAATGGCTTTGTGAAACAAACAAATCTGTGCCCTTTGCATTAGTCATACACTTCATATACCTCTGAACTGCAGGACTTTAAAGTGCCATCAGCAGTGGAAAATGAATGGCACAAGGCCACAAACCATCCCCTAGCACATTCTAGTTCTTGCTCTCTTTTATTTGCAGTCTTTAGCTTCTGGCCCTGTATGTGTGTGTATTTCATGGTCCTCAGAAGCCTGCAAGTGGAGCAAATTTCTATCAGACACAGCTCTTCCTGCTGCTTCCCTGGACCACCTCAACTGGCAGAGACCTAACAGCATCTCCTCAAAGGCAACGGGAGCAAGACTCCTTCTAAAATAACACCCAGCAGGGAACTACTGGTAAAGTAACTCCTCTGCTACCAACTGTGTAAATTCTCATTGAAATTCATGTGAATGCAAAGACTAACTAACTAAATAACCCCATCTATACTTTATTTAAGATACTTTTTTGAAGCACCTTATCTGACATGACATTAAATACCTAGTTTTTCCTATATCTGTAGGTAACAATATAATGTTCACGGGAAGTTACACTATTTATCTGTTTTTAAATTACAAGAACCTAAAGCATTTTCTTTGATTTAACTCTTCATTTGGTCTGTTCACTCTTTTTTCAGGTTTCAGTGCTCCCCTGGGAAACATTTTCACAGCTGAAAGTATGCTGTGTCATCTGTTATAACCCATTTCAAAATCTTAGACTCTAGTGCAGGAGCACACATTAATCATTTATACTGTATAAATACATGAAAAATTAATAGCCCAGCTAGGATTCCAAGGCATCCATTTAATGAGCTGGTACTTAAACCCAGGAGCATCATGTCATTACCCCTACCCATATATAAAATAATTCTCAGAAAGCTGCATCAAATGAGACTTATTACTACAAATTCAGAACATTAGACCTCTGAATTAAGCAGTCAAAAACCAAATTAAGCATTTACTTTCTGGAAAAGGGGAAAAAAATAACCTTTCTTCTTAATTACAAACCTGTTGCAGAGTACTGAA
Organism: Brachypodius melanocephalos; assembly: GCA_013398615.1. Classification (NCBI taxonomy): domain Eukaryota; kingdom Metazoa; phylum Chordata; class Aves; order Passeriformes; family Pycnonotidae; genus Brachypodius; species Brachypodius melanocephalos. The sequence goes on along the minus strand of VZSR01003803.1, from coordinate 65,597,801 downwards.
AATTCAACCTTAAGTCTTAAAAGAGAAAAAATAATTTTAAAAAGGCATAAGATAATTAGTAAACTTGCTCTAAAAATTAACTAATTCTTTTTTAGTTGGTTTAAAAATAAAACTCAGTGGCTGTAAAGGAGAGAATGTTTGGCAATTTTCAAAATATTTGGATAAACTTTGAGAATATCAATTAAAGCCATGCTTAGTGCTGCAAGAACAATAAATGTAACAAATCCCAAAATCACAAGCACAAAAAAATTAAGAAATAATAACAAGCAAGCATCAAATTACATAATTATTTTGTTCCAGTGTTCTGAATTGTGATCTGCCTTAATAGTCAGAAGTATACATAATTGCATTTGCACAAGCTAAATAGGGCAGTACAACCATGCCTATTTCCATACAACTGCCATCATGGCATCTGCTTCAGTTTGACTAGAAAGTCTATGCCAATGCCAACTGTACCTGAATGCACTTGGAGGCACCTACAGGAAGACCACAAAGTTGTTCTTTCTCAGTAATTTTCCTTCTTATGAGTGGTAACCTAAAAGCTTTTATTTTTTTTGTAATGCTATACCACATCCCATCAGGAAAACTGGAAAAGCTCAAAATGAGTAACAAAAGCAGGCAGACTGATTGCCTTTGAAAAGGGGAGGGCAGACAGGCAAGAAGAAACTGGTGGAGGATGCAGCATCATCAAGCCACTAGACAAGACGACTGCTACAAAATAAAAACCTTTGCCACAAAGCAATTATTTCTAGAGAAGGAATTAACATATTTTCAGGAAAAAAACCTAAGTTGCAAGATTTAGAGTTGGAATATGTCAATAATCAGATGAACCATGATTCTCAGTCTTGAACTGTTTTTAAATTTAAGTTCCTTAATACTTAGGGAATAATGAGCCATTTGCATCTATATTGTGTAAGAACACTTGATGATCAGGAAAAAGATCTTCTGTGACCTGCAAATGCTTTACAATTATGGGCTATGTTTCTATATTTCCTTAAGCCAGAACGATAGTTCTAATTTATTCAAAACTCATTTGTATTTTCCTCAGAGCAATTCACAATTCACATAGATACCAAAAGAGAAAAAAAAAATTAAAAAGTGAACAGGCTGCTGGCAGTCTTTTAACTAAAAAACATAGTGTAAGCTTTTACACAGTTCAAAGGAAACGTGTCTGCCCATAAGCCAAACAAAACTCTACCTCCTAGTAAAACCTAAGCTATAGCATGAAAATGGCACCATGGCCTTAACCAGATTGCAAAGATCTGATTCCCCCTTTTGAAATTCTTCACATTATGAGAAAGATAAAATTTTTCAGGTTAAATCTCTGTTTAAAGTAGTCTGGTTTTGTGAGAGTACATGCCTATGCAAACTTACGTATTTCACTACTAACTGGCTGCACATTCAGCCCCCTGCTCAGCTGTGACCTACCAAACCAGAGTCTGTCCTGTCCTCTTCATCTCAGAAAGCCATGGGTCAGATCTCAACACTGCTCAGTTCAGGGGTGTGGGAAGACAGAGATA
>VZSR01003803.1:65552286-65596181 GCA_013398615.1 Brachypodius melanocephalos | reverse complement strand
GATAACAAGGTGCTGATGTTTGAAGCACTCTGAAGTTTTACCGAAACATTTTGAGTGTCACGGCCATTTCTACAATGACAGAGGGGGTATTTAAAGCTCACAGTGGGGCAAAGATGTCACCTGTAAAGTATCAGAATGAGGACATAGACTGATGGCAGTGTAAACAATGAAACCCTAATTCAGTCCAATGCTTTCAGTTAACTGTCCTCACCAAGGCAGGGTTAACTCTGGGTCCTAATTACGGATTTCCCAAAACTCATACTTTTCCCACCACCCTGACTCTTTCTATATATAAACCTCCAGCTCTGCAAGATAAAACACAACTGTTTCGAAGATACAAATTTTTAAAATGTCAAAGTACAGGATCCTTCCATCAAATCAAGATAGAAATATAATTCATTAAACATGTACACTAAGTGGTAAGTTATGCTTCATATCTTAGAGGCATATAATTTTGGCATTAAATTATCAGGTATCACTGATACAAAAGAATATTTCTCTTTAGAATATGAACCAAAACAAGTATCAAAACAAAATGGTTATAAAGAAGTGTCTCCTGCAACATAGACAGCAGCATGAAAATTTGATACAAAAAAAGCTGAGGAAGCCTGTCTCATGGCAGTGGAAGAATATATTATTAACAGTAGTAATAATTACAAAAGATCCATGATAACTTTACAATGAAAGTCCTGAGAATTACAAATTTCACAGACAATGATGGCATCTGTGGTTTGTTTTCTCTTGTCAAAAAAGTCTTTGTTCTGGATGATGACAAACTTACCTAAATAACTTGCTACCATCACATCTCTAGACACTGGGAAATATAATAAAAGGGGGGAAATTATGCAGAAAGACTGGCAGGAGCAAGTGATCACAAAGCTGTACTTAAAATTAACAGTGAAGGAAGTCTGGGAAAGAAGTGAAACTGTAGCCTGTGACATAGTTAATATGGAGAAAGAGATGCACTAGTGTAAAACCAATGAAAAATAGGATACAGAATGAATTCTAATTTTACAGCTGATACCACCTGAGAATCAAATGAGCTGCCCTGGCATTCAATATGAAATTATTCCTTGTAATAATGACTAATGGCTTTACTATATATCATATGCTGAGGCTAACCATTACGTAACTGTTTAAAGTCTATCAAAATAAATCAGTGTAAATATTGAGCAGCCACAGGTCTCAGCATAATTCACTTCTTAAAATTCACTCAGTTCAATTAATTCCTCATGTATTTATCTGTAATACTTGTTTGAACATACTGCTTGAACCCACTGAATATTGCAGAGCCTCCTATCTTTGAGGCTTGGATACCTCAAGAGATGCTGTTTTTTTTTCTTTAGTAAAAGGTTTGTTGTTTTTTTTTTTTTTTTTAAAGCAGGGAGGGAGGAGTTTCTCAAACACACCAAAGCCCCCAACCCCTGAGCTTTTCTTGCAACATCATCAGAAGAGGCCCAACATGAAACTGCTGTCATCTTCTGGGTACCCAGACACCGCTTCATTTCAATTTCACTGCCCAGTAATCACATATAGGTCTGACTTCTTTGGCAAATTTGTGACTATAAATCCAGTAACCAGAGTTTTAACCTCTGGCACCAAATGGGTTTGAGGTGAACTACCCTTTGGAGAGGCACAATCAAATTCTCACCCTGAAGTTAAAAGCCAGAACCCAGGTACACCCACACTGGTAAAAAATTGTATCTATTAAACAGGGAGGAAAGGATGACAAAAGGCTGCAGAGCAACTGGTCTTTTCAAAGGGCATAAACTGCAGAACTCACCCAGGCCAAATGCTCATGCAGTTTAAAGCCAGGCCCCTCTGAATCTTGCACAAAGAAGATTCTTATCCCACAGAGTAATTCAGGTTTTAAGGGATGTATGGACATCTCTAGTTCAACCTGCTGGCCAAGGTAAGGCCAAACCAGGTTTCCCCTCAGGGCTTTATTGTATTTAGCCTTGAACACTTCAAAGGATGGAAACTGCGTAGCCTCTGGGCAACCTGCTTCACTGCTAAATTATCCTTATGATACAGCTTTCTTTCCTCATATCCCGTCTGAACTTCCCCTTTATCAATTTATTACTATAATCTGTCATTCTTCAGGTAAATGCTTCTGTAAAAGGCTCAGTTCTGCCTTTGTCATAATTTGCTGGCAGGCTGCTGGTTGGTCCTCCTGAACTGAGCAGTACCTCTATCCCTATAGCTAGCGTGTTGACAAAATAATCTAGCCTTTATTCAAAATTTACTACTGTAAAAAATTTAGGCTTTCTTTCTGTTGTTTTTCATAATAAAATTTTTCAGACTTCTATAGTTGAGCAAATTATTGCCATTACTTCTTGTAATGGAACCAGAGTGGTTTTATATTCAGTCATTTCCTTAAGAAATCAGGAAAATTGTGAAATGAGAGTACAACCATTTATATTTTTTTTAATACCAATGCAGCAACCATAACAGGTATTAAAGAGGGAAACAGGACCAAATCCATCCTTTCTTCACCTATCCAAAGGCAATGTGTCAATACCATGGAAATCATACTACAGTCTGTACTGTCAAAACTGAGAAATTACAGCATTCCTCTCAAGCTGATGGGTAAGTTCATGTTATCTTAGATCCTTTTATAGCTGCCTCCATCTCCTCAACACAAAACAGAGGAATCTAACAGCAGATAACCAAAGAAAAGGAAAGCTAAGTACCAATTCAGTAAAGCCTCTGTGATACCTGCTTGACAGAACACTCTGTGGAGATAAAAGCTGTTAAACTCCATGATAGCTCCAGAAGTTCCAACTGTGCAGTGCAGGATCTTAGAGTGATCTGTCCTCCCAGAAAGAGCCTAATTATCCTACCTACTCTATGGAAACTAATGGTTCATGTTTTGAGGAAGACAAGCATGGGAGCCACAGTATAGAAAACCCTCTTGAGTAAATCTTAGGTTACCATGTCACTCCCCTTCTCCCTCTCGCAATGTACAGAGTCTCTTTTTGGGAAAAGACAAAAGAGGAGTGAGGGAGAAAAAGCAGCACAACTATAATTGCTTTTAAGAATTTACATAATATTCAGAGAGATGGCCAAGAAAAAGAGACTGGAGCTCAACTAAACCAGACAGTTAAGATGCTGGTTGGCTGCTCAGGCTGAGTGAGCTGTAGCCCACCCAGAGACCAGCAGCAAGTGGAGGGAGAACTGCAGGGGTCTGTCCTGAGACCTGTAACATCCTTACCAATGACCTGGAGGACCTGATGGTGGGCACTGTGCCTTGGTACCAAAGGCCACTTGCGGCTCCTGGGACATACAAACAGGGGCACAGCTCAGAGATGGGGATAGGGGATTGTCTCCCTCTGCACAGCACACTCCAGCAGGTGGAAAGGAACTGCTCCCCAGTGATGACAGTGAGGCAGCTGAGTGAGTAATCCCAGGAGGTTGTGCCATCTCCGTCCCCGGATTTTTCAACTTCCAACTGGTCCAAGCCCTGAGATGCCTGGTCCAGAGCCAGTGCTGCTTTGGGAGGAGATAGGCCCACATCCCATTCCACCAGGGAGCACCATGAGGAGATGAGAGAAATTAAGAATCTGTGCTGGCCAAATGTCACTGTTTGGACAGGGCAACATGAATGGTGGCAGCAGCAGCAAGCTCCTGCCTCTCTCCTGGTTTTGGGAGGGCACCCAAAGGTGCTGGGAGAAAACTTCTCATGTGTCAGATGCCAAGAGATGCATGTGAGGAGGGAAAGTACTGAACAGTGAGCTGACAGGCTTTAAGTGACAAAATGCATATTTTCTATATACTCTACAGGTTCTGGAAGGAAAAAAAAAATACAAACAAAACCAAAATAAAGACTCATTAACAAGTATTTTAAGCCAGAAAATGACAAAGCAGTAAGACCCAAAATATAAGTGCATTTTATAGAGAAATACTTAGAAGGAATTAAAATTTTCACGTACAGAAAAGGAAATGAAGACAGAATAGACAAATGCTTGAGTTGAGCCCCTCAAGTGCACTTTAGAGAACACTGAACAGGTAAGTATGATTTTAATGCCCAAGAGCTACTGGAAATAATCACTTTTTTCCTAATAAAGCCAAATTATTAAGGTCTGTAAAATTTATTAGTCATTATGTAATTAACATAATGATAACTCTGTAATTTATATTAGTATAATGAACCCTGCAGTTTGGTATATGTAGTCTTACATACATTCATCAAGCTGACATTTTGATTGGTGAAAATGAAATTTTACTTCCTTTGGGAAGTGACAATATTCTAGCCAGATTTTTCTCATTGATTTTCTGTAAATATATAGTAGCAGTTTAGTGCTGCCCATATATAAAATGCCTACTCTTCTTTACACAGTAGAACAATTAATTAGAGTGTTGTTGACATTTTCTACAGAGAGAAACATGGAAGTATTGAAAAGAAATACAGAAAACTAAAAATATACTATGTTGAACAAATAAAAAAGAATAGACTCATCTATTTTTAATTGTATTGTTGTCATTATATAAGCCTGGAAATAGTTTTCATTTTCACATGCCTTACAGACAAAATGTTGAGTTATTTTGGAAAACCCTCACTTATATGATAACAAGGATTTTTGTTTACCAAACAATTAAAATGTCAAAACTTTGAAAATTCTGTCTAAAAATTACCATTGAAATCTATAAAAAACTTTAATTCTGCATGTGTAGGTGTGTGCATACAACAAGAAAATTAAATTTTAGGAGAAAAATAACCAGTTTGTTACCATAAGGTAGTGATCTCCAGATTGGTTTCACTTAGGAATTCACTATTAAAAATAAAGCCAAATTAATCACTGAACTACTGTCTCACTCCCTTAGCACTGAGTGGGTTCAATGGAAACAAAACAATAAAAAACCAGTTTCAATTCCTGTTTTATATCACAATGTGTTTCAAGCACAGGTACCTTGCAGGTACAAAACTCTGATATAAATTTTGAATGAGAAAGCAATGGATGAAGTAGCTAAAAAGAGAAGGTCAAGGCAGAAGAAATTCAGCTATTTTGGCCACTTAAACCAAGCCTTTCATACAATCATAGAATAACAGAAAGGTCTGGGGTGAAAGAACCTAAAGATCACCTAGTTCCAACCCCCTGCCATGGGCAGGGACATCTTCCACTAGACCAGATTGTTCAAAGTCCCATTCAACCTGACCTTCAACATTTTCAGAGATAGAGAGTCCCCATGTTCTCTGAGCAACCTGTTCAGTGCCTCACCATGCCCACTGTAAAAAATTCCTTCATCTACTCTAAATCTATTCACCTTCAGCTCAAAGCCATTCCCCCTTGTCCTGCCACTACATGCCCATGTCCCTCTCTAGCTCTCTTGTTCCCTTCAGGAGCTGGAAGGCTGCTGTCAACCTAGTGCCTTTTCTTCCCCAGGCTGAACAACCCCAACCCCCTCAAAGAAGGCGTTTGTTCTCATAAGAGAGGTGCTCCAGCCCTCTGATCATCTTTGTGGTCCTCCTCCTTGCTCCAACAGATCCATGTCTTTCCTGTGCTGAGGATGCCAGAGCTGGACACAGAGCTCCAGGTGAGGTCTCATGAGTGCTGAGTAGAGGGGCAGAATCACTTCCCTCAACCTGCTGGCTACAGTTTTTAAACAATTGACTGAAATCTTAAATTATGTACACAAGCGAATGCATCTGGGGATGGTGAAATAACGTCAGACATACAGGACAGCATTGGAAAAAGGCCTTCTGTGGGCAGCAGCAGCACAGGAATTCAACATGAACTTCCCCACAAAAGGAGCTCATGAGTATGGCTGCAAGGCCCAGGTGTGTGACAGGGAAGAGTGACCCACACTTAGAGAGGGAAGAGCTGAGACCAGTGCTGAAATGTTGGGTCTAGCTTGAGTCTCCATATTCCAAGAGATGCAGCAGAGAGCCATAAACTGTATCCAGAGAAAAGAGAGAAGCAGCTGTCTGTGAGACTTGGACACTGTGACTGGATTCACAAACAAACGGCAGCTGCATGTGACTCAAATGCAAAGTAACAGCAGGTCTGGAAAAGGCACTTCAATCTCACAGCACAAGAGAACAAGAGACAAAAGTTGACACTGCACTCAGACAAATTCACATAAAAAATGGAGAGAAGATGTTCACATTCATCTATAATACAAGAGTAAAAGCAGTACAAGAGCCATGGCATTTCTCAAGGATGCAAAGAACAAACAGGCTTCTGAAACAGGCAGGTCTCAGTTACACGCTAGGGGACACAGTCAGGGAACAGCCTATTTAAACAGCCCGCAGCAAGCAGATAAAGGTACAAGGTCTAGAGCTCCCTTTGAGCTCCATAAGATGAAATATGGGCTTCAGGAGATGGAGTAAGAGTGCTCAACATGCTTCATTCCAAAACGAGGGTAATTGTGCCTGCTGTGCAGAGGCACATCTCATTGCAGTCAGAGCACTGGGACACCAAGGCTACCCAGGGACAGCTTGTCACCTCTGGGGCTTCTCATGTTCTGCCACACCAGTGCTAGCAAACTCCCTCAGCCAAGTGTACCCTGCAGTGTATTTCTTGGGACACACCACCTGCCCCTCTCCAAAACTGGTTTTTTTGTTGCTATTATTTTGAAAATTACTAGTTAGCCAGTTTTCAGTTCATTGTGTTCTACACTGTTAATGGAATTATTTCAAGCAGTGGTAGTTCAAAGTAAATGTTTTACAGAAAGAATTTAATAAATGGAACAGTTTAGTACTTACCAATATAATTATTTTTAAGGTGCAGAAAGGCAAAATACAGAAAAAAATGTAAGTTTTTGTATTCCCACTATTAATAACCAAGTTTTACGGGACAGCGTAAAGAGCCTCAAAATTTTCCCAGTCAAATTTTAAAAGAATTGACTATTTTACCATTGTGTTACTTAAGTGATTTTAAAACAACCAATCTGTAATCCACACAGTACAATATGGTGTTATCATCTTACTGACAATATGGAGCAATTTTCTCAAACAGTCAAACATCTGAATACCTTGTCCTCAGGCCATTTGTTACTGTACAACTTTGAATATTTATTGCAAGCAGCAAGTCCCACCAGGCTGTTATTTCTACCTTAGCTATTGCAGATTAACACGGCACTCTTGTCATACAGCTGCTGTACTTATTTTCTTCCACAGTTTAGAGACATCAAGAGAAAAATGATTTTCACTTAAGACATTTTAATTTCCTAAAAGTGATCATATTTCACCGTCAGGTAATTCATGCATTAGCTTGCAGCAGTAATGACTACTAAATTATCTTTGCTGAGTTGTTGCAAGCTGGAGCAATGGCATAGTACGGCAACATTTCAAAGTTCAGTACCACTGATGGTCCTCACAAGAGTAAATTCAAAGCCAAACACTGCATATTGCCACAGGGATCAGGACATCATGCAGTAACTTCACAGAAGTCTCCCCACCTAGGCTAGGCTTCTGCATCATGTCGAGTTTCCTACTCATGACTCCAGAGTTTTCCCTGGCTCCTTCCACAGCTGGCTCCTTCTTCTTTAGCTCTTTGCAGCAAGAGGCTCCCATGATCCCCACAATAAAGCATCATAAAATCTGCTTTTTGAGGAGCAAAGATTTCTCCTAAAAACTTCATTTTGCAGCCACGTCCCTTTCAACTAATCTCTCCACGTACATGTTTGCATTAAAGCACTTTAGACAGACTGCACATATACTTGCAGTTGTGACCCTTAACAATGGAGAGAATTGGATGCATACAGGTGCACTTAAGAAAGCCAAAAGAACAGGTCATTCACACAGTCTAGTCTTCCCTCTTCTCAAGTGAGTCATGTCTGAATGTGACTGAGTTACACCTAGATTGGGGATTAACCCACACAGCTGCAGCAGTTTCCCAGGTCTCTCCACTTCATATTTAACCCCCCAACACCACACTTCCCTTCAATCCCAAACAACCCCCCCATATTATTTTCAAAGTGTCAGTCACTTTCTAGCAAAAAGAGCAGATCAAGGGTCCAAGCAACCAAACTTCATTTTAAAAAACCCCTCTACTATGCAAGCAGCACACAACCTGCATGTGAGAAATCCCGGTGCTAACAAGGCTGTGCCAAAGCAAATAGTCTTTACTTTCTTACAGCTTTTGCAGGACTCTGTCTGCATACAGATCGAAGAGAAGAGGCATCATTTCTATAGCACACAGCATCCTGCTGAACATTAATCATCATTACCCACTTAGATATGGCAGTATGCAAGACTGATTACTGCTCCACAACTGCTCCCCAGCTCTCTCAAGTGTGCCAGCACTCAATGCTACTCATCTTCACTTTCTCACAGAGAAGTTAAAGGAAAACAATGAATTTTCATGCCCCAAAAGGAAAGACAATTTAAATGTCAAAAAGCAAGATTAGTGGCACATAATTTTAAAATTACCACTGCTCCCCAGCAACTGAGCCAACAGGTCATTTTGGGATTCTTCATTATATTTCTTGCATTTGTTCTTTACCCTAAATCTATTAAAAAAACCTCAACTAATTGGAAAATAACTATTAATTTATTCTATATAGGTGGTCTTGCATTCTATTAGGTTTCTACTCAAGTCTTTCTTCTTCTTGTTTACTTTTTTGTCTTCTTTTAAAGAATATAAAAAGCTGCTTTTCCAATGATACAGGAGAATTTTGTGTTTGATTGTTTGCTATCAGTTTGTAATATCGGTAACTTTTAACAGGAAGTTTTGAAAGTAGGAAAACCTTTAAGACAGTCACAAACACAAGCAAGCTTTTTTAATCTTTTTTTTATACTCGCCTGTATACTGAACATCACTAAGCAAAACCAGCAATCAAGCAAGTCTAAATGTATTAACTTTTCCTTGTTACACCATAGGGCAGAACCTTTTAAGCAGGAAGTGCCAGAGTTCATGAGATAGTCTGTATCTTGCAATGTCCAGCATTTCTTTTTCAACTAGTCAGTTTTGAAGAATGACATTAAAAAGTACTAAATGCAAATTGATTACTTAATATTGCAGTCTGCTGATGAAAGAAAATGTGGTTTTGCTTTGCACAGTTTAGTAATAACAGGTTGTTTTTTACTGCTGTCATTCAAAACTAATCATCTCAGTATTTATATTTAATACATATTCAGTAAGATGTGGGAATCTACAGCCCATGGCTGTACTGCTATGGGTATACAATACACATCAGCACACTAATCTGCACTAATATGTAAGATAATGATGAACTGCTCAGGAACTTGGTTTAGTTGTGGGACTTGATAGTGCTGGGTTTGTTGTACTAAATGGTTCTATGGTTCTCTAGTATGATCATGTGAACTTACATACTCTTAGTACATCATTGTGGTCTTCAACATCTTCACAAGAAAGTGGAGGGGCAGGTCCTGATCCTTTCACTCATGTGACAAGTGACAGGACTAGAGGAAATGCCATGAAGCTGAGACGGGAGGTTTGGGCTGGATATCAAGAAAAGGTTTTTCACTCAGAGGGTGGTTGGGCACTGGAACAGGCTCCCAGGGAAGAGGTCACAGCACCAATCCTGACAGAGTTCAAGAGGTATTTGAACAATGCTCTCAGGCACATGGTGGAGGTTCTTGGGGTGCCCTGTACGGGGCCAGGACTTGATCATCCTAATGGGTCGCTTCCAAATCAGCAAATTCTGTGATTCTGTGATTAACAGAATAGCGGAAGTATCGTTTGGCCCTCAGGGAACATTTTTCTATGAAATGTAATAACAGAGGATAAACTGCATGGAAAATAAAAACTTGGTCATCTTACATCACTTCAAGTTCCACATGAATATGAATATGAATGTGAATATGAATATATTTGCTTTCTTTACATACTACTTTATTCTAATCTGAATCCATTCATTATGGACTCAGATTAGAATAAACAGAATCTTTTATCTGCATCTGTGAACTTCTCTTTTTTTATTCCCCAGCCCCAGAGAATTTAAAAATTTCTTAGTGGGTGTTTCTTAAAATGTTTCTTGGGTCTGCAGTCAGCAATTTTGCTAAATACTTGGCTATGGGTGACAGCAGGAACATTTGTCAGAAGAGGCTGAGAAAGAATTCAAAGCTTAATCTCATGGGTACTTTTTCACCTCTCTCTCCCTCTTCAAAGAAAATGCCTTCCTGAAATCCTTTCCCAAGAAGCTGAAGCTTACATTGGAGAGAAGGGACATTCTTCAGCCACTTTGCTAACAGTTACGGCTGTGTCCAAAGCTCTTCCCTCAACAAAAGAAACCAACCACCTCAGGTATCTCTGGTCATCACTGAGAACCCTAATAAAAAGGGATGCAAATGTGTACTTCTGAATTCTGCAATAAAATGGAGTGACCAAGGGGCTAGCAGCTGCTTGGTGAAGCAGAAACTGCTCCACTGAGCTGTGCATGTACAAGGTTTCCCACCAGCACACTCGCTGGGCTGCAGGCTGAGAACTGCCCTCTAATGCATCTCCTGAGCTACCTGCAGCATTGGGGAGGCAGAGTAGTTCTAACACAAGAGGAATGTCGAAGGTGATACACGCCATTAAAAAACAGAAAGACCTAGCCCAAACTGAACTGTTAACTACTCAAATCAAGTTCATCCTTCATGAAAGCATGGGAAAAGAATAAACGCAGCTTTGACGGCACACAGTTTAGGTGCCAGTAGGTTAACTGTGGTATCTTACCTGTTTAAAAAAATTGAAATGACAAAATTTGTACAACAAAAGTATGGCTAAAATAAAACAACAGATGCCAGTATGTTTTGATCATTCCACTACTCCATTCAGCATTTTTCTACACTGACATACTGTGGCTCCTTATTCCTTAATAAAGGTATTTGATTAAATTACTAATTCTTCTGCATAGGTAAATCAAAACATGAGAACAGTCTAATAAGTAATACAGACACTTGAGTATTTAGATTCTAAGATTAATAACACTCATTTACAGCTAGTATGAAAACTTATTTTAAATTAGTATTAATAAAATTATTTTGCTATATTAATACACGTACTGCAATACCTTTTGTATATACTGAATAGAAGCAATACAGTCAGCTTAATAGTCCAGTACAGTGAAGATAACAAATTTCTTAATTTTTGTGTAGCAGAGGTACAATGTACCTTCATTGTGACATTGGCAACACTTTATCTGTCATACCGACTTGCATAAACAAAGTTATCCTCCCAAAAATATTAGTAACTCAGAAAAGTTCATCTGTTCTATGGGTTTGGGGTTTTTTTTGTTTTGTTTTTTGGGGGTTTTTTGGAAGGGACTTAACTGAAACAAACAGAAAAACTCCTTAGTAATATAAAGCCTACAAATGCATAACTAAAAATTTAGATGAAGGCACAAAACCACAGGCTGGAAGATTCTCTTTGAATCTTCTATCTCATTCTGTCATCCTAGATTTTTGGAATTTTAAGGAAAAAGGTAAATCCTACACACGCAGCTTTCAGCAAAACTGCTAGTTAACCAGTGAACAGTAGAAACCTGTATTTTTCCTTTGGTCACATTAACCAAAGAAATGTTTCCCCCTTTTTCCTACTCCACAATTTTCCTCTTTTTTTTCCCTAGGTTTTTGGCCCACAGATGTCATTTTAGTAGCCAAAAACTTAGAACATCACTAAAATGGAAACATTTAAAAATGAAAAGAAAGTTAATTGTGTTCCCATTCCCATTCTATTTTCAGGATAGAGGGAACATAAGCAAACAACAACAAAAAGAGAATATTCAGAAAAATGGTTTTTTTCCAACAGTGTTTTGGAAAACCACTATTTAAGCATAGAGGAAAAAACTATTTCTTACCTTAGTATTTAAAGAGCATGATAATACAGTGCATTTAACCAACCCATCAGGGTTGCAGATATTTTACCAATTTTTAAATGCAAATCTATCGGCACCTGAAGAGAACTATTCCAATCTCCCTACCTGCCTTCACATCTCCCTGCCTGAGATGCACATGCTCAGTTTCAGCAGTTCCTCTCATTACACCTTCAGAACACGGATATCGGTGAAGTTCATAAATCCATTCATCAAAAGTCCCGTGGTGCTGATGGCACTTTGGGTGCTGAGCCAGCGCTGAGCATGAAAGCTCCAGAACAGCTCCACCTGCACCTGCTGAATGTGGATCAGCAACTCTCAGCATCTCGTCAAAGCACACCCTGCGGCCATTTCAGGCACAGAACAAAACAAGTTTTTATTCCCACTGTGTAAACTATAACATGCTATCCAAAGTGTAATAACACAAAATTAAATCAGAAGCAAAGGATCAGGAGAGTGTTATAGAAATGCAGCAGGAAGGCTGCACTCATTCTTGCTCTAGTTTCCTCCCCAGCCTTTTCCTAGCTTGGGATGGAAGAAAAGCTTAGACTTTCTTTTTCTCGTATTCAAAATAAAATCTTGCAGAACTCAATTCCTGATAGGTGTGAATGTTTATTTTATGATTATACTTGGAGAGATGTGGAGAGAACAATATACTTGATGGCTGTAAAGCATCTACCTTTGAGTATCTCATTTAATCCCTTTCTAGCAGTAGGATAACTTATATAAATAGCATATTTAAATAATAGATTTAATAGATACAGGCTGAATGGCTAGCAAGTACGTTCACCTCCTCCTGTAGGTCAGAACTGTGGGCTTCAGGTACTGACCTAAAATTTTCAAAGAAGTGACAAGATCAAGGAGATCACACCAATCTGAAAGTCAGATGCTGTATCTAGACATATCTTGTAACAAAAAGCTCTGACCTGAATTGCTGCTTCCAGTCCTCTTGATTTAGTGTCTGAAAGGATGATGGGACCAATCCCTGACAGCTCTTGCACCCCTTTGTCCTTCAAGGTCTGGCTTCAAGGCACCAAATTGCTTTGGAGACTCCATCACCCAGCAAAAGAGACTCTGGGATCACTGTCCTTACTGACTCCAGCCTCACACTGAGAGCTCAAAGGGACTGGCCAATGTTCCTACAACTGTCCCAAATGTAGCCCTACTTGTGATAGTTAGGACATCTTTCAGTACAATCAGGACTTGCCTTGAACCCATTAAATGTCTTGCAGAAGCTGTAATAGAGAAACAAAGAGGACACTGGCTCTTAACAGCTACTCTGACAAGATTTTGCATTGCTGTTGATGATCCTCTCATTAAGTGGGCAAAATAGATATTCTCATTATCTGCTTATAACTATTTCCTTTGGGACATGTTTGTTTAGTCAAAATTACATAGGTTCTAAATGTGTATGCCCACTGAGAAGGAAGAGTGTCATACCACACTGACAAATGCAATTCCCTTTCTGTGATCTATTTGGAAAATATTTAACTTCATTTCAACATGCAATTAGATTAGGTTCTTATTGGACTATTAAAATTTTCAGAATAATCATCCATCTAAAGCGATTTTACAGTCTGAATTACTGCTGTTTTCTATTTTTATAAAATGTATTTGGTAAGAACCCAAATAGCTTTTAATTTTTTTATGTAACTGCCAAATCATAATACAGTAGGTCAGAAAATGCCTGAAGCAAAATATAATCCATGATATAGATGCTCTTTTTTTTCTTTTCTCTTGCAGGCCTGAGTAATAGAAAGGCACAAGCAGTTTCACATGCTGTTCTGCATTGCAGGATTTAGTCAGAATTAGCTCACTGAAATAATTAGGTTTTTTCCACACTCATAAGGATTAATGAAGGAAGGAAAGGTAAAATATCTAAATTAGACTGGCCAAGAAAAAAAAAGGAAGACTTTTTGTCACTTTTTGTAGGGTGAAAAAACCCTATTTTCTAAACAGTTTAAAATGTACTTTAATATTACTACAGAATTACAAGCTACATCAACATACTAATTTCTGCATACATGCACTCAGTATTATTCCTGTAAAATAGATTAGGTGGCATTAGTAACACGTGCTGACTCAGGCAAAGCTGATGTGTGTAACCCAAGGAAGGGACAGGGGAGTATGAACGCATTTCTGTATTGCTGTCTTGTAGAAGTCATCATGCAGAAACCCAGTTCCTCTTGCATGCTTAAAACCCATTGTTTTCATCTCCACATTCTTACCCTCCAGATCTCATGTGTGTCATTTTCAAAGACTGTTGCTTCTTACAGCTCTGCTCTTCATTCAGCAAAAATTGGGGAAATAAAGCCACAAGGCACCCAAGTAACTACCCCAGGATAACAATCAACCTCTACCCAGTAAAATAAGTCAGAGTTCAGTTTCAAACACAGGAACACATACGAAAAAGGACATGAACCAAGGAAAATGACAGAATCATAAAATGGTTTCAGTTGGAAAGGATCTTAAAAAACTTTTAGTTTCAAATCCTTGCTGTGGGCAAGAATGAAATCAGAAAGCAATTCTCTATTTGCTGATATTCATTATTCCTTTTGTAGAAAACAGGCAGTTCTAGTCCAGTGTTTAGGAAAGAAAAGCCTGAACTTCATAAATTTTATTGCACGCAGTGACCATCTTCTATACAGGTCTCCTATGTCCAATTTTTAAAATTATAAAAATATTAATCAAAATAAAAAAGTCGTTGTAGGAGTCAGAGGAGGTTCAAATCCAGTTGCTTCTATGGACTTCACTACAGTCAATTTTCCTTGGCAGGCACTTAGGTACAATGCCAGGCAGATAACAAGCACAAGTGAAAACAAAATGATACTCTGCACTCCAGCTGTACAGTGCTGCCAATCCTCTGAACTTTCTGAGACTTGCAATGAAACATGAGGATCAGAAACCACGAGAACTGTAAAAGCTGATGTTATGCATAAAGATCTTACCAAGTAAAGATTTAATTATTAATAATATGTAGCTTTAATCCATGTTCATAAGACAGTAACATGAAATAACTGTCCAAGAAAAGTGCTGAAACTGGTGCATCACTTAAAAAACACAAAATACAACCCTGAACACGAAGCTAAGATGGACTACATCATTCCAGTATATTCAGCTGCAAATCTGGATGTTTGAAATCCTTAACCTCAAACTCAGAGTAATTCCATTATTTTAATTTTTGAATACTGAAACCAGCCACATACATCTGAAGCTAAAGCACTGAACCTAAGTTCATAGAAATAACACAATTTTGTTACGCAACTAAAATGTTTATACTCCAAGAGACAAACATCTTAATGTAGCAGAAGACCACACATTAAATTTCTTTCTAACACTTATAATCCTCAGTGATTTAGACATTTATAACATTACTGAGTCTTATTTATGATTTGCAATAGGCTGGTTAAATTGAAAAGGAAAAGCAGAAAACCAACCTACCTTTAAGAAGCATTTATACATGAAAACCATAGCTGAAAATCAAATTACATCTTTCTTTCCTCAATATAGATAGTCATCAAGCATACTGTGCCTTGCAACTTCCTTGCAAGTTGTCGTAGCAACCACTGCTATGTGTGGACCAATTTTACTAATAGTTCACCCAACAGTATTCAACAGATAATTGTTAAGATAATCAATGTTGGTTTGGTACTAGAATACATAATATTTTAGTTTTGATTTACAACTAAAATACAAGCAACTGAACAAAAAAAAAATCACCTTTTCAAAAAGGGTTTTTACAGAAGATTGATAACCCTAATTTTCAATCTTGACAATGCTCTCCTTCAGCTTCCCACATGAAAAAAAGCACAACAATTAAAAATAAAGCCATTGCAAATCAGAACCACTGTTATGTGACAATTCTGAGCTTTGCAAAACAAGGTGATTCATAAAGACATTACACCAAAATTAAACAAATCACCACTGAAATAGGTATGAGCTGTCATCCTTCTTGGTTGCAGAAGCAGAGTAATTAAGAATATTAGCAACATGCAGTCTGAGCTGCCATGTCAGCATTACAAATTCTCCCATTAGGCATACAGCTCAAAAAATAAACTGAGATAATTTAAAACATCAAATTTTGCAGCTGCTTGGGACTTCAGACATCATGCACTAATAATACATCTAAACACATACATTTATAGTTTCCAGTTAAATTTCAGGTCAGATCCTGAGTCTATTTTAGGACTATCAATCCTGCTTTCAGAGGGGTAATTATGCTTCATGCAGATACACCCAAGATAGAAACACTTCCCAGACAGGCACAGCTTTGGTCTCATGGTGCGAGGATGAATGGTACAGCAAAACCAACTGTGAATGGGGTATGCCTGCATTTCACATTTCCCTTCAGCATTCTAGAAGCAAAGATCAAGAGAAAAAACTTTCCCCAAGTCCCCAGGTTCATTATGTAGACACACAGCGCATCTGGTCAGTGCATACACACCACACCTTCCAGTCCAGGGTCATAAACTACATGTGCAGAGCTCATAAAACCTGCACACCACATGCCTGCACATTCAGCTTCTTGCTACATCACTTGAGCATTCCTTGAGCCTCTACAGCAATGCCATTCCTGTAACAATAACCACAGGAATGGCAGCAGCATATGATTTTTGAGCCAACTGCATTATTACTGTCAACCAGGCTAACTAGTTCAGTGTTATTTTAAAAGGTGTGATAAAGTTTATGCATACCTTAAAATGACTATTTCAGATACTCCCCAGCTATTAAAAAATGGCATCAGAAAATCCAAGCAAAATAACTTCCTAGCTAAGAAAATCTTGATTATCACTGATGGGATTTAACACAAAATTTGCATAACCTCTAATAAAAGCTACCGCAGTAAACAGGCTTCATGCATTGTGATTAGATTAAACAAGAAGTCTGATAAACTGATAGGAAGTTCTGCAGTTTGTTTAATTTTTTAAAGGGAAAATCTCTATTTATTTGGCTCACATTGTACTGGCATACACCCAATCATTTCTTGTGCACAAAGAGTGCTTTTCGTGAAGGTATGAAGAGTTAGAAAAATAAGCAGGGCAGTAAAAATTTGATTACAAGCATGCAACCCCACTGAGACAGACTGTGCAGACTGATCCAAAACATGAACAAGGACAAAAAAGACAGCAGTGCATTTACTTTCAGACTACCTCCTCAATTTCCCAAAGATAAAGTATATAAAAATACTAGTATTGACCATCATTCAATTGAACCCAAAAAGCTCTGTTTGCAGCAGACCATGAGAATAAGAAGTTGCACAGTGAGAGGCAGTCAACCTTGGACTGCCATTACATATGCTTCCATCAGGTTCCCTGAATCCAAGAGTACTTAACAAATGGGGCACTTTTTCAGGACGTTAGACCCTTATCTAATCTGCATCAACAGAAAAGATGAACCCAGAATACATGGGCAACACTCAGTTTTTCAAACTACCTGCATTAAAAGTATCTGTATCTATCATGTCTCCAATTAAAAAGCGAATGTAAACTTTCCAAATTAAAGATCAGATGTAAAAATACTGTGCTGTTTTATTTCAGCTTAAGTGGTAACAGTGACTAGAGATGCACTCTATATGGGGTGCATATTGGTACTGGAGTAATTATCTTTTTGTACATAATCTTACAGCATTTTAAGAGACTCGGAGTGAAGAAGTTCTTTTTCCAGTCATCTGTGAAATCTTGGATGACGACACCATAAAAATACCTCAACAAGCCACCAAGTGGTCTATAAAAGTATTCTGCTGAAAGAAATTGGGGTTTTTACATCTTTTTGCACCATACTTGAACCAAAGTGTCCCCACATCTCTGTGTCTCTGAGACTGCACAGAATCAAAGAAGTGCCAGCTGGGACATCTTCTGTCCAGGTGGAAACCATTGCTAACAGCAGATGAAGTCAGTCACAGTTTTGTCCAAAGGAGTTGCAAATTCCTCTGAGGACAGAAATTAAACCACTTCCACGTGCAACCTCTTCCAGGACTGCTTTCCCCCTGCAGATAAAACTTTCTCCCTACTGTTCAAACCCAAGTTACAATTTGTGCCATTACATGTGTCTTTTTGGCATCTGTCACTACTGAACAGAAATCAGCTTTAAGATCTTTGTAAATGCCCTTCAAGAAGTTTTAGGATGCTACTGGACTGTTCTTCAGATTCCTCTTTTCTAGACTGTGCAAGTTCAACTCTGTCAGCCTCTCTCTCATGCCCACAACCTCTCACCATTTGCTAGACCTCCAAATGGTTCTTCCTCAACTTTTCTGTCTACCTCTTGAAGTGCAGTGCCTCCAAAACTGAACAGAGTATTTCAGTCAGCCTTACAGACACTAAATACAGGAGATAAAAACAGTCCTTGAGGTACTGCTTCTAGCACAGCCAGTGCCTTATTTACCCTGTCTGTGATGATGGCACATTTAAGGCTCTTTCTCAATTCAGTATAACACATGGGCTTAATTTGCACCAAGTGCTCTATCTGGATTGAGGATCTAGCAATGTGATTTAGTCAATCTGAAAACATGCACAAAGTGCCTCTTGCTTCATGACCCAGGATGTTGATGAAAGCCCTGACAGTGTCAGCCTCTGCAGTATTCCCTAGAGTACCCTGCTTGTTAAGGACCAATCATAAAGCACCATTAACCTTTCAGCAGCTGGTCTTCAACCCATCTAAAATTCCACTTGCCTAGACCACACCACTTCAGCTTCCAAATGAAACCTCTGTGGGAGACAGTAACAAAAGCACTACTGAATTCAAGAGATCTACTGCTTGCCCTCACCCCTGCAACAAGTCATTAAGGCAAAGCAGAAATAAGGCAAGCCAAGCACAATTTGCCCTTGCTAAATCCATGCAGACTATTTCTGGTTGTCTTCTTGTTTTTATATATTTGGAAATAAGAGTATACTCCATGATCTTTCCAGGCCATGAGATGAAGCTATGCAGCCTACAGTTACCTAGATGGTCCTGCTTGTCTTTCTTAGAGACAGATAATACATCAGGTTTTTTTCCTTCATTGAGGACCTCCCCCAGCTGCAGGCTTTTTGTAGTGGTCTCACATCTTCCAGCTCTTTCAGCACCCTCAGCAGCTTCCATCTGATCCTACTTTTCTGAATATATCCAGCTCCTTTAAGTGCCCACTAACTTGCTGCTCTCCAGATATTGGCTGTTCAAAAAATGCTGAGAAATACATAGGCAGGGGAACAGGCTTTTCCCTGAAGCCAATAAAGCATTTAGTGCTTCTGTACCAGTATATACTAGGTGGTTTCTTCTATTCAGTGAATTTACATCTTTCCCAAACTCCCCTTTGCTATCAGTCAACTTTCAGAGTCTCTCCTTGTTACTTCGGCTGGTTTTGGTTCCCCTTTCTGCATTATGCCTTTCTGAATTTTAGTTCTCAAAGTAGTTCTTTGTCAAGAGGGCCTTATTTAATATGCCCTAATCTTTTTGCTCAGTAAGATTACTTTTTCCTGAGCTCTCAGTAAGTTTTCACATCTTACCTGGGAGCACTAAAGAGCCTGCCACTCAGACACCTGTCCTTCTTACCTCTGCCCCCAGAGCCCTGCAGGCACCTTCAATCTGCTGAAAGTTTTTCCTGGCCACTTCACTGATGCCTGTCTAGATGAGTTGCCAAGGAAGCAGTCAGAAAGCCAGGTAAGCTGTGGCAGCCTCTCTGGAGCACCATGGGTCCAGGCTCCAGGCAAGCAGCAGCCCTCCCCAGATGGCAAACACCACGCTGTGGGTGAAATCACCAACCACTGGCACTTGTCATGGCATCTTCATAGGATGGATGGATCTGAGTCAGTGAGGAGAGGTGTCCAGCCTGCCAGCCCCCAGCAGCAGAGATCATCCACGCTCCTGTGCCGATGGAGCCCAGGCAAACAGCCACAAAGAGCACCGGAGCCTTCTGCGTGTGCATCTGCCAGCCTGCCCCCAGCCCAATACTTAAAAACTGGCAGGGGTCACCTAGCAAGGTTAATTTGATCTGATAACCGGGGGAGAGAGAGAGAGAGAGAGTGAGCACTGCACCCTGGGGCTAATCCAGCCCGGCATGGGCACCGGCTGTTCGGCCACATGGCAGCTGCCTGGGGCCACAGGCCAGTGCTACTGCCCCCCTGATTCCTGAGGGGTCAGAGCTCCCCTGGGGATCTCTGGGGAAGGGATCATAGGTCCTCTTGGCTAAAGCTGCAGTACACTATTTTGGGAGCACTGAGATCACCACCCATCTGGCCAGCTTCAGAGACATTCGACAATGAGTAGAAATGTGTGACAGGCACAGAAACAGGAAGCAAAATTATATAAGCCTTTTTTTTCCCCCCATTTGGAAACCAGGCTAAGAAGTCACCTCTACATACGCATACATCCTCCATATCAGCAAACTAGTTTAACCAAACCTCAGTTTCCAGTCCATGCATTTATTTCATTCCCCAACATGAATATCATCCTGAATTTCTTCTCCATTCCTGCTGGGCACTATTGAGACTACACAGTCAAAACATGCTCTTTTTGCTTCCACATGATGGAGGAAAGATACTGGGTGTCACCACAACACATAATCTGCTCTAACCTCCTTCCTCCAATGTGCTGCCAAAAAAAGAAGCAGAATTTATTTTATGCCTAAACACAGAAGATGAAGCAGGTGCTAAAAATCTTAGCCTTCTTGTTGGGACAATTTTATTTGTTACTGAGTCCCATCAAGAGACATTATAAATGGCTTGGCAGCATTAAAAAGCAGATTTGCTTAAAAACAACATTATTGCAGATTTGCTACCATAAAGTTGAAAATGTAGCCTTGGAGAATGCAGCATATTTTCCCCACATTAGAAATATTACAAAAATACATTTATTACTACCCACTACCAAGCCTAAATGATTTGACAGCCCATTGTTTGGAAAATGAGCATCTTCTGCATTTGTCAAAGTAGATTTAATCCAAGATATTACTTAAATTATGAACAAAAATGAAAAAGAAAAAGCTATAGTCAAATCTACTAATTTACATTTTAGCTATAATGTAATAGAAACAAATCTAATACAGACATTAGTGGGATCTAGGTATCTGATGCAATACAAGCAAATGATATTGATTTCCCCCCCCATCAGCTATGACTCAGATAAATGTAAAGAAAACACCAAACAATATCAATAGAAACAAAAATAAAAGCCTGCAGGTTCAAGTCAGGTTGCTCCATGCAATCCTTCTCATTAATAAAATTCAAGGACCACTAATTATTTTTTCCTTCAGTACTCATTATCACATGTCATGTTTGCTGAAGTCTTAGCTAACAGCTGAATGATCAGGGTCAAAATTTCTGACATGTTGGTTATTGTGAGTCAATGACTGAAACTCAGTTTTAATAGATGCCACAAAGCTAACTAACTTCAATCAGACACTTCTTTAAAAGTCACCACAAAAGGTCCTTCTGCTGCTGAAGCCAGAAAATAATCTTATGAGGAATGGAAGGCCATAGTACAACTTTATTTAATGCACTATAGGAGGGGGGGGGAACATAAATCAGCCTGTCATTTCCTGAGAACTGGACATAAAACATGTTATCCTTGAAAAGTCCAATTGTCAAACTGCAGCTCAACATTCAGTTTTGGAAGATGTCAAATTGGCTGCCCTAAAGCAATGGTAACTAACTTGAAGCTGCAAGTCCAGTACCAGTTCACTCAAGCCACAGTAGCACTTGAGATGTAAGCATTGAACTTATTTGTCCAGATTGCAGAAGACAGGCATTTAAAGAAGGGGTGGGCAAATACATCTCTCAGGCCTGCTTTACTGGAGTGGAGTGGCAAGTAAGGTTAGCTTAAAAGAGAATTTACTTCTACAGATTCATAGGTAGAAAATTACTAAACAATCAGACTTTATTACTAACATTCCCCCTACCCTCTAGAAAAGAAAGCCTCCAAGTGGAACATTTTTGGAAGATGAACAAAAGTAAATTTTGGCTATTTTTTTAAACTGTATCCTAAAAGAGAAAAACAAACAAACAAACAAAAACCCAAACAATGACAACAACAACAACAAAAATACGAACTAAAAAAAAAATTAAAAAAACCCTCACAAAAAGATAAAAACAAAAAACCCCCAAGCAAATAAACCCCTCAAAAAACCAAGCAAAACAAAAAACCACAAACCAAACAACAATCATACAAAAAAACCCCAAACCACCACACAAATCAACTGATGCAAACTCTATAACTAAACATAAGAAATGTTTAACATTAAGAATAAGAATATTGCAGTGATCATGCAGAAACTCAGTGCTCCCCCATCAAGAAGAAAATCCTCCTTCTATGTTCCTCAGACTTCCTTAGTGACTGCATACCTGGGTCTGTAACATCACAACACACCAACAGAAAACACTGCAAACAATAACTAAAAAAACCCAAACCCTTCACTCTTTAAAGGTGTTTTAAAGTTGCACTGCTGGCAACTGCACTACTAAACTCACACTGGCTGCCATCTAGATATTTTCGTATCATACTAAGAACAGGTGATCCAAACTCTCCTGCATGCAGCAGCATTTCAGGCTTTCCCCAGCCATAGCAATGCAATCACAATCTGTTCCTATGGATGCTGGAAGGACTCCTCCACTCGGTGGCATTTCAGATTCCCACATAAGGGGAAGTACTTGTGTGAATACAAAGGAATAACTAAATACTTTACACAAAGAATGCTGCCTCAGTATGAGTGTTGGAGACTGGCTTACAGGAAGAGTGCCACTCCCCAAAAAAGCAGTGGAGTATTTTAAGCATCACCATTCTTATTTCACCAACCATTGTGTTTCTTCTACTCTACTGAAGTTCATGGTAGAATGAATCTTATAATCCATAAGTGGTTGCTAAGATTCTTAAGACTGCCTTTTGTCGCAAGATCTTCAGAAGTTTTTTAGCAGAGATGAGATGTCAAGCAGGCAGGTAGATTTTTTCCCAGATAATAGAAATACTAATTAAATCAATCCCACCAGGAAAAGAAAATAACTACCACTTTACTATGTAAATATCACTATGTTCAAATTCCACTGTTCCCTTGCATAAGGATGAAGATTTTATAGAAAAAGTAAAAGAAAAAAAAAAAAAAAAACAGAACTGATTCTAAAGTTTGGATTTCTAAGACTTATCTGTTTTTCAAAATTTATCAAAATTTAATTATTATTATTATTATTTTAATATTATTATATTATTAATATTATGTTTTAATATTATTATAACGTTATTTTAATATTATAATTAATTTTTTTTTGTTTCTACTTCTGGAGTTTGCTTTTATAACTTTAATTTCAATAGCATAAAAGTTCTTTTATGATCAATTCTTGTCTATCAATAAAGATAAGAGTCACAGACTCCAGGTCTGTAAATTCCTCTCCAAGTGCAACATCATGGTCATGATAGTCTCCAAGAGTTTAAGCTGCTTTCCCTCAGTAATCTTCAAAGCTTTAGACTTGAAGAAGCAAGCCTGGTAAAATCTGCCTGGCAAGGAGCAAGAGAAGATGGAGATGCCAACACAGCTCCTCTGAACAGCAAAGGTATATTAAGATACTAAAGGATGAGGATAATATCCAGCTTTAAATAATCCAACCAGCAAGAAACAGTCAGACTTTCAACCCCACTTATGGAAGCATTTTGGTTTTGCCCAGTACAGTAGTTTAGATTTTGACCTTCTGAAATATTGAGGGGTTTGATTCCTCTGTGCTGTTTGCTGGGACACAGGCTTAACTGAAGGGAAAAAACAAAACATGCTTATCTAGACCTTTTCATGTGTTATTCCTCCCAAATTCCTTTACGCCCTGCAGGTGCCTCCTCTTTTCCCAGGACTTTCCTCTTTAGGATTCTTCTACTCAAACCTCATTCTGCATCAACTTTTGGTGCCTCTCCAGCCCCCAGAGACACGAGAGAAACAGCAAACCCTGAGCTCCCTCCCTCCCACGCACAAAAACCTAAGCATCACATGAATCCCGTGGCTTGTCCCTCCCAGCTATTTTGTCACAGCTGTGGCTCCAGCACCTGGATTGTGTGCGTGTCTCCCCACAGGCAGCCAGGCTGGCACAGCAAGACGCCATTGCGCCAGAAGAAAGGAGCACGCAGAGGCTCCAAGGCTCCAGCAACTCCATCTCACCCTCCTCCCTGACAGCCTCCCACTCTCACCCAAAACCTGGCACTCTGCTGACCTGCTTCCCATCTGAGGAGGCTGCTTTTACAACCAAAACACAACAACACTGCCCACAAATGTGCAGAGAACAAACACCACGTGGGCCTACGTGTGTCTCTAGCAGGCTCCTCCTAGGCTGCTGAGAGCTGGCAAGCAGATGTCTGAATCAGGCGTTTTGGGTCAGAGCTCAAAAAGTTTGGGCTGTTTGACACAACAGGGCTACAATGCACTGCTTGGAGTCCACGGAAAAACAAGGCACAGGTGTGTTCAGTGCTGCTCCACACCACAAACCCTCTGGGGCAGAGGCAACACAGCAAAGGGCAGTTCTTGATCTGAAGGCTACAAGTCTGCTTTAGATACAGCACAAAGTCCTCCATGTTAAAAGAAAAAAAATGTGCCAACCAAGCAAAACAGCAACAAAACCTAAAACAAATCAAACTCCTCAAAAAACCCTCCCAAAAAAACCCAAGCAAAAATCCCCAAACCTATTAATGGTTCCAAAACAATGATATTGAACATGCATCTTCTTAAAGAGGAATCTAATTAGTGAACTGGAGCATAAAGTCAAAATGTAAGCCAATGTTTGCAGCACTGAAGAATGAGAAATACATAATTAGTGGCTATTCTCACAGTCTGCAGCCAAAGATTTGCTATTCTGAAATAGCAGTTTCCAACTAAACAGAGCAAGAACTGCAGCAGCAGCCTTCAACCTAAGTAGATCTGACTGCAGATTCAGGGTACACACTCAGAAAGGTGATGCAATCCAGACTTACACACTGACATCTCTGAATGCTCGGAGCAAGGCTTGTCGTACAAATACAGAAATGCTGCTGTGCATGTAAAATTTAAGACAGAAATTCACAGGCAAAGTTAAATAAAGCCCCACAAAGCATACAAAGCATACACCCATAGAACTGAAGGCTTATTGGGTTAAAAATTTCATCAGATATTTGATTTTGAACTACATTTATGACAAGAGATAAATGACAAAGTATGTAAATTACTTCGGCCACCTGGCAGGCAGAGAAATTTGCTGCAGGGAACAAACAGGTAGTAAATAAATAAATTAAGAATATGTTACCAGGCTGTGAGAGGAAGGGCTACAAGGAAATGGGCTCTTTTCCCTCCAGCAGAGGTCACAGCAGTCAATAGGAATTATTAGCATCATTCTCATAACATGAGAACAAGCCAAGCTGCCAAATAGCTACACTGCAATAGCATTTCAAATCCTGAAGAAAATTTCTCTTCAGAAAGGAAATTGAGCTCCATCAAGAAACTACACTAGTCATTTCATCTCTCATTATGTATTTTCCTTGTTGGCACATCTAGTCTCCAAAGACCTCTGACAACCCTGCAGCCTGATGCAGGGCTTTTCAATTGCAGTGAAAGACACCAGCATAACACAATTGCTTTCTAGAAATTGTAGTCCATTTTTTTTTTTCCTTTTGGCAAATTACAATTGTCTAATCATGGCAAATTCATTAATAGAGGAGTTACAAATGGAGTACAGGGATGCCTGAAGGTTTAACATCCATGAGTATCTTTCCCTACTGATCAAATGTCTGAGTTCACAGCTCCCAGAGACTGCTGGTTCCTGCTGGTTCCTGCTCTCATTTCTGATCAAAGAAGATCTCACAAAGTAAAATAAGGCACGTTTTTATTTTTGTTTGTCCATATAACAAAGACTTACCCTGATGAATTGTGTCCTTATGATCTATTTTGAAATTGATGGTAACTGAAAAACGGATCTTTGAAGGAAGTGCTGTGCATGCAAAATGCTGGTTTTCTAAGGAGAAGCCTCTGTGTCTGTTTATAACAGCTTTATTCAATCTATGAAACACTACAATTTACTATGGAGCACACCTATCCCCAGACACCTCTTGTTTAAGTTGTTCATGTGATTTTGGACAAAGAAACAAAAAATCCAACTAAATCCACCAGGTAAACCAGATTATACCAAACCTAGCTTCCTCCTCTTGCTGGAGGAACTATTTGCACCCCTGAGGAATTTGGAACACACTAAATATCTGCCTGCTTCCGATAGTCCCTCCACTATCTATTTCATATCTATTGTTCCAACATATTTAGTTGAAGCACCAAGGTTTTTCAGAAGGCAAATTTAGGATATACATTTTGGGAAGAAGTGAGAAGCAACAGTACCAAGTTACTTGCATTGGCACAGGTTGTAAATCTGGCACTGGATAGAATGTGATGGAAGAAAAAGTACATCTGAAACACTGAAATACTACTACTGCTATGAAGGCTGCAGAAAACTAACAGCTCCTTGGAATGGAATGATGAAGAGCATAAATTCTTCTAAGTATATTTTCCCCATACACACACCTTGTAGTGATGCAACATCTATCAGCAACACCAAAATTTTATTTTACCTTTTTCTTTGTTTTCTCTTTTTTTGCTTTTTACAGACCATTTGGTTCATCAGTGTTATTTGGACTGTAGACTATAATATTTCTTTGTCCTAAGCATCCAGGTGATCAGCTAGTTGCTGCATTCCACTTTTCAAATTTCTCGTGAGAAATTATTAAATAAGCAGTTTATCTCATCTGTCCTCACCACCAGAGGCACCATGGCCACCCAACTGCCTCAGCTGCAAAGTAGCACAACTGTTTGCATCAAAGACCGTCTCCATCTATTTTTTGTCCAGGAGACATTCATTGTAGCATACCTGTTCAGGTCACACCCTGCACATTAGCTTCACCTCTGAGCACTTTGCCTGTCAGGACACCAGCTGGCAGAGGCTTGTGAGCAAACTGGGAATTAAAAGGACAGGCCAGATGTCAGAGGGAGCAACTGCTTAGTGACAGCACCACTGTGGCAGCAAGAGCCATTTCACAGAAATCTTAATTTCAACATCACATGGCCATGAGCCCCAGGCATGTTGCATGAAGCAGGGAAAAAATCTCTAGCTATGCTGAAAGATCAAGAGGTACAGGGCTATGTGACAGTACACCTACTTTTTCCTTTTAACAGTATTTGAGATTTTTTTTTTCTTTTCCCCCTTCAAATCTGGATGCTCACAGTTCTAGCAGCACAGGAAGCACATCCCAGTGTGCAGCACCTTCTCCAGGGTCCATTCTCCCCTCGGGAACCTGGGGTCTCATCTTTGCCTACACATCTGGCTCTTCATGTCCCTGGGGACTGGGGGCAACACTCCTCACTTTCCTCGTTCTCTACTTACTCTGCAGGTCCCACTAATGGCTGTAGTTGCCAAATCCCTGTCAAACACCACTTAAGGGGTTGACATTTGGCTTTTGGCCAGGAAGTCCACTGCTCAAGCAGCTGTTGCCATCTTTGGGGGAAAAGCAGGCCCTGGATAGAAACCATTTGCATCTCAGATGCTGACATACCATCAGACAGGACACACTGTTAAGGCACAGAGCACTTTCAAGAATATACTCAGTGCTCTGTAACTGAAGGAAAAAATGTACATTTAAAACAAAATTATAAAATACAAAGAAAAAAATAGCTGTGTCACAAAAATATTTCACAAGGTAGGAGTTATCACTAAAGAACAGATTGCAGAGATGTTATATTCTTTTGAAATCCAAGGTGATTCTGAATGGCTTCATTGTTTTGGTACCTCTTTGAAACTGAAAAACAAATCAATTTATACAAAAATACTACCCAATTACACTTGTTGCTGCTGACTGCAACTGTTTGGGAAATGTAAATACATATAACCATGAAGTGATCTGGTCTCAACAGAAAACCATGGAAACTTATTTATCTGAACTAAGAGGGCCACAAAGATGCCCCTCATTTACTGAAGAGGTGACCAATGATCACAAACAAAGTTAAGAAGTACTAAAAGTTTATGTGAAAACAGAGGGAACAAAGTCATCCTGAAGCCATGATCCAGCCCAGTTAAATGTACCACCACCCCTTGCTATACCATTTCTCTTAGCAAACGCCCTCTAAACCAACCATGACTCACTTCAGCCAAGGTTGCTCTTCAGAAGCCTGACAGAGATGCCCTTTCTGCAGTCCTGCTTCCAGCATCCACATACATCCACCACTCCCCTCCCTTTCCTTTACTGTGCTTGTGCTTTTTAAACAGACAATGAATTTTAAACTCCTTTAGGACTGTTTTTTAAATAACCCAGGTTTTTGGTGCTGTCAAACACTCTCAGACACATTGGCAATATGGAAAAGGATGTTACAGACAAGACAGACAGCCTCAGAAAAAAAGGAATCAATTTTTTATGCTATTTGTCCCCCACTTGATCTTGTATCTGCACATTTCCACTGCACTGTTTCCTTCCTCTCTTCTGAAGTCCAAGCAAACCCAGAGAGAGCAGACAGCTCTTAGAAATCCTAAATGCTTCTTACACATTTCACTTGAACGTTGCCCTCCAAGAGCCTGTGGGAGGTATTCAGAAAAGCAATCTTTGGTTTAGTGATGCTTGTCCCCTTTAGCTTGATCTATTGCTGACACAGAAAAAGCAAATCTTCCAAGGACTGGGATTCAGAAGCTGATATCCCTCTTGGGCAGTGAATTCCCTTTTGGAAGAGCCATTTTCTCTCCCCTGACCATGAGAAGAGCAGAGAGAATGTTCTCTGGAGGATTATACGTGCATTGCCACCAGTGAAGACCCTTCTTAGCTACTGCTACAGATGACTCCTCGCTTAAATTTCTAGCCATACTCTCCTACACCTCCCTACCTAAATACATCACTCAGCTGTTGCTCTCTAAATATAGCATGTTAACAACTATGAAAGGTGTCTCTAAATATATTTAGCTTACCTAAATGATACTTACTCATCAGTGCCACGTGCAAGTCTGCTATTACTGGATAGCTTGCTACTAAGGGAAAAATAAGGAACCTTTTCATAATGCAGTTAAGTTAGAGAGGAGAGAGGTGAATATAAATATAATTAAAATTAGTTTGTGACAGAATCTGTCACTGAGCATCCTAAACGGAGACTCTTCAATGAAGCTTAGCAGCTCTTGTAAGCAAGATGCTCATGATGCAGAGTATTATAGTGTGCTTTTAAAATTATACAATGAACCCACTGGCCCATAGAAGAAAGTATATCTAAATCTACTATCAAAGTCTATTCTGTCTATTAAGTCATTTGCACCCATTCCCACAATGCAGAGTTTCACTACAGAAATTACTCCAAAAGAAGTCCAAGTTCATAGAACATGGCAGCAAGTATCAGGTATAAGCCCCTGGATAAACTGGATGAATTCCCACTGTATTCATTCCCTGTAGGATAACACATTTTCAAGCTGGATCTGAGAGCTCTCTCACAGTCATGTGTCAGTGCCAGGAAGAAGCACATTAAAGGCCTGTAAAGCTAAAAATAAAAGTCCTTTAAATAAGACAGAGCTAATGAATTGCTGCAAGTACCATAAATGAGAAAGACCAGTCAGCCTCTGATTTACATCACAGCACCATGAGGACTGAGAGCAGTAAGAACACAGCACACAGACCTGAAAGACAAGTGCTGTTTAGAAGTTTCTTCATTTAGCCATGTTATACACTTTGAAAATGATGACAAACCCCACTTATAAGCAGGTAGACCTGTATGTTCTGACAGTGCCTTTCTCACACACCACTCAGAACAAAGCTCCTTTACTACCCTTGATGTAAAGGCAAAATTTCATTGCTGAAAACAGCATAAGGTGGAAGTTTACTGAGTGCTTTGAGACAAACAATGAAATGCATAATTTATTTTAATCTTTCTTCTGAAAAATCCTAAGAAGTCTGTAGATTCTCTCTTCTCCTCCAGCAACAACGTTCCATGAGAACTCCTCGCTAACTGAGTAAAACCAGCTTTACACCATGCCTTCTAGCAATAAATTTCACTTTCCAGCTCACAATAGCAAGTTCTGTGCCTTCGCTTTCCATAATGTCACACTTCCACCCTTATTTTCCACATTTTTCAACGGCAAATTTAAAAAAAAAAGATTCATCCAATTCCTTCCTGCTAGAAGAACCAAAACCAACTCACACAGAAATTGTCTTTAATTCTCCCTAAATGAGGCAAGTCTAAAAGAACTCTCTAGCTTGGAGTGAGTTTTCGAAAACTTCACATGTGCTACCAAAATATACTATAAATGCCATAGATAGGCTTAAAAAATTATACTGGAAAGGATATATAAAGGAACTGCTGATCTTTAAGCAGCAAGGAGAATACCACAATCTGGTTGTTGCTCTGCTGCCAGAACCCAGCACAACGCAGTCCCTTCCCTACTGCTACCACCCCTTTACATCATTACAATAAAATGAACACAGTACTTGGCAGAAGTGAACCTCTGGAGAAAAGAGAGCCCGAGCCCAGGAAGTTGGCAAAGGAGATGTTTAGACCAACTTTGTGCAAGACCACAGCTTACCTGCCTTTGTTAAACTAGCACATGATTTCATGTATCTGGCTCACAAAACCTATCTGAGTAACCTAAATAACACACTGCTCAGAAAAGAAAATATTTAGAGTAAATACTGCACTGCTCTCAGGTATGGTCTTGAGCCCACACAAGTCACAGTATAGGGGGTGTTATCAATACCTTTATAGCCATTTTATAGCCATATATTTCATGGCTAGGTAAGGAGATAGAGAGATATCCCACTGCTCCCAGTCAGAAACTGGAAAAATTGTTGGAGTTACTCATGATATCCAAGCTTTACTGCAACCAATAACTTTAGGAGCTCGAGTCAACAAGGTTGAGGTTTTGTTCTGGTTTATAATGTCTCTAAGTAAAAGAAGCTGCAATCACTGAACATCCTTGGTCTTGCATCAGTAGCTATAGAAAAATCTGGCAGATTCCAGATGCCGGGCTAATGAAAAGACACATCTGGACCTGCCTTGTGAGGGAGAGCTACTCGACCCTAACTGGGATGGTTTCTTCATTGTCAAGGTTCCCTTTAGTCAAGGGGGAAACACCACAATTTGTGACATGGTTTTTGCTTTCCCTTTTCCTTTGTAAACACAGGACATGAGCAGACCTGAGTCTCACCTCCAAAGAGCCCAGCTGAAGCTGTTACACACCATACCAAGGCATAATTTCACTTGTGCAAGCAGGGGTAAGGGGAGGGGTGTGCAACAGCTGATGAAAAAGGGCAGCACAGGTCAGTCACAGGAGTAACAAGAGCATAAATGTGATTTTAGTCCTTGCCGAGGCTGGATGTTCATGTTTCCAGAAGATAAGCATGAACACCTGTAAGGGTAGCAAACACCACACTGGCAAGCCTCCTGCACCATGTGGCTCAGCTGCCCAGTGCCATGTGCTCTAAGCTAGTTTGGATAGAGCAGTGAGGTTTGGGGAAGATACTGCTGTTTCTGCTTGTGATAAATAAAATAATATTCAAGACTCTTCAGGTAGTATTTTTCCAGGCACATACTGAAAGAAAAAGACAGTACCAAGTTAAAAAAACAAACAAACAAACAAACAAAAAACCAGACAAATAAAAACCACTGATTGTTACCCTGTAATTTCTCTACGATCATAAAATTTCCAGGAACAAATCATAGTTACTTATTACATTACTCTGAAGTAATGCTAGCCTGGGCTCACCTCACCCCTTGACACCATCCCAATCTTACCCTGATTAGCTGAGAGGCTGCCAGCTATCAAGGCAAGAGAGGTCAGAGGTTAGTTTCTATATTGAAAGGAAGCACACATGCATACATATACACACATCAACAATTGTGAGTTTGTATTTACAAGCGAGGGCTGTAGAGCTTGGGCAAGCACAAACTAGAAATTGGGGTTTTTACAGTCACTGTGCAGACACCCATATTTTAGATTAAAATAGCCAACTATAGGGAAAAAGAAAACCCTATAAAATTTGTGGAAACATCTATGGCTTACTAGCTCTTATCCTGTACCAAACAGGTGCTAAAACAAATCAAAAAAATATGAGAGAGAAATTCTTCTGTTTTGCAGATTCTTACTTGACTTTTGACAGAATTTCATTGACCAAAAAAAAACCCAAACCAAAAAACAAAACAAAACAAACAAAAAACCGCCCAAAACAAACAAACAACAACGACAAAAAAAAAAAAAAAAAAAAAAAAAAATTCTCATGTACTTCTCGCAGGCAGGCAGGCAGCTCCTTTTGTTTCAAGCACAAAAACGTCAGAACAGAAAACCAAAACACTTTACTGGAAACCAGAAAGCTCACTATAGGAATTCAATGATCAGATTTCAATCACCAATTTAAAAAACTGCACATTATAGAAGAGAACTGCTCCTTCCAAACCACAGATAGGATGCACTCCTGCTCTTCTGCACCCAAATTCTTGTCACATATCCCATGCTCTGCACTTTGAGAATGTAACGGGCATGAGTACAAATTGAAACTTGTTCAGAGCTAAGAATTATTTGTCTTCCAAAGCCCTTTCATGTAGTCTCAGTTAAGTTCTAGGATACACTATTAAAATTGTTATTCAAATGAAAGTTCTCCTGGAAATTGCTTCTTTTTTTTTTTTTCTCATCTCGCATCCAATAGCATTTTAGAATATTTATTCTTAAACAGTACTCGAAACAAACAGTAATAATTCTCTCAAAGGTTAAAATCAAAACTAGCATAAACTAGTTTTAGGAAATCAAGCTGGAAAGTTGTAAAACCAGCTTTAGTGTCTTCCTATACATTTTTTGAGTGTTTCAAGCAAGTGATCTACTCAAACTCTGGTTCAGCCATCTGTGTTTTCTGCAAGTTCTCCCTTTCAGTTTTCATGTTTCAGTACAAAACACCTAAGAAGTGTAAAATATTTGCAGAAAGAAGTTATAACCAACATAAATATCACTACAGTTCTAATTTTTCAATCAAAAATAATTTCAAAAGTCATAATGGAAAGGTGTTATTCTACCCAGAGGCAAAGCTACAGATGAGCAAGCCTCACTCCTGTATTTCATAAACTTTTTGTTTTGTTTTTTGTGGCACTGCTGAAATGGGACCCCTGGGACACTCCAGCTGCTGACAGGCATTTTTTATTATTTTCCAAAAAGACATTCATGTGCATGTATGGACAAGAACAAGCCATGTCAGACCCTGTACACTGAGAAACAATCTAGTTTAAAAAGCTGGAAATAATGTTTTGCCATGTTACACACTTATGGCCTTATTTTCACATTGTGAATGGATCCTGCCCTCCTTCAGAAGATACAACAGCACACAGAAAAATGGTTTTTTTCTTTCTCCCACTCCAATCAAACTGTCCCCGTCTAAAAAGGTTTTTTGCTTGTGTTTTCAAGTACCACTCACCATTATTAATGGCCCAGAGCTAACCAAAGAGATGCATCAGCAAATATTTGCTGTTCCCACTACTGGGAAAGTCCATCCTCCATCACATTCTGCAGAGTCTATCAAAAATTCACATTTCCATCAGCAAGTAGTTTATAAAAGACAAAAAAATGCAATTACGCATCTCATGTCATGTCAAAGGAATTGACCTTCAGCCCCTACATCACTGCTGCTGCAAAGGACCCTACTTCCCTACAATTCTAGAGAGCTGCTTTCTCAGGTCTCTCAGTGAAGCCTCCAGAGGCTAATTATCTCAACTACATGTTTGTCAATACAGCTTTTAAAACTCTACACAATGCATCAGGTTCACAGAAGGAGAACTGTCATTGTTGGTGGTCACTGCAGAGCACAGCAGAAGCCTGTTGAAGCTTTAATACACTCAGCCTTTATTCTAGGAAAAGTTCATGCTCCTGAATTTGAGAGCTGGAACCCCACTCTATGAAGTCTGGAAACTATCCAGCAGTGGGATAGAAATAAGGCTGATGAATTTATTTTTTTTTCTTTTCCCCAGCACTGTGTTAAATGAACTCTATTCCAGTTCGTAAAATTACCGTGCTCAATCTTTATAAAGAAATGTTCTGCATTGTAGATTTGTTAGGGTTCAGCACTTTGGCTCAGATCAGAAATTAAATAGAAGAACAGTAAACAACTGCACTTCAGATCTGCCAGCCAGTTATGAGCTATAGCTCATCAATACAAAAAACAAACAAACAAACAAGAAAAACACACACACACAAAAAAAAACCCTAACTATTTGGCTCTAGAGAAGACTTTTGTTCACAGATTAAGTATTTCAAACCTGAGGGACAAAAATAATTCCCAGACTCAACAACAACACACATCTGCATTTGTGTATATGCACACAAATATATAAAAGTAATCCTGAGATACTTATTAAGTCTGAAGAACCTGGGTTTTGCTCCCAAGAACCCAAGTGAAAGTTAGAACCTTTTTTCTTCATCTGAAGTGGAAATGCACCAGAAGTCAGACAAAACACAATTTACAAACAACACACAATTTCAGTCACAAATGCATATTGGCTTCCTCTGGTAATGCCATCAGCCTTTGCAGAGAAACCATTCTTTGCATTCCTTATTTTCTTTCTCATTTAGCATTTTCTGTCTCTGCATCTCTCTGCTTTAATATATTAGGAAATTTCCTAACTCCTTTTCCTTGAATCCATTACCCTCCTCATATGCACTTCTATTTCACATGAAGTCCATGGAAAATAGGAGCACAACATCTGGCAGTTGTTTCTCCATCAAAGCCAACACCATGGCTTTAGTGCATCCCTTGAAGGAGGCAATAAGCACCAAACTCACCTTGTATATAGCAGCTGCCCAGATGAAAGAAAATCTTATGACAAGGGAAATTCAGAAATCAGCTGGAAATCCGTAACCTTGTACAAACTATTAATAATTTTGCAGACTTCCTCTGCAAACCTCAAATACGTGGTTTGAATAGATTTTCAGGAAAAAAAAGAAAACGCCTTGAAGATTTCACAAATACAACTTTGCAGAGCAGTGATTTCTTTGGTGTAATAGCTACCTACTTAGAACAGGAATGGCTACAAGACTAAGAAATGCCAATTTACACTTCATCATTTTCATATATTGCCTATTACTGCTTTCTAGTATCCCAGTAAGGGAGTTTCAGTCCAAAACATTGATATATGTACTCTACATGGCCCAGGAGAATATCAGTAATGATATACACAGTAGTATGGTGCCACTTTAATTCAAAATAGAATTATGTACAGCATTTGTTTTCTGAGCACAGCATCCACTCAGAATTAATTTCCCAGTTCCAAAGATGGAGGGAAAAAAACTAAAACAAACAAGCCCACCACTGTCATTCTTAGACCATAATTATATATATATATATATACACACACAATTTTCCCCCAATTATTAAATTGCAGGCAAGGTAACAATTTCCACATACTACTATCAAACTATGAAACCACTGAAAGAGATTCCACCAGGAAATATCATATGAAAAAGCTCTGAAAAAAACATGAGAAGTCTGATAACTAAGATACATAAAATTTTCACTCCTTAGCCTCATATAATAGATTTTAAATATAGGTTATCTAGACTGTATCAGATACAAAACATTTTGCAAACCTAAAAGATTGTCAACCCACAACAACTTAGAGCAGTTTTGTTTGACAAAGCACTTTCATATCATCTGAGTGCTCCAAAGATTATATTATTATGTTATTATATTAACCTACATGATCATATTATAGAGTCACAGAACAATAAATCCAGTACTGCCAAGTCCACCACTAAACAACATTCCTAAGCACCACATCTACAGGTCTTTGAAATACCTCCAGAGATGGTGACTACAGGCATTTTTCATTATATAGTTTCACTAAAACAGAGAAATCAAATTTCTCTGGCACCATGAACACACAAAGATTTTTCATGAAATGCTGTTTGTCCTACGATAAACTTCTTTTTTCTTTTTCTCTTCTTTTTATTAAGTATTTGATAACAGGTGCTAAAATTATTTCTTTCTATTTGGGGTGTATTTCTCTTTTTTGTTTCTGAAATGATACAGCCACGTCCTGAAATTCAGAAACAGTTTTCTTAGCTGAGAACTACAGAATCCTACAGACTCCAGCTAA
The DNA here is from genome assembly GCA_013398615.1 of Brachypodius melanocephalos. NCBI lineage: Eukaryota > Metazoa > Chordata > Aves > Passeriformes > Pycnonotidae > Brachypodius > Brachypodius melanocephalos. Next base: position 65,560,375 of record VZSR01003803.1, on the reverse strand, counting down.
GATGGTCAACAAGCACAAATTTATCCAGACCTTCTTTAGAAACCAAAGATTTATTTTTCTACAAAGAAATTTTTAAAAGTATATGCATAAACACACATGAGAAATGCACTGATTTATTTATGACCTTCCAATTAACTTTATGCCTTTTCCTCCAAGCCCAAAACTAATCCTTAATATGGAAGTGACATTTACATTTTCTGCATCCTAAACTTTGAGTAGGCAAAAAGCTAGCAATAAACCTCACTAAAAAAAAACAAAAAAAACAACAAAAAAAACGCAAACCAAAAACAAACCCATGACTGCAAAAGAATTTTCTAAGACTAAGAAAAATTTGACAACACCACCTGATCTACAGCAAGGACTTTATTGTCCTGTTGCTACTTTCTGCAATGCTTATAGCCTCATCATCTCTTTTCATATCCATAAAGCATTAACTTCAATGAACTGTTTTCATTGGCAAATGACTATTCAGTTTCTTAGAAACTCTATGCAAAATATACTGAGTCATAATTACTCTTTAATTTCACTCACAGCATTTTCCCCAACAGCTGCAGCATCCTCTTCAATGAAATCTGACTGATGTTTATTGCATATACTCAATCAAATACAAAATCCAGTAGTTTAGTACAACTGCATGCATTCAAGGACCTTATATTTTCCTCACAGATTTACAGCAATACTCTGAATCCAAAGGATTTACATCTCAAAAGTGTTCTTCAGGATCTGAAAGGAAGAATTTTTCACCAAACACAGAAGTTCTTGCACAGAAGTAGCTGTCTACAGACATTAAGCTACCTCTCTTTACCTAAAAAATCCTGGAGAATGACTGCATCTACGAGAACAGCTGTGCAAAAAGGTAGCTCACATTCACTCCCAAGCTGACCAGTCACCACAAAGGGCTGAGCTCAGTCCTTCCTAGAGCATGACCATAACTTAAAGGCTTTTCCCTCTCTGTAGCTCTCAGATGGATGTGAAAATGGCCAAAACCTCCCTGAATTACTACAGCTTGAACTTAAAAAGTAGCTTCAAATAGAAAATCTATTAATAATTTCCATTTGTAATAGCTACCTTCTTGAACTAATTTTTAACTAGGAAAAAAAGTGTACAGTTACACTTTCCAAAAAAATGTTAACTCTGATTTTCTTTTCCACCTCTTCTAATGTAACAGTTCACATCTTCCCTGGAACAGCTCGGACATATCCTCCAATAAATGGCTAATTCTTCTACTGCCATCCTGAAACAACACAGGGATAACCACATAGCCCCTTTTACACTTCTCTACCATTGAGTGAAAGGCTGCACTCCCTCACAGGTGTGATGTAGACTACAACACACCTAGAGAGATTCTTTGTGTTCTCAGGGAAACATGAATACTATAAATACTGATTGAGAACTAGCTCTCCTAGAAACAAATGTTTAAAATGTTTAGAAGCGAAAGACAGACATGCAGAGCTGCCAAATGACTGGTTAGTTTTGTAGAACTAGAACCCTCTGAGCTAATCAGCAGAATCAAATATATAATGGTATTGAAAGTATCCTGTTTACACACAGGGAGATGGGCTGTCATCATCTTCATCTTTCTTACAGGTAGTCAGAAAAAAGGATTAACTCTAACTTACTGCCCAGAGCAGTTATGGACTCAGCATTGCTGGAGGTGTTCAAGGCCAGGCAGGATGAAGCCATGAGGAACCTGCTTTAGTGGAAGTTTCTCTGCCCATGGCAGGGGGGTTAGAAATAGATGGGTCTTCCAATCCAAACCATTATATGATTCTATAAAACTTGATGTTAAGACTAAATTGCAAAATATTGCTCTAAGATTAATGAAAATCTCAAATTCCATTCTGGATTCTGGACAAGAAGCTAAGGCAGTTCTGCGTGCAAAAACGAAACATTTGTCCATGCAAAGCCAAGAACAACAATTTTAGAAAAGGAGCAGGGCTTTAGTGGTGACATGACAATGTATCACCTAGAAGTAAACAAAAACATTAATCATCAGATTTCAGAAAAGCAAGAAACTATGTTCTGGTACTGAAAGTTAATTAACATTTAAGATAACATTGGGATTTGACTTCCAGTTTTCAAAAAAAGATTTCAAAATGAGTTGATTTAAAAATAAAATAATTTTTAAAAAATTCCAACACACAACTCCCAAACACTGACATAACAGCATAAAATTCAGTTCAATCAAAACCTGCCATGTGTATGAGATAGAAGGAGGCTGTTGTACACCCACCAAAGCTGCTTTATCATTCCTCTCCACAGCTGGACAGGGGAGGGAAAACATAACAAAGGGTTCATGGATTGAGATATGGACAGAGAGACATCACTCACCAAATACCATCACAGGCAAAACAGACTCAAATCTTTCCCCCAGCCTCCCCTCCCTCCCAGCTCTACCTTTGTCCCCCGCAGTAATGCAGGGAGAAATGGAATGGGGGTTATGTAACTTGTTCAACACAAGTTGCTCCTGATGCTGCTCGTGGAAAAGAGTTCTTCCCCTTCTCCAGTGTGAGGTTCCTCCCACAGGAGACAGTTCCCCATGAGCTGCCCCAACATGGGTAACCTTCCCACACTGTGCAGTCCTCCAGACATAACCTGCTCCAGCATGGATCCCCCATGGATTCAAAAGTCCTGCCAGGAAACTGGCTCCAGCGTGGGCTCCTCTGTCCATGGGTCTCCTAGGGGGTCCCTCTCAGGCATCCACCTGCTCCAGCCTGGATTCCCTCCCCAGGCTGCAGGTGGATCTCTGCATCTCTGTGGTCCTCCATGGGCTGCAGGGGCACAGCTGCTTCACCATGGTCTTCACCATGAGCTGCAGGGAATTTCAGCTTCAGTGCCTGGAGAAGCTCCTGCCCTTCCTTCACTGGCCCTAGTTGTTCCTCTCACATACTCTCACTCTGCTCTTCTCTGGCTGCAATTACATCCATGCAATAACTTTTTTTTTCCTTTTTAAATATATTAACACAGAGGCATTACTATCATTCCTGACTGGCTCAGCCTTGGTCAGCAACGTGTCCATCATGGAGCCACCAGGAACTGGCTCTGCCAGACATGGGGAAGCTTCTGGCAGCTTCTCACAATCCTGCTACCAAGACCTGGCCACCCAAACCGAATACAGCTGTCCCACCCAGGAAGCATTAGTATGTCTTTCAGTGTTTCAACCAGTATTGAAAGTGGTGCAAGCCTCAGCATGCATCACTTTTTTCCCTTCTCAAACACTGGCACATGACAGAGCTGTCATTTCACAGTGTAGCAAGCAACAAATACAGTCAAATCAGAGCATCTGACAACCATGGGGGCAACAAAGCAATGCCATGGACCACAAAAATTCTCTAGGCTTCATGTCGTGCCTTTTTCCATCATAGACCCTTTCACTCAAAACTGATCACATCTGGGGCTTCCAAAATTAGCTGCTGTGAAAGAGATGGTAGGGGTCAATATTCAAACAAATCTTTGTGGAACTGAGCAAGTAAGTTATGTTCTCCTCACATAATACCTTCATTCAAACATACAATCAAACCATGTTATCTGGAAACCTCAACAGATATATGAGAAACTCACAGGAAGCATTTACCTAGCTCTGGAGCACACCTTACAGTCTTAGGATTCCAGATTTACTCTCATTTCAAGTGTCACTGTGGTACACACACAGAGAGCTCAGTGCAGGATTATTTTCCCTAGTACAAAAACAACAACCAAACAAAAAAAAACCCCAAACAGACAAACCAAAAGAAAACCACATTCCAGTACTGAAATGCTATAGAGACTTCAAACACTTACTGAACAATGCCTTGTTTACTCCCAGTAATGACAGCAGGGCCGCGTGGTTTCTGCCAATCACCTGAGACCGTGAATGCAATCAAATCGCCCAAGGAAGCACCAACAGAACATGTCACCACTTGCAGCTTCTCTACACTAAATCACCCAAACAGAGCCAGTCAACTGCAAGATTAGCTGCATGTGAGTTCCAGCTATTCCTTTAGGAGCCTTCAATCCAGAATGTCCATGGAAGAATGTCTAAGCAATCTGAAGGCAGTGCCATTAACACAAACATTATACATGTCTGTTTTGCACAGGCAATTCAACACCAGCTCTAGACACATATAGCATATATTTGTATACATAAATGAGGTGCATACACACACACATTTTTAAAGTAAAACACTGCTATTTTGAGTCTTTTCCCAGAGCAGCTCTCCTAAGGAAATACTGCAGACTACTTTCACTGTGTAAGCAAGGCATCACAACCAGGAACATAAACTTTCATTGCAGCAGTTAATTTACAAGACTTGTTACCTTATCTCTGAGAAAGACAGAGGAAAAGTAAATAAATTAAGGAATAAAAATAATAAATCACCATAAAAGTCTTGGAAAGAGTACCTTCAAAATCAAAAAAATTACAGAGAGTGTGTGCATGCAGAGAAACAGAAGCAAATAACATCTCAAATGCATTTGTAACACAAGACTTCCCCTAATGTTTCAGACACCACTAAAGAGGAGCCCTGCTGAAACAGTGAAGGTGTTTATTTCTGACATTCAGCTATATAGAGAGATGGTGATAGTGTGTGTGTGTGTGTGTGTGTATTGCAAGGTCAGAGAGTTAAACCAGTGTAAAATTAGAATACCTCAAAAATTCCTTGGTTCTTCTAAATCTCTTCACTGTGAGAACAACGCAAGACCAGATCTGGTGTGCACATACAGCCTTACCTTTTGTTTCTAAAATTAACAGGTGATGCTTTTAAATATGCCTAAGACATTGCAAGATGACCCTGGCTTCACCCAAAAGAGGGACTCTGACTCTCCCCCATGCAGCTCCTCAGTGTACTAAGGAGAAAATTATCAAGTTCAGTGAGCTCTGTTATTTTTGAAACAGCAAACAAGAATAATAAAAACCAAAACATTCATATTGAAATCTAATTATTCTTAATAAATGTTGTGGTTCATAAATGTTGGATCTAGGGAAGTTTCTCATTCACGCTAAGCAAAGTTAAAGCCTTAGTGCTGTCAGAGAGAGAAAGGGAAATGACACAGAAAAAGGCACATCCTACCCCTTTTTATCTTCCAGAAGATACAACCTAATCATCCTCACATATAAAAAGACTTACTAAGTCGCCTATGAAGATCTAAAGTTCATTGTAAAAACTGCATTCGTTTAATAGAATTCTGACCTGTGCTATGCAGCCATCCGAAATCTTGCCAATGATCTTTTCAACACCACCTTCAATAAACACGGTCAGTAAATAAATATCCAATAAACAGCAGTTTAAACAGCAGTCAGCTTAACCTTTCCCCTGTCTTTAAAAAATGCCAGACTCTTCAGTGTTTGCTCAAGACTCTTCTTTCACCAGCGTTCAATTTGAATGAGCCGGTGCAAACGCACCGTTCATCCCCTCATGAGAGGAGGACGCATTTATGTGAAACACGAGGAGAATGCCTAATGCTGAAACATTCTCTCTGCATCCTCAATGAGATTTTATTACAGGGCTCTCTTTCTTCTCCCCTGGCGTGTGTCAGCATGCCTGCAAGCATTCTACTTCTTTTATGCCCAGACACTATCTGTACACTTGTATTTATGTTTGGTATACACACACACACCCCCTCTATCACACGTGCTTTATTACCCTATGAGGGTTACTCAAAAAACTATCAAACCTATCCAAGTGATGATAGGAAGCAATGACATAAAAATATATATTCTGCTAATAATCCATACAGCTAACTTTCTGGCTATTAGGAACCAGATTTAAACTCTTCTGGCTTCCAAAAACATAAAGGGTTTGAATTTTCAAATGTGCCTAAAGGTAAGTCTGCTTTATAAACTAGCTCTGTGGTCCTCAGAGAAAAACCTGGCAGATAGTTAAAGTACAAACAAGTTTTTAATTAAAAATAGTTATTTTTTCTGTTGTATCAGAGATCCATAAGGAAAAAAAATGTACAATGTCTCAACTTGTCAACAAAATATTATGAGTAAAAATCTGTATTTAAAAAAAAAACCAAATAAACAAGTCAAAAGAAAAAAAACAAAAAAACCTACAAGACCACAACAAACTTCCTAGACCCTGCAACTCTTTAAAGAACATTACTGCTGTAACTGCAATTTTTGATTAAAGAAATATGACTTACGAGAAGAATGGCTTCTGCCAAGATCTGTGAATATCTTGGGCTGTGACAACTAGATTTAACCAGCTTTGATAAATAATAGACAAGCCTGGCAAACATTCAATTTTTCTAGTCCTCCACCTACATCGTTCTACAGTTCCTGACCATACATTATTTATATTTCAGGAGCATTCTCCACCAGGTAAACTCCTTCTGCACCAGTAGAAAAGAAGTCTCTGTTGCAAAGATCATTCATTCCAAGACAGAAAGGAAGTAAAAAGTGATTATTTTAAAAATTCAGTTTCCTAGTCAAAATAAAAATGCATGTTACAAGTAATAGAAGAGAGAAGCTGCCATTCTAAGTGAAAATTTCTTTGAAATATTAAGTTCAAGAAAAGTGCTATCTATGGCAATATCTTTCACTATTGTCTTTGGTAAAATAATAAAAGCTTCATAAAATGAAGTCTTACAAATATATCTCATCTTGATGGGTCCTGTATCTTCCTTGCTCTTCTCATTTCTTTGTTTTTCTTTATTCTTTTTACTATATATTTAACATGCACTCCTATTAACACTGTATTTCTCATCGTGTCACTATACCTTTACTAAAATGCTGTCTTTTTATATCTCTTACACTGTAGGATTGATCCCCAGAATTTTCTGGAGTGTCTGTTTGGTTAGGGGTGGGGGGAAAGGGGATTTCCACCACATATCCCACTCAGTGCCCTGGACCAACCACCCCCATTGCTCAGCCCCACAAAGGGCAGGAGTTTCAGAAAGGTCTTGCACTGCTGGAAATTAGATTTTCGTAATAGCTGCAATACAACAGAGCATGTTGTGGGGAGTTATCGCAAAAGTCATCAGGGTCTTTATGGGCTCACATGCCCAACTGACAGCACCCCCCAGTGTGATAAAATTATTCTGCTTAAATTCTTGAAGATCCTTAAAGTTTATAGAGCAAGACCATTGGTAATTTCAAAAGAGTAGAAAGACACATAGCTTCAACCAAATTTGTTTTAGAAAGCATTCAGCAGTGGAGCAAGATGATATAAAGAAAATATTATGGAATTTTCTTAGAGTCTTTCTATTCTATCTCCTATTGTTCAATCCATGCCATTATCTACTTATCCTTTTAGTGGTTAAAAGAAGATGACATCATGGAAAAACAGCAATCTACCTTTTTTGGAATAAAGACAAGGGTTTTCATATCTTTCTGGTTAATGCTCGATGTGCAGAGGAAGACAAAGACATTGGAACTGCGTTACAGAAAAATTATAAATTTGACAACACAAGTTTGAAAACTTAAGCTATGGCAAATTAATGATCTCCAGAGAATTATATTAACTGTAAGTTACAGACATAAATATTACATTTCCAAATTGAGAGACAGAGTAATAACCTATCAGCTATTCTTGCATGAACCAAGATTTAATTTTTCTACCTTCTGGCTTCATGCTGAGTTTTTAAGCAACACATGCTGATGTTGGCAAAGGCTGATATTAGGTTAATTAGTTATACCTAAGATAGTCACATGCATAAGTGTTCGCTGGACCAGTCCAGCACTATCTTTGGTATCTTTTTTCCTCCCCTGTACTACTGATTGCAGTTACAGACTTGCAATGAAGAATGAAAATATTTTCCTTCTGTATAGGCAGAGTTGCTGATTCCCTGTGCACTGTACCTTTATACTCAAGGAAATGCTCATTTGGTGGGGAAACAGAGCATTGAAGGCTTTCTAGGCAGCACAGAAATTCCATTTTTTGCTCATTCAACATTTAATCACTTAATAGTGATTTCCAGTATCAGCCAGTTCCACATTTTTTTCCTATTCAAAACAGAATGTTGCAAGGTAATTATTGCCTCTTCAAATATGTGGGGCGTTGTAGGGTTTTTATTATGGAGGTTGGGTGAAAGCTTAAGGCATCCATTTATCAAAATTCTGTCCCTCCAAATCAAACAGGAGAAAGAAAACAAAAGCAACCCACCTTCC
>VZSR01003803.1:65473520-65552088 GCA_013398615.1 Brachypodius melanocephalos | reverse complement strand
AAACGTACTGACTGCAATATAACTTAATTAACATTATAGACATAACATGTGTAAGAGGGGAAAAAAAAATCTAAGAGCTGAAAGCATGTCAACTCCCTGGTAGTTCAATATTTGATTTGTTCATTTTTATTCTCAGCTAAGAATTGACCCTCTTTATAGTATGTCTCTGACTGAATAATTCCAGGAGAAGTAATAGGTGTTTTGTATTCAGATCAATACTTTTCTCTTTTGCCTACTGAGGAAACTTGTAATTTCAACTACTTTACCTTTAGCCACAACCAACACAGATGTGCAATAGGGAGGCAACATTCAGAGACAGGGAACTGGAAGCACCATCCATGTGCACAATCCAAGAGTTGTTCTCTTATACCAAGCTCCATTTACCCCATTTCAACTGAGTTATTTTCTGCTCTTAGCTCTCAACTGTAAGTAGAGCAGGGACTAAACCACATCAGGACTCTCATCAGGTTTTCTCAATCAGAAATTCAAATGATCATGCTGACTGTCGAGAGTCACCATCCAGTTAACAAGAAAACAAACTCAAAGAATAAATGTACTGATGACTGATAAGAAAGCTTGACAACATATATAGCTAGCAGGGGGAGGGGAGGAAAGAGTAATACCCCAAATGCTGCAGAGTAATACCCCAAAATATCAATTTTACACAGACATTAGTAATTAGATCACCAAATCACTGCTTAACTGAGTGAGTGCTCTGCCATATGTAAACAGCTCTTCAAAGAGGTGATCTTGGAAAAACACTTTATACAAAGTATAAAATAGCAGAGAAAACTAAACTCACAACTTTGTTAATCTAAATTAATCTGGTTAATTCTAATACAGCCAATAGAAGTTCTCTGTCTGGCGGTATGCAGCTTTTTAGCTCTGATTTAGGATGGCGTGATTGCTTGAAAACATGAAGAAGAGACTGGGTGACAGCACAAAAAATGCAAAATGAAGAACTGCAAGGGCACATTTACAGTTCTTTTTGTGAGTTTAAGTACCAGAAATTTACAAAGCTAACTCAGTCACGAGATTACCACTGGATTTCAACAGGGGCATCTTACTCTGAAACACCACAGATTTTAATTTCCACACATTTTTTTTCCTATCAATAAAAAGAACTATTCAGAAAGTCACTTTACCACTGTCCCTCTATCCAAATCACACAAGTCTTTGGAAGCACTGTCATTCCACAAGACAATAACTCTATTACTTCACTTTACCCAAGGTAAGAGCCCAATAGAGATGAGAACCTGGGTGTTAAGCAGTTATAAATCAACTGAAAAGCAAGAGATATGGCAGCCTTGTTTACTAGAATCCTGATTCATAAAGCTCCCAGCAGTGGAGCTACAATAACTCACACACACCAGGATTTTCCACTTTGACATTGAGTATCCTGAAACTTGGCTCTTCTTCCTCTGGCCAGTTGTGTTGGGGGGGAATGGGTTGCGTTCTGGGTGGATTTTACTTTTCTTCTTTTTGTGTTTTTTTTTGTTTGTTTTAGGTTGGTTGGTTGCTTGGCTGGTTTAGTTTTATTTGGTTTGTTTAAATTGCATATATGATTTACATTGCAAAATGAAACTGTTTTTTTAAATTATTTCTAACTTACGCCTTTCTGGTCTCTCATCTCTTCAGGAAAAAAAAAAAAAAGCCTAAATTTTTCAGAGTTCGAGGTCTGAGAAAACAAAATAACAGCCAAAAATTCATAAACAATAGTTTTGGGCAAGTCCCACTTAAGAGGATTGTTGGGGGTGTGAAGACACCAAAAGGGCTTTATGCACAGGTATTTTTCTAACATCCATCTAATGTTAGAGGTTCATTACCACCCTAGACCACCAGCTTACCTGCACATTACTAGTAATGTAGAATGGGAGAGAGGATTTCCAAGTCCATCATCTTTACCTTGCCAGACCACTGTCCCTCACCTATCTTTGAAAAGGAAGGGCCAGTAAGACACAACTGAGCCTATGGCTTACATAAAGCACTCAAAGTAAATCCATCTGCCAATATACTCACTGGAAATTTAATCAATAGTGGGGTTTGCATGTTTGCACAGCTGTTATAGACAGACGCTCTTATCACTGCTGCTTTATCTGTATTTTTTAATAAAGTGTGTGACGTTAAATCATTGCCTTCTTACTCCTCTCTCAATCTGTTCCCCTGATTTTCACTTATTTGCATCATTTCTCTTCACCTTTAATTTCCTTTGTTATTTAACAACTTTCTCCACCACTTCCACTAGGCTTTCCAACCTCTCCTTTTGCTATGTGATTTCTTCTTTTCCACCTTACTTTGTGGTTTCCTTATACTTCACTCTTTGCCAATTTGACTTCTTTCTTGTTCCCTATTGTTTGTACGAATCAGATTTGTAGACTGTCTCAATTTGAAAGGCACCCATATGGATTGAGTCATACTCCCCTGTTCCTTGCAGGACTACTTAAAACTTTGGACAATGCTCTCAGGTACATGGTATGATTCCTGTGGTGCCCTGTGCAGGGCTAGGAGTTGGACTTGATGATCCCGATGGGTCCCTTCCAACTCAGCATATTGTGATTTTTTTTAATTCTAGGCTCACAGTGAATGTTTTGATCACCAAGATATTAATAGGTAAAACACAGTAGCATAAAACTTCTTCTTGTGGAAAATTAAATTTCCTCTTATTAAGGAAGAGCCTAAGGATTTGTCCCTTGGCTGCCATGGCACTTTGCACTATCTCAATGATGAGCACACCAACTTCCTATTAGCAATCCTTCTTCCTATAACTGACATGCAAGTATCTCCTCTTGTGAATCAACCCACTCCAGCCCCATCTCCAGCAGGGTTACAGTGCAGCAGCTCCCCAAGAGGAGGCCAATGGATGGTACTGTTTGAGGTACAGAAGTCTGGTCTCCATCATCTTTAGCAGGGTATTAATGATGTTATTCTTGGACCCAAAAATGCCGGACTGATGTGAACATTACTGGCTTTTTTGAGAGCCCATTTCATTGATTAACTGTACTCACAGCTGTGAAGCTCTTTGTAATATTCAGCTTAATTGTGTCTTTGCTGATGCCTAAAGACCATTACTTCTTCAAATGCTTATCATGGTTAGCCATCTAAATGTGTTTATTTTGCAGAACATGAATAAGTGATGCATCTAATCACAATGCAAGTGTTACACAGCTTCACAACATTTTTGTTGTCTGGCATAATGAGGAAGCTCAGAATAGGCACTTATCTGTTGGCACTATCACCCTGTTATAGAATTTCCATTCATTTAATAGCTCCAGGCTGGCAGCTAAAGCAATCATAAATGGCCAGAAAGCATCTGTCCACCAAAGCCACAGACCTGCATTCAAGCTTGGACAATTCAAAGTACACTCCAGCTCTCCTGCTAAAAAGATTTGGGGTTTAAAGACTAAGATTTGTAGAGAAACTGAACATATGTAAACTAAAATCAGAAAAAATGGAGACTTCTACACGTGGCCTGTCATTAGCAACAGGCCAATGAGAAAGGTGCTGATGGCAGACCAGCACACAGTTACCTTCCACACAGCACACAAAACCATCCCTGCTGCTAAGGAAAGAGTTTTGCCCTCATATTTGCAAGTGCCACATCTAAGCGTGAACTCCTTTTCTTTTCTGGTGCCAAAATGCTATTAATTTAAATTAGCAAAAGTATCTTCTCTCCGGCGAGGGAGAAGAGTTTTTTCTCAGAAGGGGTATATTCTGAAATATTCCATGGTTCATACTAATCCAACACTGGGCAACTAGGTTTGCTCCCTTCTAACCAGAAAATCTAGTGAAGTATTTCCCCTATACCTCCCTGAGAAGACAGCATGCTCTCTGAGCTGAGAGGAGCTCAAATCCCCCAATGGCCACCCTTTAATTTGCTACTTCTCATTCAAAAACCTAAGAAAAGTGTGTACGTAGTCTCTGCAACTGGCTGAAGGAAAATCAACTTCTTTTCTTGCCTCCTGGTGAGTCACTGTACTGCTACACATGTAAAAAAAATTATTAAATCTATATTTTCTCCACATTTTCCTCGAGGCTATGGATCCTTTGGAAGTCTCTAAGCAATACCAGTTCTCCTGCCCCTACAATACTGTACAATATTGTACAGTAACACAGAATTTGTCTAGTCTTCCTTAAAATAGGTGAAACTGCCAACTCACAGAAAATCAACAGCCTTTGGTACCTACAGTGAGCTCAGGCAAAACAAAGTGGGAACTCAAAGTGCTACTGAAATGTATGGACTGTGGGGGGAATGTATCAAAATCTAGGGAACAGGAGATAAATACAAACATTTATGTTACTGTGAGGGCGCATAATTAAAAATGCAATTAAGGAGGAAGTCACTTAAGAAGAGAATAATTCAGAAGAACATATTTGAGTACGAAATGCAATTAATTCAGACAGGAAATAAGAATTAAAAAGTAATTATTATGTTTTGCAAAGGTAGAATAAATGTAACCGAATCACACTCTTCAGTGCCTTGTGGCTTGATGGTTTTTGTTTTTCTTTTCTTTCTGTTACTGGGGGGGGGGGGTTAGGTTTAACTAGTGAATCCTCAAACATCCCCCACCCCTCCACTCTCCCAAATCAATCAAAAATAGTAATTAAAAAAGTTCCACTTCAGCATCCCAATATGCCTTAGGGTAACACCACATCCAGCGTCATGGAAATAGCAGGAAGAAAGCCAGCTATCAAATAATTGACTACTGCTCAAAGCATTTTATGTTTAGGACATGGGTCCTGGTTTCCGACAGGACAGAGACTTTCAGTAAAAGCCATTGTGCCATAAACATAATCACACCAATTGATTTTAAAGACTGCTTAAAAGCTATTGCCTGTGACACACCAGGTAAGGCAAACAATCTGTGTTCAGGGACTAAACAAACTGAATTTGCAATTGAAATACTTTGACGTCCATCCCACAAGCGCTCCTAGCAGAGCTCCAGCATTGAATACTGAAGGTCTGTTTCTCCAGCCTCTATTTGAGACTGCACATCAGCTCCTGCATGTGCCTCCCTCTTTTACAATCAGAAAGGGAAAAAACCCTCATTAACAGCCCCCAAGGTGTCTGCTAAGAGGGCAGGAGAAAAAGACACATCATCTTTTCCAACAGAAGGACATTTGGTAGCCTTCAAGAAGCAGATGGGGTAGTAGTGAATAGTAGTGCTATTTTAAATAGCATGCAGATGTCAGAAGATGACAAAAATATGCTAAAAAAAAAAAAAAGAAAAAAAAAGCTTAAAATGTCAAGGGCCTTCATGCAAACCGGATTATACAGGGCATGGGGCAAACCACCAGCAGCAACACATGACCCTAAAATGCAGCAGCAGCAGCATCTGCTCATGAAGAGGAGCAGCAGTTATGTTCACCAACTCCATATGCACCTCAGGATTACCCCTTCAGATCTCTGCAACACTTCCAGCATAAGTCTCATCCCAACACAGTCCCACTTCCAGGGACCTTGGGTTTCCTTTTTACTACAGCACACTAAACCAGAACGTGCCATACTTTTTTGTTTGGTTTTAAATTGTGTCAAAAGATACTAAAGATGTAGACCATCTTTTAAAGAGAGCTGCTTCAGCACCAAGAGTTCAGGAAAAAACTGCTGGACCTACAAGCAGTTATGAATCTTGGAAACAATTTTATTACATGTTAGTTTACACTAGATGCCATACTAAGCCAATTTTCTTCAAGTAACGTCTTTGGAGATAGTTCCCTCTATTTCCAAAAGCCCTAATAATCTTTCAAAAGAGAATAATGACCTGGATCTGACCAGATATAGTATAAAGTATTTCTGCATTCACCACATTTTTAATTCCTTTTGATGTCTGAGGCACTGTGGGTTCACTTTCATGATCATTTACACAATTAGGTTTACAGAGAACACGCATGCTAACCTTCTGCAGAAACTGAATATAAAAATTAATTACCAATATGCTTTCCCATGAAAAATTTTAATATAAAATACTTCTCAGCTGAATCAGGGAAGTTAACAGATAATGTACTTATCTTGTCCATAATAGAGCAAAGGAAACTCTATTGCATGTTGGGTAGCAAAGCTGAAGCAGTAAGGCCCAAAATTCAGAGTAATTGTGAAGAACAGAACATTTGGAGAGGGCTGGTGCTCAGTCAGTCACATTGTGAACAAAGACAAAATTCATTAAATAAATTATTCATTAGTATTTAACAACTTGGCACTGGATACGATATTTGTCTTCTGGCAAAAGAACAGTGCTATGAATCCATCCACTTGTAACTGCACTGCTGAAAAAGTTAATGTCATTTATTGACAGGTTAATTTATAATATCACCTTAATTAAAATAAGATTATCTTATCACTTTCTGCCTGAAAATGAAACTGCAGCTGATTTGGAACACTGTATCTACAGGCTAATGACTGATTTCAAGCAGTTCAGGGTCCAATTAATACCAGCATCTGGTTTGGAGATTTCTTTTTCCCTGTCAAAGTATTAGCCCTATATTAATTACACTTTTACTTAGTAGTAACAGAAAGTTTCAATCTTGATGTTATCACTCAAGCAAAAATATAGATTATAAAATGGAAATGGTCAGGACATGGAATTCATGTAACCAGAGCAAACATTGTATCAGTTGCCAGTGTGTGAAACTTTATTCCTAGCCTGATTTCAAGAGTTATCCCAACAGCATACTAACTGGAGAAATGGATAAGGATCCCTTATGTCCAAGACACTGGAAGAGTGACCCATCTACTTCTATCTGGAGCATCCTGTCTGAAGCTGGCTTCATGACAGACCAAACTTGGTTTGGACAAAAAGGCAACTTCTTGGTGCCTTCTTCAGGAAGATGGCTTTTAATCTGATCTTTGCCTTGAAAAAAAGCAATTGAGTAATTCACTGATTTTCAAGGTTTGGTGCAGTTGGAGGATTTGGCACAGGGCAACTTGGGGTGGGTGGAGGAAGTATCCTTTGCCTCATTACAATCTCAGAACATGTGAGATGAATGGACCAACATTTACCTCCTGCCTGCTGATTAACACTGGATTTAGAGTAATCAAGTATGATTTCTGAAATAAGGGGGGTTTTTTTCCCATAAAATACTCATCACTAACTCTACTAGCACTACAATACCATAACTATACAACTAATATTTTAAAAATAAATAAATAAATAAAAGGAGACGAAGTTTAAAGTCCAGACCTGGCTTGGTGTTTTAACACAATGAACATGGGTGATTTAACCACTTATCCACATATTGTACACAAGCTCTGTTATTCCTTAGGAAAGGGATACTGCCATTTCCTTAAGGCATTCTTACAATGACACCAGGCAAGAGATGTTAATTTGGTGTACCAAATGGTCACTTGAGAATGCAACAATACTCATTTCTGAGAGTGATTGATTCAGTAGTTGGGTTAAGCTCTGTAGTTGCCAATATTTTGTTCACTGGTCCTGAGCTCAATATGCACAGAATAAATTAATAAAGAAAATAGGAAAACAGAAAAGAAACAAAGAAAAAAGACAAAAAGGCTACATTTGCTTCGTAACTGTGTGATAATATCCTATTATCTTTTCCCTTAATTTTGAGTGGCATTACCAACATAAATTTGGATCCAAATACTAGAAAGTGTCACAAAAATGCTTCAATGACTGTACATACTTACTCTCCTACATGAAAATCCATAGAAAAAAAAAAAGCCAATAAAATCATACTTTTGCTTCTCATGAATGCTCAACTTTAATTAAATGTCATTACTCCAACTAGATCACACTTCATCTTTCTTTCAGAAGCCAGGCAGAAAATCTATGATTCTGCCTCCTTTTAGGAGAGTTTTAACCATGTTTCTAGGTTCCCATACATCTTCTACTCACAAGATTTCTCACACTTCCCTATAAACTGAAGCAATTTTATCCGATCCATGTAGCAGCTCTGTGCAACTGTTGCCAAGCCAATAAATTAACAGACTCTTGAGTTGATCATGCAAGGTGATTTTTTTTAATTGTTTTATCTGAAATCCACAGACAGCAGTCCCCCTCTCATACCTGAAGCTCAAGCTTGGCTTTTGATCTCTATTATTCTGCCATTTCCTACCAGACAGTTTTGATACAAAGAAACAATATAAAAAGCTTCTTTCTAACACTTGGGTCCCAAAGATGATCAAAATTTATTCCTTTCCTCCACTGTATCGGGTCTGCACTGCAGATTTAAAGGTTCAGGATTCACATTTTGCCAACAGTGCACCTAGAAGAAACTCAAGAGTTCCAAACTACTTTTCAGAATGAAAAAAACAAGAAAGGGTGGGTTGTTTTTCAAGTCAGTATTTTGAAAGTGAATCCAATTCTCTGTCAGAAAGGATCTTTAAGATACATGGGTAAAAGCCAAACTCGGTGCATCATGAGCAGATGCATTCAACCTTCTGCTTCTCCTAACCCCAAAGGAGCTCCCAATCCAACATACTTCCACTGTCTCACACCTCTCTCTTCCTGCCATAATTATCTCCCTCTGTCCCATGGGCCAAATCTGGGTGCTCTTTCCCAAGTCGTACTAGCTCTATTCTTTCCCACCCACTTCTGTTTCCCTTCTCTCCTGCACTCCTGCGTGTACATCTTTTAGCACAAGCATGAATTAAGAGAAAAATCAAATAAATGCAATGCAACATTTGCCTCATTCTACTGTAACTAAAGAAAGGAAATCTTTACTGCAGGCAAATGAGCTAATGTCCTAATAGAGACAGCTGCAAACACAGAATTTTGTCAAAAAGCTGGTGATTGCCAAAATAAAATATCAGCATAAACCAACTGCTATGCCAGCTATTCCTAGCCTTGAATATGTACCTCCTTTCCTAGAGATGGAGATCACATTTCCAATACTGTAATGTGCATTGGATTAATTAAGCAGTTGCCTGAAGGCCACTAGAAATGCTCAGTCTTGAGACAGCAATGAAAATGATGACATATCTTGAATTATTTATTAAAGCTGTAACAAAAATAATTTGGAAAGTAATAGCCACGCTTGATAAACCAGTAATGACTACACAAAACTGGAGTTGCCTGAGATAAATCTCACTTAATTTTAAATAAGGCACTTTGAAAAAGTGGAAATAAATTACATGAACTCAATGAAGTTGCTCTGATATATCTTGAGGAGCAAATCCCTCTGGGTTTACTTATATTCCAGATCTTGAGACGAGGTTTTCAGTTTAACTCACAACATAGCTCTTCCCTTGGTTTGTCAGAAGACATGCACTGAAGTTGACCAAGAAAGTAATGAAATGTTTCTTCTTTTCCTAATGACCATCTCCTGTTCCTCTTACTTACAAAGAGAGGAAAGGTATCCTTTACAAAGGTTTCCTAGGACACATAACTAATTTAATACTATTTTTTTCCTTCTAAAGGTAATGGCTTTTCTGGCTATTTTCTTCTTTGAAAGCTCCATTTCACAATTTCAAGCATATACATCACTAAGATTCACCAAAAGTAATTCTAAAAAATTTCATTATCATGATAATTAGCATACTGGAGTTCTGTCCCTTGAAAAGACTGACCAAAAACACCTAACTTGCTTTTCCCCAGCAAAGAAGACTCTTGATGTAACAGGTAAGTCTTTTTTTCCAGACAAAACTTTCAGAATTCTGGGGGTTTGGTTTTTGTCAGGTTTTTTGGTTTGGTTTGGGTGTTTTCAAATAGCAGAGATCTCAAGCTTGGCTGCTCATATCCTTGTCTTTGCCCTGAGCAAACCAGCATCCAAACATCCCCTGAACATGCAGTTTCACCATCCACATCATCAAAAGGCAGAGTGGGAAGCATCCCAGAAGTATCTCAGGCTGGACTGCCAAATACAGAAACTCAGAGAGGAACAGAGAGATAAACAGACACTAAGTAAAGCCTGTCATCTAATAGTGAATCAGGCTTGCTCAGGTGTTCCAGAGTGTCCTGAGATTTTCCACTGCTGCACCTTGTGACTCCAGTACAAGTATGCATGCCATCTGGGAGATGATTCCCTGAATGAGAGCCCTGATTCCTTGCTCACAGTTGTACTGCCCCCAGCACAGGCCCCCATGCTGGTCACACCTTCCCACCTGCCTGGGCACAGTCAACCCCAGCTGCAGGAATGCTTTTTCTCCTATTCCCTGGCTCCTCTAAAACCCCAATTGCCTCGCTGCCACTCCACCATTACTTGCCACCTGCTGCCTCTGTGTATTGCCTTCTCTCATATTTCACATGGGTTATTATGGCAGATTGATGTGTTTGTCTTGTGAAGATGCAGAGATGTTGGTGAAATTAGCAAAAACCATGAGTTGGCCACTTGCTCATCTTGCACCCGGGCTCCAGCTGGGCTTTAGGGCTGAATGAGCTCTGGGGTGATCTGAAGGCCTCAGCCTGATGTTATCTCAGTGAAGCACAGCAGAGCACCCACATCTCTCCTCACTCTCCCTCATCCATTCAGAACAAACATTGTAATAAATCTGGTTCTTCAAGGAGATTAACAACATGAGTAAAGATGTGGCAGATGTCAGAGGGCCTTCACTGCCACTTCAGCTGGGGGGAGGAGGATACTGAGGTGTTATGGTTCTACGCTGTCTTCCTTTTAACCATAAGCTACAAAACTCAGTTTGACTGAAAGTAATGAAAAACTCTTATTATTCATCATTTAGTTTATATATTTTAAAAAGCACATCAACCAATATGTAAATGAGAAAACATCTCCCCCCCCCAATCTCTCATGGCAGAAACAGGTAAGCAATTATTTTTGACTAGAGTCACATTTCCATTTTTCTAAAAATGTGAAAAATTGATACTTGAAATCCTCCATTAGAGAGGATCAGAATACAAACTTGCTTCACAGAAAAGCTGACAGGCTTGCTCCTCGCTCTGCCCTCCAAAGCAGGGATGCCTCTTGGGTAAGATCTGTATCTCTAACCACATCAAAGCACACACAAGGACACTTGTACAGAGCACTACACGCTCATATTTTTAGGTTGAGTGAATTTATCACCAGCAATCTAACAATAATCTATAACCTGTTGCTTCAAGAAACTGCACTTTGTGAATCTGTGATGGTGAACGTTCTGATTCAATGTAACCAGACCTAGAGTGTTTGAATTGGTTCTAAATCAGAAATTAGGGCCAGCTGCACCCTGCCCCTCTGATGTCTGAGGACAAGTTGGAACAGAAGATGGGTTATTTTCTGCCAAATTTCATACTCTTATCCCAACAGTTATATAAGATGAAAGTTATACCTGTAAAAATATGCTGCTTATTTTGACAGTTCAAGAACAAATAAACAACAAAAAAATTTACAACCCTGGCAACCAAAAAAACCCAACACACACCCCCTCAAAAAAAAAAAAAAGAACAGTAAGAATAAAAGTGCATATATCAATGGAGAGAAACCAGGAATCATGTTTCACAGACAGCAGAAGATGGGAATCCTGTTTTAAACAAGACCTCAGGAGCCAGAAGTACCTCACATTAAACACAGGAATTGAAAACAAAACCCATTAGAAGCAATCCAGCCTTCACTGAAACATATACACATCATCATTACCAATAATAATTTGGCTCTTCATGTGTAATCACTGCATGCTAGCCTCACTTTGTATTTATAAGGGCCATTAATGTCAAGAGGAATTGTGCACATGAGCACCACGTTGCCCCCGTGCTGCTCCTCAGTCTGCTGTGCAGAGAAAACCACCTCTGCTTGCCACTTCTTCCCTCTCATCCAACCCAGGAATGGAAGCAAGGAAAATGCTATTGCTTTTTTTTCTTTCTTTTTTAATACTCCAATAATTTTGTACTATTAAGAGCACCAGAAAGCTAAGTTGTATCAACCATCTGTTCACATAATGCTGAATTCAAAATAGCACATACGGGAGCACTGCAAGGACAGAATCCATCACAATCCCTGCCTCAGACTCTGGTGACTGATTTCATAGGTTACCATCATCTAAAAACAGCCATAAAGATTAAGGAAACAGAATATAAATTTTTTTTTAAAAACCACAAACTGCCCACCTCCCCCCCAAAAAAACCACACACACAAAAACACCCCACAAAAACAAAACCACACAAAAAAAGCCCCAAAAACAAACCAAGCAAAAAAAAACTAAATCAAAACAAAACCAGAACAAGTTAAAACACCCACCCAAGCACTAATCCAGCATATTTCATTCAGGAAGTCCCCTCTTCTACTTCCCCCCAGTAGATACAGGACCACGGGAAGCAACACAAAATGCCTCCCCAGCATTTCAACAATATCCTCACAGGATGAACTTTTCACAAAGCACAACAATCAATCACTGCAGTGTTGTAGAAGAGGTTCAGTTAGAAGACACAGCATTAATTCACTCATGAACACACCAGTTACAGTGTTCATCAGCGGCACGGGCATTATAACCCTCACCTGTCTGAGACACAGAAACAGGGGAGTCTGACTGAAGTCTACTACGTACAAAGTTGAGCGAAATGTTGAAATACAAACTTATTGCCTTGCCCTTAGTAGCTCAGATGAGCTACAAAACTATAGCTTCTTTCATATAAAAGCTAAGCCACCAGGAAGCTTCCAGGAACATAACTGAAACACTGAAGGAATTCATTTTACACAACTCTCTGGAATAAATAGAGAATAAATTATTCAATTGGACCAATGCTTTATTTTTGAGTATACCTTATCTTCTTTTCTAAGTGGAGCACATCAAGTCAGCCACAGTCAAGCCACAAAGGTACAATATTTTCACATCAGAATAACACAGGCAGAGATATTTCTTGAGGTCAACTTATTTCACTCTTTTGCTTCATCCTAAAGCTATGTCAAACTTAAATCTATCACTACAGCTACCAAATCTAAAGTAAGAGCTCACACAGAAACCTACAGAATTGTAAATTCCAAATGGCCTTGCTTTAAATAAAAGATCAGTAGAAAATGCTCGCATATCTAATATTTATTTCTCAGGTTTATTTTAAAATCCTGCATTGGGCCATTCTTGCATACATTTATAACATATTGTCAGTCCCTCATGCACTTCCTACATTCCTCTTACAGAGCCCCAGCTTGCTATGCACATCATCTCAAGACACTTATTTATGTCTTCCATTCCACAGTAATTTCCAATTTTGCTATCTTCCTTGCAATGATTTAAACAATGTACTTTTAGATAAGGACTGAATAGTCCTCCAGAAACCTTGCTTATCAATGACCATTATTTTACTATATTATATAGCTAAATAATATTAATACTTTATCATATATTTTATTACTATATCAAGTATCATGTGGGATAAATATAAGTTCTGTATCTTGCATGACTATGGCTTAGTCTTCTATTACATTAGCTCTTATTTAATCATAAGATACTTTAATTAGCAAGTCATTTACTTAGGTCATGAGAATTCATTGGGAAGTCACCAAGCACTTCCATCTTGTTAAATAAGATTCCATCCCCAGCTGGAGAGAAAAGGGAAGGGCACAAACAGCTGGAGGGAACAAGTCTTCTACGTGTGCAAGAATGACTTCTTTCCACTGCAAGCAAAGATTGGTTCCTGGTTTGACATCTGTCCCCAAACCTTTGCAGAATTTCCACATCACTGAACACATTTAACTAGTCTGTAGTTTCAATCTCATTTTACTGGGGGAAAAACCGTACTGCCTGCACAAATGAAAGAATGGGGAGAAAACAGGTGTACAGAAAGGTACCACCATCACCCAGCTTCTATGGAACTGCGATGGCCTGAGCATCTGCATTCTAAACACACCATGCTGGCCCACCCTCCAGCACAGCATCCCGGTCTCAGAGGTTTGGAATTTAAATATGCCTAAGAGCATCTTTGTTACTGTAAGTTTCAAGCTCCTATTCCTTGACAGATTTACTGAATGATACACAAGACTGACTGAATAATAATCAAGATATAATTGGATTTGGAAAAATCCATATGTTAAAGCCCATAGAGCTTTAGCACTGCATACCCCCTCTTCCCTGCAAAAAGGAAAAAAAAACAAAACAAAACAAAAAACAAAACAAAAAAAAAAAAAACCCACCCCAACTGTCCCACTTATGCAAAAAAGTACATCACAATTACAAGATAAATACAGTATTTTTATTTTTAACTTGCTTTAAAAGGAATTTCCCATCCCTAAGGAATAGTATTAGGTATTAAAGCAAAAAAAAATCCAAAACACTGCTTTATGAATTAAAAATGATCTTTTGATCAGTTATTTCAGCAGACAAAATTACTCTTCACTTCCTGTAGAGATAAGAGAGACTTTACAATTTTTCAGCTGCTCCTTCACATCAGCACGGGGGTTGCTGTGGAACACCATCATGGACACATCACACACTTTCACCCACACCAGTGGAACTGTCCCTGCTTTAGTGATAAGTCATGTCTGAAACAATTTTTAAAATGCAAGATGGAAGAGCTCTGAAAACTGCTATAGTTTTAATGCAGCTTGCACAAAGACAGATTCCACTCATCCTTCACTGGCATAACTGTGACCTCAGAAAATACTCAACAAAAAAAGGTATTTTTAAGTATTATTTTTAGGAAGCTAATTTTCGAACTCCCTTTGTGATACAGTCTTTAACACAGAACAAGTCACTAAACAAATCCATGGAAATATCTCTCTAAAAACAATGATGTGTTACAGATTAGGTAACTTAGTCACTGTAAAAGACTACCACAAAGATATTTCATAAAAATACCATCTCTAGGAATAATCCATGAAATATATTATGAAACATTGATATTTATGACAGTATTTGTAATAAAAATGTTATTGTTATTTTATAGCAAAATATCATTCATTAAATCATTCTCTTTGAGTTCTGAATTTGACATCCTTAGTTTACCTTCCTGTGAAACAATAAAATTGTGATGGATTCGTTCTTCTACACTGAAAACATTTTGACCGTTTCGGATTACTACTTTCCCTCCTCAATAACCCATTAAGTGTTTGTTTTCTAATCACTTTTTGTAACCCACTCCTTATACAAAATAATGTGATAAACCCTAACTCACACCTAGGATTAGACCACTGAAGTGTAATAGCTATGTACTGCAATTGCTGCTCTTTGAAAAAGAAAATGAGGATTAAAAACATTAAATGGAATGTCAGAAGAATCACTGCCAAAGGTGAGAGATTCATGAGCAAGGCTCAGGATTTTGAAAGCATTATAGAAATCAGTTGTCTAGATACTAATACCCTTCCACTTAGAATCACTTTGAAAGAATCAAAATGACAGGAATACCAACAGGAACTGAGTACTAATCCCACTAATCCCAGAAGGCAGATTCCTTTGTCGCCTTCCTCAAACATCAACATATTAAATAAACAACCATATCCAAATCTCTAAAAAAAAAAAAAAAAAAAAAGGAGTGAGCTCTGCTTAGCTCTCTGCCCTGGCCCAGCCCCAGCACCATGGGAGATGATGAATCCTCCTCTGCAGGGCTGCCACCCTCCCTGCCCAGGCCAGCCCTTGGGAGACACCTGCCCAATCCTGCTGTGCTCTGCCTGTGCTTTATGGATGGCAAACCTCTTTCCAGACTAAAATATGCACAAAAGTGCAAACAGAGACAGATTCAACTTTTGAACAACCTGGTCTAGTGGGAGATGTCCCTGCCCCTGGCAGGGAGTGGTTGGAACTGGATGATTTTTAAAGCTCTTTCCACTCCAAACCAGTCTGTGATTCAAGTCAGAAAAACTCTGCCCATCATGTCTTCCTCTTAGTTCAGCTATATGGCCAAAAGCCATTTCTATTTCAGAAATGGTTTGGTATATGAAAGAGCAACTGGTTTGGTACATGAAAAAAGGATCTGGATGGTAAGAAAATAATTCATCTGAAATTTCACCTTGTTAGTATTTCCATAAAACAAAGCCACAATTCTTTTAAAGACTAATTAAGGGGAAAGGAAAGGATGAAAACAAGTACTTGCATAGGAGAGTTAAAAAAGAGTTAGGAGTGAAACAAGGTTTCTGCCTGAAGGAACCAGTGATGGATAACTTCAGAAACCAAACCATTTAGTGACATTATGACTTCATTTCTAAGAAAATGTGTTAGTATTGTGCTCATAGAAATAACAGCACAGCTTGAGTTAGAAATTCAGGCACCACAACCACTCAGTGACTTATGATTCAGCTAACCCCATTCAATTCAACAGTGATGACAGTAAACCCATTATGAAGCATGCTAATAGCAAAATTGCAGTGTGGATGAGGAGAAAAGCACAATATTTTATCTTTGTCATCTGTATTCAGGTCTCTGAAAGAAAGCTAGTGAACCTACAAAAATAACAGTACTTATGTAATCAGTAGGTATTTCTGTTTCAGGTTTACTGAGGACAGGTGGCTTTTAGAACTGAGCTTCAGAATCCTTTGCAGGGATTCTTGGTTTTACTAAGTAAATGTTTGAAACCGTCTCTTAGTAAAACATGTAGCTTTCAAGTGAAGCAGCATAGTATATACAACAGCACTTTTTGTAGCTTTAAGGGCATGTGTTACATTATCTAATAATGTAAATGTAATCTATTAAACACAAACCAGCTCCTTAAAGGTTTAGCTGACCAAGCACCTTTTCTTTTGGTGCATTGTACAGAGGCTACTAAAATGAGGCTCCTTGCCCAGGGTAGAATCACTGTGCAAATGAGAAGTTAGCACTACGCAACAATCAAAAGAAATTATAAAATTATTAACTAATTGTCACCCTCAGATATAAGACTATAAAGTGAGAGAAGATGCTATTATTTCAGAATGTATGTTACCTGGAAATGCAGCAGCTCATCCAAGTTACACAGCCATGTAATAAATTGTGAAAGCAGAAAATTTAATCAAAATTCTGACTAAAAGAAGTAGATATTGCATTATGTTTCTCATGGCAGTAGAAAAATAGAGATGGCAGATACCTTCATCTATGTCCCAGAAAGCTAGTTATGCATGATATAATCTATCACATCCAAATAAAGCAATGCTTTTTAGACACCTATTTCATTTTAGCATAATGTTGTAAAAGAAAAAAAAATCAATTTGCAAAGCAATGCAGGTGTATGCATATCTATGGATGTATATCTATGTCCACTTGGTGTGTGCCTATCTCAGAATTAACCAGATTGCATCCTAAAGTATCTATGCAGAACCTCATCTACTTGTTTCTTTAAACATCTTCATGTCTCCCACTACAAAAATACCTCATAGTAGTTCACCTTCTGAAAGCATAGACACACACACTCAAGCCCTCTAAAAATAAAAAAAACAAAACACCCACATCAAACACAACCAAGCAACCAAAAAAACCCACAACCATTAAAAAACAAAAAACAAACAAAAACAAAACAAAACAAACAAACAAAAAACCAAAAAGAAACAAAAAAACCCCAGCAGCACACCAAACCAACCAATCTTTTGTGATCAGGTAAAACGAGCATTGAGAATTTCTTTCCCAGTAACCAGGTTGAAATGTCCTTTCTTAATCTGGGCTTCAGTTTTAACATTTTGTTCTCTCAGTTGGATTCATCTGTCAAATCCTTATGCTTCTGGGCACAGCTGAAGGGCACTATCCTGCAGGACAGTGGAGACCATGTCCTCTCAGACTGTGCTTACAATATCCAGTATTTCACCAATATTCATACATACCTTTGTTCTGGCACAAAGATCATAAACAACCTAATCTCCAACCTAAATCTAAGCCCACAAAATACCATTTTAACAGGAACTATCCTTGCACTGGCCACGTCTATCATTGCCACGGATATTCTACTGCAACTAATTTTTGGTTGATTTTTTTTTTTAATTAAATAGGTCGGGTTTTTGGAGAGGCTCTAGCCAACAGGAAGAGTTATCTCTTATTCTTCCTTTGTTCAGAGAAAAAATATGTCTTGCCTCAACCCCTTGTAAAAAGTTGCCATCTCCATCAGGCTCAAATGGAAATCCCAAGGCCCTCAGAAGTACACTGCCTGTTTTAGAGAAGACCTTTGACACCTGCACTACATTTTTCTGTAAATAATTATTATTTAGTTTTTTTTTAACAAATACAAATAGTATATGTTAACATGGGGTTTGGAAATTTAAAAAAAAAAAAAAAAGAGGCAAAATGTGTGTAAATACAAAGTCATTTTTCAGATGTTTTCCTCCAGAAAATGATTTTCCCACCCCAGCATATTCCACTGCTCTACGAAATACAAAGAAAAAGGAACAGGAACAAAGGTACTGGAACATTTTTATGTTACATGGTATTTGTACTGTTTTTTCTCACTTCTGCAGCATTATGTGACAGACCAAACCAATTATTTGCCACCAAGAACCAGAGCTAAAATAATTTGTGAAACTGGCACTTAAAGGAGGAGTGGAAAGGCTAAAGCAGCTTTCAAAGCTTTATATTATTATTTAATGGTTGGATAAAGAAAACCTGCTATGAATCATAGTCCACCTTTGAGATAACCTGGAAGAAGTTTGATGGTTGCCCTTCAAGAAATTCCTACAGCCCCGTATTCATTACCTACTATCTTTTGTTACCAAATTATCCTTCAGTTTCTTCTCATCTAGAGCCACCTCCTTTCTTTTGGGAACTCTGCACCCCTGAAGTTCCTTTCACTATTTCCCACTGCCTCTTTTAGCTCTGCCCACCACAGCCAAG
Source organism: Brachypodius melanocephalos (assembly GCA_013398615.1). Lineage (NCBI taxonomy): Eukaryota > Metazoa > Chordata > Aves > Passeriformes > Pycnonotidae > Brachypodius > Brachypodius melanocephalos. The sequence goes on along the minus strand of VZSR01003803.1, from coordinate 65,533,490 downwards.
AAGGAACACAGACCTCACACCAGGGGCACCACATGTGTAGGTAGCACAGTGCAGCCCTCAGAAGCTGTTTCTGAGCAGAGAAATATGCACACCTTCTGCCAGCTTTTGATTAAGAAATATAGTAGAAGGGACCTTCATTAATTCAGATCCTACATGTAAGACCAACATTGAATTATTAAATTATGGTGAACAAGTTCAAGAACAAACAGCATAAACGGATTCTTAACTGCCAAGTGTATTTTGCTCATTTATGCTGACAGCTGTAACACAACTATAATTTACTACATCCAGTAAATTATAACTTTTTAAAAAAAACCCTTCATCACAGTATCAACCACTGAACTTCTGCTGAGTAATGCTGAAACCTGTTTTTCCATTGTTTTTCTTCATTTTCTCACATTTTCTCACTTATAAGTGAGAAAATTAGCAGAGATGTTCCTGCATATGTATGTATATATACACATATATATATATATAAAGCAATGGCATAGTGGAAAAAAATAATTTGTACCAATTTTCCCAGAAGAATTTTTTCTTCTAAAAATACAAGACTTCTCATAGTATGCTTTTTCCATAAGATGGCATGGTTTAGAGAAGAAGATGAGATATACTGGGATGCTAAGAAGATTGTTGTTAGCCTGAGTATAACATTTATGGCTATTTATATCTTGGGGCTTTTCAGTGAAGTCTCAGATGGGAAAAGAGCACAGAGTTGTATTTAGCAATAAGCAACCTTTCACTAGTATTTCAAGGTATTTGGCATTTTTATTTTATGGCAATATTTCACCATCACTCAGGAAAAAAAATGTAAAATAACTTGAATTGTTTCTGCAGTTCCAATATAACAGTAAATAAAGATATAAACCCACATGTAGCTTGGACCAGGACAGCGCATTTGGAAGAAGGGTTCCAAACTGGTGGGAAACTACTAACCTAATCTATTTAGAGCTGGAGAAAGGTCATTTTCTTCTTTGTAATCCAGGCTGAAATGAACCAATGGAATCAGTAAAACTCAACCATGCACCTTATGAAGAGTAACAGTTGTATGCTTGTGTATATTTTGGGATAAATGGTTATCTAAGTAATTGCACCTTGTAGACCAAACCCATTTTAAAGAACTGTTCTTCTCAGGCAATGATGACCAAAATATCTGTAGAATTGAAGAAAGATATACAGATCACTTTTCAGGCATTTCAAAAGACAATGTCCATGAGCTTAGTGGGGATTTTTATGACCTTTTGAGAAGCCAGAATTGATTCTGCTGGAGGAGACAGACTCACAGTTGAAATACTGTGTTTCTTCTTCAAACAGTCCTAGAAAATAGGCCTATGCAAGTGAAAACTACACTGTTCAATTATATTGCTCTATTACCCTCTAGCCCAGACCACAACCATGAAATTTTTATGGATCACATGTATAAAATACCTTGCTCTTGCACAGCAAACCAATATTACATCAGGTTATATAAATTATTGCAACTGTCTTCAGCATTAGAATGCGCAGGCTACAGAGGAGGCCTTTCAAAAGCAATGCTGCACTTTGGATGGAAGAGAAGGACCAAACTAAGTCACTAATAGTGAAGTTACAAAGGACCCAGACTAGTGAAACAATGTTTAAAAGCATTGCTTTTAACACTGCTTAAAAGCAAAAATATAGGAAACAGGTGTTTCCTATTCCCTGGAAATGTTGGCATATTAAAAATAAATAAATAAAATAAAACAAATAAAGCCCTTCTCCCCCTCCTAAGCTGCCAGACAGAGAGCTAGCAGGTGCCAGGCAGCGATGAGATGGAAAATGTTCCATCTATTTCCTCAAGACAGGATCAGCTCTGCCTATATCATCGTGACAATTGTCTAGCATGTTCTTAAGGAGGAAATGTCACCTGGAAATGTAACAGAGTACATGTACTCCATCACTCAGCTTGCTCACAGAAATGCAGGGCAACACCAAACCTATCAGAACTTTGCAAATCTTAAAAATTCACAAGTAACTGGGTGATAACTAGAGGGAAGTTTTCTAGCTGTGCTCTACTTTGCATCACCTAACCCAGGTTTCCCTGCCATGTTTATTTCATGATAGCAAAAGTCACACTGGGATTTAAGCAAGGGAAACATCTATTGCATCAAATTTTCTTCTGAAACACAGTGATAGACTGGCTTGTTTTAGTGTGATTTGTTCTTGATCAAACAGTTTTGTTCCACGGATCTTCAAATAGTGGAACTATTTTCTACCAATGTTTTTGTCAAAGAAAGTTAAGTTTTCAGCTTGCATTCCCCTGAAAGGGTGAAAACAAAAACCAAAACAAAACAAAAAAGAACAGGAGGGGAGAAGCAGAGTGATATTCATTCCTTTCACACTTCCCTTGGCCTTTACCAGTCTTCTGGGACTTAGTAAAAGGAGAAACTCCAAAAAGCTGGAGACTTAGTAAATGGAGAAATTCCTCCAAAGTAAATCCTTCTCCTACACAGGCAGCCACCACACATGCACCATCACCTCTTTCTCAGCTGTCAACCACTGCATACAATTTGCTATTTGAAGCTACCTACAGCTGTTAAGACAAGTATGGCTAGCAGTGACCTGGAAAATACTTCTTGAGTTGATATTCTCCACAGATGAGCTGACTGACTTTGTGTCACCTTCTGGAAACTACCTCTTTGCTTCTTTTTATGACCTATGCCATTATATACTTCAGTACTTTCCTTTGTCATACATCCCAAAATGATCCATTACTGAGGCATTTCATATGCAGTGCACCTTTTCTCACATCCATTCTACTTCCTCTTTTTCTGTATGCAAAAGCTGTGCTTGTACCACTTTCTGATAGGTTTTTAATTTTAGGCATTTTAAGACACTTTAAAAGGAAGCCACGATACTGCCAGAAGCAGTAATGACTTCTTCACTTCCACAGAGTATTCTATTTTACTTAACACCCACTGGAGTATTTGAAGATTTTGGGAGAAGAGGACCCAGGCATCATGGTACTAATGTAATGCATTTGTCTTTATGAAGGTCAGCAATTCTTTCCACATTACTGAAAAATACTGCAGACAGTACGTAATCATAAGCTTTGTTACACAGAATTTCCCAATAGCTGTAATATTCTATTTTCTGCTCCAAGATGAATAAGAAAAAAAAACAATATCCCCATCTCCTACAGATAATTTTTTTTTAAAAAAGGGGTTTTAGTCAGCATATACAATTGCTCACCTTTGTGTTCTGAAGTCCACAGAAAGATTTTACAATTTGCAGTGCTTTTACAGCTTAATGTTTGGAGAAGAAAAATTAATTGATGTTCAGAAGATTTCTGAAAAGACCCAGAAGCAGCACCTTTCCTTCTTTTCCCAATGAAAATACACCAAGTGTAGCATTTTTATTTGCATGCTGGCAAAAGTATTAAACTCTGAGCTTTAAATTCTTGCTTTGGGGGATTTCTCCAGGCTTAGTGCAGCAAAAACTTAAGACTCATTTTTCCCACTCTATTCTTCTTTAATTTTCTGTAATCACCGCTCCAGCTTTGGGTCATTCAAAACAGCAATTTGTTTCTGAGCAAGAGTCCACACTATTTTCTTATTATGGCTAAAAAGTAATTTAGAGATATCCAACACATTAGAGAATATTGATTAACAGCAATTTAATGAATAATTGCTTGAGAGAAGAAAACCTTGTATTTCTGAAATACAGCAGAAAGTAGTCCTTCATTTCCACTGTTGCAGACTACAGAAAGAGCTTCAGTAGGAAATAAAGTGATGTTTAAAGCTCATATGTATTCAGGAAGCATCTATAATAAATATTTTAGAATTACCTGAAATAACAAAAGATTCAACTACTCTGACATGTTTTTCACAGAAGTCAATAGACAGACACACACTGTAATGCCTGCAGATTTTTTCCCCTAGAGGTTATATTCCACTGTCATCATTACCAGATGTTTCTTCTTCGCAGATTCTGGGATCAAAAACCCCCCTGTGCATTTCCAGATACAAATCAAATTTTCTTTCTGAAGCATCTTTCTCTCTGTCTGGCTCTCACACTGAAGTGCACCACTGTAACTCTCTAACTCCTGAGACTTATGGTTGTAAGAAAAATACCACTATACCCAGAGAAACCTGGTAAACACCATAATGGCACTCTCCTCAAGCCAGTGTTGGCCAACAGAGCCAACTGCAAAGAAAAAAAAACAAAACAATCCTAAAACATTGAAACTTTTCTTAAATGTTAAATTTTAATCCAGTATCTTCAGAAAAAAAAAATTAAAAGCACTGTATAAGGCAAATGTATAAGCAATAGTGATCCTAATTTCAGTAACAGGCACATATAAGAAAAATAGAATGGAATTTGATAAAAATGGTTTGTTTTTCTTTAAATTACACAGACAATGCTTTTTCTTCTCCAAACACAGTTCATTTGTCTTTTTAGAAGAATTTCAGTCTGCTTTCTAAGTTAAGAAGTCACTGCACTCTAGAACAGATCAGTACTAATTAGGAAGACTGGCAACAGCCATATATAAGATAATGAATAATCCATCCTATGACAAGACAGAAACTGTAATTACCTGGACCTGAAGACTAAAGACTTCTCAGGATTAATACATGCAGCATTTGACTTTTCTCTACCACTCTCAGAGATGCTGCAAAATAATTGCAGTAATGCTGTATGTATCAGAAAGAGAAAAATAAATTAAAAGAAATTGTAAAACAGGGAATTGAGTGACAGCATCATATGATACTTCCAACACTTTCAAGCTATTTAAAGTCAGTCTCACCATTAGTTCAGGTAAAATGAGAGGTTATATTTTACTATGAATTTTCATTCAGTGCATACTCATTCAGTGGCACTTCCAGACGCAGTTTAATATGATGCTTCAAAACTCTGCTAATACAGGTTAAAGGAATAGTGAGCCATTGTGTCCACATCAAATTACAACTGAGATGTAGCTCAGTCTAAGAATACTCAAGAAAAGAAAAGGTTTAGACTGAGAATTTGTATTTAATGAAATAAGAGCACTATACCTTCTTTCTGGAACTGCAGTAGAAGACACTGAGCTCTGTCATACAAAGGACTTCCTGTGTAGGACCAACAGTTTCCCAGCTCAAGCTGATTTCTGCATAGCCTGTGATTGCTTGTGAAATCTTGCACAAATCTGCACACAGTCTGTGAGGACAGAGTTTGCAAAAGGCTATCTGGTTTCCAGGACAGATTTCAGCAAAAAGTGGTTTTTTAACATTTACAATTGAAGTAGCTGCACACTGCTGGGCTCACAACAAAAATAAGAGTAATCATCATTTTGAGTTTTGAGAAGGGGACTACAGTTTGTGTCCTACTTTCTAAACTAAGCAATGCTTCAAGAAATTTAATAGCATTAAAGGATAGGTCTATCCCATACTGCTAAGTAGGCAGTCTATTCAAGGCAGTTGTTGCTTTAAAGCTGAATTTTTGTAAAGAGTTCAAGTCAACAGTACACTAGAGCCTTCTCATTTTTCCCTCCTGAAAGAAATAACAAGCTGCAAAAAAGCCAGAGTTCTGGACTGCTCAAAAATAGCGACCTAATAAAGGAATTCCAAATGTTAAAACTCACATGAACCACAGTAAGAAAAACTCATAAAGAGTCCTGTTATTAACAAAGGCACCAAACATCAGGTATTACACAAAAGTGAACACTATGTATGCCAAGAATAACAGAAAGTCATCTGCTAATGGTAAAAACAAGGAAGAAAAAGAAGGCTTGGCAACATAGATATTTTATGACTTGTTTTCATCAGCTGACTTGTCAATCAAAACCCAATATATGAACACTTCCACGAATTAGGAACATAACAACAAAATCAGAACTATGAGAAACATGGCTAAGTAGTGAAAAGTCACTATTTACACATCAAGGTTCTCCAATCTTTCTTAAAAAAACCCCTCCAAAACAACAATAAAAAACAACCCAAAACAAAAGAAAACAAAACAAACAAAAAAGCCCTACTACCAAAACCCCTCTTAGAAAGCACTTGCTCACATTCTAAGGTAAAGCAAACCAAGAACCAGATGCAATGGTCTGACAACTGCTATATAATATTTTTTCTGGGTTCTTCTGCTTTGTTTTGTTTTTATTTGAAAGTATGTTTTCTCAACCACTAGTAAATGAGGCGTATTTTTAGGAATCTTTAGAGACATATGTGTGTGTACTCTTATTATTTATACAGTCAGACTATAGAAACACGTTTTCTTTGCTAAAGTAGGCTGACATTGTGTGTTGCACAACACATTTTCTGTTGAAATAGCACTTGTTCAGACAGCTCTCAGTCAAGGACCAGCCTGGTGCATTGTCCTCCATATCAATCAGTACCTTCTGCACATCTCTCAGACACTGCTCCAAGAGCTCACACTCTTTGAAGGTCAATCCCTTCCCTTCCACACTCAGTACACCCAGTCAGTACAGCAATGACAAACATGAAAACTTCCCCATCTCCTACTCCAACCTTCAGACAAATCTTTGGCCAAAAAGCTTTCAGGTGAATCTTATTGGTACATTTAATCTTTTTGGGATATACTGCAATAGAACCAGAAAATGTAGTAAGATATAGGTATAAAGTAGTGTTCCATATAAGATCTAAAAAGCACAAGAAAACAATTTCCAACATGCACTAATTCTTATACCTGAGTAAAGAATCATAGAGTGGGTTGGGCTGGAAGGGAAGTTGAAGATCATGTAGTTCCAATTGCCTGCTGTGTGCAGGGAGACCTTCCACTACAGCAGGTTCCTCAGAGCTTCATCCAACCTGACCTTCAACACTACCAAGGACAGGTCATCCACAGGTTCTCTGGACAACTTGTTCCAGTGCATCACTGCCATCACAGCAAAGAACTTCCTCCTAGTATCTAGTCTAAACCTATTCTCTTTCAGTATGAAGCCATTCCCCCTTGTCGTGTCACCACATGCGACTGAAAACAGTCCCTCTCTAGTTTTCTTGCAGGCTCCCCTCAGGTCCTAGAAGGCTGAAATGAGGCCACCCCAAAGCCTTCTCTTTTTCAGGCTGAACAAACTCTGGTCGCATTGCTTTTGATGTAGCACAGGACATGTCTGGCTTTCTGGGCTGCAAGTGCACATGACTGGGCCATGTCCAGGCTCTCACCCACCAGCATTCCCAAGTCCTACTCAGCAGGGCTGCTCTCCAATGTGTTCATCTCAGCAGAGCTGCTGTCCATCTCCCAGCCCACACTGATACAGGGGGTTGCCCCAGCCCAAGTGCAGCACCTTGCACTTGGTCTTATTAAGGTTTATAAGATTCCTATGGGCCCATTTCTCAAGCCTATCCAGGTCCCTCTGGATGGATCCCATCATTCAGAAGCACCAACCACACCAGCCTGGTATCATCTGCAAATTTGCCAAAGGTGTACTCAATTTTCTTGTCTTTGTCGTTAATGAAGATATTAAATTACACTGGTCCCATTAAGGACCCCTGAGGGCACCACTGGTCACTGATGTCCAAGAAAACTCTGAGCCACTGACCACAGCCCTCTGGATGCAAGCCTTCAACAACTTACCCACCTAACAGTCCACTTATCAAATCCATCTCTCTCCAACTCTGAGAGAGGAATTTTGTGGGGGACTGTGCCAAAGGCTTTACAGAAGTCCAGATAAATGACATCTGTAGCCCTTCCCTCACCCACTGAAATAGTCAGTAGCACTGTCACGTGAGAATGTTAGAGAAGGTTATTTCTTTAATAAAATACAAAATAATTTTGAGGCCCAATTACATGCTTTTGAGAATTTTTATTGTAGCAGGAAAGCATGTCCCAAAGAGCTGGATCTGCTGTTATGATGCTGAAGGGCACAGGATGAAGCTGTAGGGAGAAATAACAAAGGAGAATAGGTACCAGATGGCAACCATAAACTAAGGACACAGCCATCTATCCCCCCTAGCATATTTTACATGCTGACAAGTACAGACACTTATAACACTGCCAATACAATCTGTCCATCTACACTTACCTCTAAAATGAGCTGAGGTCAAATTTTTATCATCACACATATTTCTATCAAATTTCAAGTAGGTTACTTTTTGCGATGTGGCGCTGTTTTATTTTAATGACTGATTTGACACAATTCACCTTACATACCTGACAAAATTCTTGAAATCAGGCAGAAGAATAAACAATTACAGAGGAAAAATCCTAAATTAAGGATCAATAGAGTAAAATATTCAGCCATGACAAAGAAAAGCTACAAAGCAGTTGAGAATCATATTAACAATCGACATCAAATCCATAATGCAATCAAAGTTTATAAAAGCTGTGTGCTGTTTCTGAGTAGATCACATTTGCCTTTCAAGGTGCATTAGATACACACAACAAAGATGAAAACACTTTTTTTTAGCAAGAAAGTTATAATGGGCTGTGCCTGAGAATTCTGAAATTTTTCTAAAAACTCGTGAAGAACTTTTAGAAGCCTTTCAGCACCATTTAAGGACAAAAAGCAGGACTGTCCTATTTCCTTAAAAGAGCAGGACTGAAGAGTTAGTATTTTAATGTGCAATTAGTCATTACAGGAAAAGGTATTTCAGATAACACTATCCATCACAAATGAAGCTAGAGAGCTTTCAACACTAGATGAATCCTTGAGGAGTTCAAGAGATTTCATTCATTCATTCATTTCATTCAAGTGACCTGGAATAAACAGGTTTTTGGATTTTGTGTAGTTAAAAGAAAATCTGCACAGAGTATAGAACCAGCCTAATCTATTACCACTCAATTTACTTCATTCAAACTTACTCAAACTAGGGATCTGGCCTATGACTCATCTCTAGCCTTTTAGGCACCTGATCTGAAGCAGAAGTGCTTCCTGACTGCTTAAAGACAAATAAATATTACTTTTGGGGTTTGGAGCAGAAAAATATTTTTAAAAATTTAATTGAAAAAAAAAATACATGAACAAAAGCATATAGAGCCTACTTTTTTTCCTGCAAGTGAGTATGATTGAGCTTAACCACTGAAAGAGTGGTTAGGCATTGGAAAAGCTCCCTAGGGAAGTGTTAGAGTCACTCTCTTGAATTGTTTGAAAAATAAGCAGGTGTGGCACTTTGTGATATAGTTTAGTGTGCATGGTGGTATTTGGTCAACTGACGATCTTGGAGGTCTTCCCCAATCATAACGATTCTGTGGTAAAAAACAATTTTTCTCAGTTTCAAAAGTGCAAAGATTTATGTGGAAAGTCTTCAGAGTTCCCTTACGAAACTGACACTGCCAAAGCAGCAGGAGACGTTGAAGAAGGTACAGCACCAAAGCCACCCAGACAATCCAGCACTGCTAAGAAACCCCAATGATCTGTAAATGCACTCCAAGTACTGGCATGCAAATCAGACACCTTGGACAATCTTCTCTGCTTCCAAATTTGGCACATTTATTACAACCTGAAAAAAATCTTTAGAAAGTAGGCCAGGTTTTTACTCAGCTAAACTTGGACATGAACACATACACAATCTGTCAGGGATCAGTGGCAGCATCACAAAGAAACAACCCCTTTTGTGTAAAGCTGGATAGTCGTGAAGCCTGCAAAAAGAACATGGTATTGGGCTTTAAAAATAGCCAAAACAAGAAGCTGCACAACAATCAAAAGTTACTTGAGCATAAATTCCCCAACAGACTGATGCTAAATCTGACAGCACAGATAAGAGAAGGAAAATATATTTCTTCAGCTGACACTGTAAAAGCTTGAATAACATAACCAAAATTATATCAATGGGTGCAATACAGAAGGGATACAGGCTATAAACTTATTTGCAGAAGAAATCCTGTTCTGATTTAGACATCAATGAGGAATTTGAGATCCATTCCTTTCTTTCCTTATTTTAATTTTGTCTCTTATAAAGCCATTACACTGGCCTACTTGCTTAATCTCTTGAATCAGAGTGCTCCAAGTCGAAAACCAGTCAGTATTTGCTCTCCTACCCAGGAAGATTTTACAGTGGGCCAGGTTTATAGTACTCTCAAAATATTTCCTGTCAAAGTTTTACAATTAAAACTCCTGATAACAGAACATTTATTTTATTGTAAATGTATGCTATAATCAGTTTAGTACAGAAGTGACATAAAAGCTTTGTGCCAGCATATGTTGTGCTAGATTACCTGAATTCCTAAAAAATCCACAGATGGTAAGCAGGGAGATAAAAATCACTACCTTGGATGCCACATGAAACTTTCCATCTCAAACTGTCCAGTCTAGGTACTGGGGTTCACCCCCTTCTACCCTGTCATGCAGCATATGTAAACTCATCATCTCCATGACTTTCCTGACAATAAATGTGCTCAAACTTCTGAAGCAGCATTTCCAGCTATCTAAAGGAAAGAGATGGAAAAAAAAAAAATCTTTTTTCAATCAGTGCTTATACAATTTCCCTGGCATCATCTAATCTTCTGAATTTTAGAACATGGCAAGTAGCATCCTTTCTTTTCCTTGCCTTTTTATCTTCGAAGGAGCCATCAGATAATGACTCATGAGTCACCTCAAGACATCTATAATAAATTTCTCCAGAAGTATTTGCTGACATCGCTGATGTTTTAAAAATGCATAGCAGGAAAATGTTTATTCCCACCCTCAATTCAACTGGCCTTTCAGATGACTAGACTTCTCTGGAACACAAGCTGCATTGTGCCTCTTCTTCACTGTCTGTCAGTCACCTGTCAGAATTCAAAGCTCTCTTACTTCTAAAGAGGTTCCTTAGGAAGATCAAAAAGCCAAGTCTCTCTGTAGAAAAGATTAATTCAGGACTAAAATCTTTTTTCAACCTGAAGACATAGTCGCTTTACCAAACATTTTTTTCTCAAAATAGCAGAGATATGAACTGGCTTCAGACTATCTGGTTCTACTGCTGTTCCTGTGAAACACTGGAAATATTGCCCCATGTCTTGAAAAGATTCGTTTAAGGGGACTGACATGAACTCATTAAAAAAAAAATAAATAAAAAGGCACAAAGCCACACCAAAAAACGTGTTGAGATTTTTGTTTGCAATTGCAAATCTACCCCAGAATTCTGCAATTCTACAGCAGAATTGTTTACAAGATCTTCCTAAATTGCCTCTAATGCTAAAAGTGAGGTATCAAATCAGCATATTCAGCTTTTTAAAATGTCGTATTTCCTCAGGAGCATGGCACCTGTCTCCCCTACACTCCTCACCTCCTCAGTGACACCACTGTTACAAAAAAATTGGGAAATTAGTAGAATCCACACAAAATTAGTCCCCAAAAAAGATTAATTTCCACAAATGTTTTTCCACACAAGGAAAAACAATTAAGTACAATAGCAAAGTGTGTTCCTTGTCTCAAAAACCAACAAATTCACAATCTTAAAATAAAACTGAGAGTGGGACTATTCACGAGTTTATAATTAAGCTTATTCTTAAGTGCTTCATCAAATCAGTTCCTTGATGAATATGCAATTAAAATTTCAGGAAAAATGTGTACCATCATAACAACTTATGTTACTAGTAAACCATATATCTATTACATTAAAGATTTACTCATCTTTAAAGACAGTTCCCAAACTTTTCTACATTCTGGCCTATTTTATTTAATCTGAAGTTTAAAAAAAAAAAAAAAATCTTACCAGAAAAAAGCCTTTGATTTCTCCCAAATCTGTTCCAGCAGTTTAATATTTCAATATTCCTTGATGTATGTGCACTGCTGACAGCCTGGGAAAGTCTTTTAGCAGATGGAAGTATGAAGCAATTAGGCTGCCCAGAAAGGCTGTGAAGTCTCTTGAGATTATCAAAACCTGCCTGGACACTGTCCTGCACAACCTGCTGGAAGTGAACCTGCTGTGGCAGGGAGGTTGGACTGGGCATCTCCATTGTTCTTTTCACACAAAAACATGAGTGCAGATTAAAAGGGTGTAAACACACCCAAAATTAGACACAGAATACAGATGTTGCATCTACAAAAATGAATCAAAACAGCACACATACCTCATATATTGTAGATGATCAGAACATCTAAGAAAAAGCATTATTAATTTATTAATATATAACTTAGAGTTTCATCACTTAGAAGATACCTCTTTCTTCCCTAATATATGAAAAATAGCAAAATTTATTACTGCAAATACATATTTAACAAAGTCCATTCAATACTTATGCAGGTTTCAATCCCTTCTGCTCATGAAAATGGCTGTTTCTAAAGATAAAATTCAAGTTATCTGAACTGCTTCAGCTGATGAGAACGATTCAGTTCCTGCCACCTGCAGACTTCTGTCCTGGCAGCTTTTCCACATACATGAACTTGTCTGTATAAGAAAGTCAAAAGGGATTTCAGCCGTGCAATATTTAGTAGCTCCACAGAACTGACTTCTAAATTGCCACATTTTACTTTTCACTTGTTTTGAATTCTAGTACATAGATGCTATGGACCATCATGGTCTGCCTGCTAAAGCTTTCAACTTTGAAAGGTAGCAATTCCAATAAAACCTCAAGGTACCAAACATCTAAGACTAATGGTGGTTTCAAAAAAATATATATTCCCTCTCTTCCTCTGAAAACATTATGTCCTGCTTTACCAAGAGAAGAAAAAACTGAACTCACACAAACAATAACAGACAAATTGGCTGAATATAAAAGGACAAGATGGCTATATCCAAAGTGCTGCAAAAGCAGAATGTAAATGAACAAAGACAGAAGCATTATCTTCATCCAATTTTCTGCTATTATAGTCATTTTAAGCATTGTCTGTCACAAGAGTAAGCTAGAAGTTTGGAGGCAGATGCATGCTAGTTGTCAGTCAACACACTTCAATTAATTCTTTATTATTGGGTCCATCGTTTTTCTTAAATGAGTTTGAACTTTTCCAATTACATACTTTATTAGTGAGTTGTTTGTATTTCCCTAAGTGCCACTACTTCTCCAGTGTTTAGACACAGATCTATGTGCACCCACGGTAAAAACAGTGAAATGCAAAATAAGACTGCATTTCAGATAAAGTTACTTTTCACTCTTCCTTAAAAGCAAAGTACAACACACAAGTTACTTGTAGTAAACAATAGCGTCCCGCATTTGTGTTGGAAAAGAAAATCATCATTAATAGCTGACAGCAGTCAGCACACTGGAGACTGAGAGCACAGAGAGATAATCAAAGAACACACACGATACTCTGCCTCATGCACATGCAGAATTTCCCATGTGATGGAGTAAACTTTCAAAACCAGTTAACAGTAGTGTCGCTTCATCTGCAAAACCCACAGGATTCCACAAGAAGAAACATGCTCAAGTTGCACCAGGGGAGATTTAGATTGGATATTAGGAAAAAATTCCTTCCCCAAAAGGTTTGGCAAGCACTGTAACAGGTTGCCCAGCAAGGTTCGGTAACCACCCCTGAGGGTATTTAAAATGCATGTAGATAGGCCACTTGGGTACATGGTTTAGTGGTGGACTTGGCAATGCTGGGTTAATGCTACTCGATGATTTCATAGGTCTTTTCCAACCTAAATGATCCTGTGATTCTATGACTGTGAACATCTCAATTAATTCATAATTATTTTAAGGAGGGTTCTTTCAGTTTTATACACCTTGTCTGTATACTCCAGTACATAATCCAATTACATGAGAATAGGAACATTAGTCAAAACATCTTATAGACTCATTAAAAATGGAATGGAACGCTTTCAACCCCAAATGGCAACAAATCCCAGGAAAACAACGTCAGTCATTTAGAACATTCACATACAAACACAGAGCTCCTGTACTGATTTAAGTAAGAGATGAAGAGGATCATATGAAATATGTAAGGAATCATACCTGGCCAGGAAGATGTTCTCCAGATATTACAATACAATTTACAATGGAAATAGATGGAATTTTTTTTCCAGGTTTGATTGGTAAAAAGAAAAAAAAAAAAAGTTACACATTTCTTTTTACATCCATTTCCAAAAGATCAGATAGTTTTGGCTGTTCCTTCCTCTTTTCTCCTTCTATCAGAAGTATTGCATCTGTCACTTCCTCTCTCACCTTCCCTTTTATGTAATTTCCAACCAGTACATCAAGACTTTATTTATATTACTTCTACCATACTTTATTTCTCCATTTTTTAAAATCAGCATTTTTCCTTAGTTGATCATCCTGTTATCCTGTATCTTGTGCCACCTTCTTCCCCACACCTGCTCTACTCCTGCATGCAAGTTATCCACCTCCACAATCTCAGTCTAGCCCTTCAGCTACCTGTGCTCCACCACAGCAACTCATTGAGCTGAGGCTCAAAACCAGGACCTGTCAGGGCAAGTACAGCTGCCCACTTCAAAAAAACAGAGATCTCATTTTCCCTCCTGGTCCACAATCCCACATAGCAAACAACTGGCCAGGGAGAGCTGCTGGCTGCACAGAGGACAGGTGAAGTTGAAAGGCCAGCACATGTGCACCACAGGAAGGAACCTCTCCTGTAGACTCATGACCTCAAAGAGGGTAGATGCTCAAAGTCTCTGCCCATTACCATGCAATAGGTCCCATTTCCCTGAAAATAATCCCTCTCCTATCCACATTCCAGCAGGAAAACTTCTCAGTAACAAGTATCTTTGACATATAGAGCTGCTGAAGACTTTTTTAATGCTAGCCACATTGAATTGGATGTTAACCAGAAACACTAAATACACACTCATCATGCAATGCCATTTTTATACAGTTGAGAAATTTAAGTTCCTCCTTGGTCTTCCCCTCTTAAGGGTTAATAACACCAATCTCCTAATATGACCTCCAATATAAGGCAACGTTTCTCAGATTCCAGCTTGATTTTCTTGTTTTCCTCTGGATTGAAATTTGTCCACATCTTTTCTACAATATCTAAGCTGAACAGAACAAAATAAATAGCTTTTATGCCATGCACAAAGCTCTGCTTACACTTTGTATGTTTGCACTTTGTAGTTACATGGCATCCTTACAAAGTGCCTGATTTCCATACTTTTCATACTTCCATACTTTTTTCCCTGACCAAGTACATTGAATACAGATCCTCACAGAACCCCAAATCCCTTCCCACTGTCTCCTCCTAATCAGCTCCAAAAGAGTGACATGAAGGTTACACTGCAGTCACACAGTGTGACTTTTCTGTGACATCAGTTTCATGTTACATCTGATCCCAGATACAGTAAATACAGAGTACTAATAAGACATTACACTTAGTTTGGGGCCTTTGATGCTGACTTTGTATTTTTCATTGAAATTGCAAAGACCCATTCCAACCTATACTTAAAAAAAGTGTTTAGTTTACTCCAAAACTTCATAAATCGTTTAAGACACAGTTAATATTCGAAGACCTTATTATCATCAGAGCAGGCAATTTTCCCCAACAGAGAGAATGAAACTTGATAGGAGAAAAAAAAAAAGTCATAATAATTATTATATGGCCAAGAGGCTGTTTGGTTGAAGAGCATTCCCAAACCATGCACAAGCAGTCTCTGAGGACTTCATTATGTTTTTTATCCTGGCCTCTCCAGTCTTCTTCCTCATTTTCATTGTCAATAAAAGTGACAAAGCTCCTTATGATAAATGTGATACATAACTTACATTCACATCCATGACATCACTGTCAATCCATGTAGATTAATGAAGTGAGCATCTCCTTTTAAACAGCACAAATCATTATTTAAATACAACAAAGTGAATTATAGTTCAGTATATTACCTGCAGTGTCAATCACACCATCCAATTTTTCAAAACAGACTTTAAATTAAGCTGTAACAGTCACCAGCATCATTCCCTCATGATTGCACTTGCCCCTACTTAAAAGATTCTTCAAAAACAATTATGGAAGAATATATTTCTATTTTTTAATTTTAATTAAATTTTTTTCTGGATGAAGTTGCAGATCTATTATTGAGTACAAAAGGATCATGACTAAATCTAGCCAGATCCATCACAGTTTCAAGTTAATGCCAAGATGGTTGCAGACAATCTGAATGAGGAGGATTTCTAAAAAATATCATCTTGGCAGTAATTACTGAGATTATGTCAGTATTAAAGCATTTATATAACATTGACATGATGAGGATGGTCACGTCACAAACAGGGACAGAGACAAGGCTGAGGTGTTTATGACATTCTTTGCCTCTGTCTTTAACATGAATGATGGATCAAGAGGGTTTCAGCATCCTGAGCTGGGGGACCATGACTGCAAAAATGATCAAATCCCAGTCGACCCTGAAATTGTGCACTGTCTGCTGCTCCAGCTGGATCCCTACAAATCTATGGGGCCTGATAGGAGTCATCCAAGAACCCACAAAGAGATGGCTGATGTCATCACAAAGCCTCTCTTGATGCTTTTTGAGCCATCTTGGGAATCCAGGGATGTCTCAGCTGAGTGGAAGCTGATGAACATTGTCCTGATTTTCAGGGGAGGAAAGGCAAGAAGGAGGACCCCAGAAGCAACAGGCCTATCAGTCTGGTAGAACCATGGAAGAGATTATTCTGGGAGGCACTGAATAGCACCTGAAAGACAATGCAGTGATCGGTCACAGCCACTATGGCTTCCTGAGAGGAAAGTCCTGCTTTGTCAAACTTGTTCCTCTTTTATGACAAGGTAACCCACCTAGGTGATCAAGGGAAGTCAGTTGATGTAATCTTTTTGGATTTCAGTAAAGCTTTCAAAACTGTCTTCTCTCAAGATCTTTCTGTTTAGTTTACAGCTGGATAAACACATCACATGAGAGATGAGATAGGAGAGCAGCTGGCTCATGGGTCAAGCACTAAGGGTTACAGGGAATGGGGTGACATCAGACTGGTGACCTGTCACTAGGGGGGCATTCTGCAGGGCTCCATCCTTGGCTCTGTGCTCTTCAACATCTTCATAAATAACATGGATGCAGGACTGGAAGAAACACTAAGCAAGTTCTCATATGATACAAAACTAGGAGGAGCTCTTGACTCTCTTAAAGGCAGGGAGGACCTGCAGAGAGGCCTGGACAAATTAGAGGGCTGGGCAATCCCCAACTGTTTGAAGTTTAACAAAGGTTAAGTGTTGGATTCTGCACATGGAGGGCACTCTGCACAGAGAGAGTGGGGAATGAGAGGTTGGAAAGCGGTTCCAGGGAAGGGACCTGGAGTCCTGATCAATATCAAGTTGAATATAAGTAAGCAATGCCCTGGCAGCCATAAGGGCCAACCCTGTCCTGGGGTGCATCAGGCCCAGCATCCCCAGCCAGGCAAGGGAGGGGATTGTCCTGCTCTGCTCTGCACTGGGGTGGCCTCACCTCCAGTGCTGGGGTCACCACAGTATAGGAAATATATTAAACTATTAGAGAGTGTCCAAAGGAGGACCACAGGATGGTGAAGGGCCTTGAGGGGAAGCCTTATAAGGAGCAGCTGATGTGACTCGGTCTGTTTAGCCTGGAGGAGAGGAGACTGAGGGGAAACCTCACTGCAGTTTCAACTTCCTTGTGAGGGGAAGAGGAGGGGCAGGCATTGATCTCTTCTCTCTGGTGACCAGTGACATTTGCCCCAAAGGAATGCTCTGAAGCTGTATCAGGAGAAGTTTAGGTTGGATATCAGGATTGTTCACCCAGAGAATGTTTGGCACTGGAACAGGCTCCCCAGAGAAGTGATCACAACGCCAAACCTGACAGAGTTCAAGAGGCTTTTGGACAATGTTCTTGAGCACGTGGTGTGACTCTTGGAGATGGGCCTATGCAGGGCCAGGAGCTGGACTCGATGATCATTGTGGGTCCCTTTAAATTCCACATATTCAGTGATCTGGTGGTATTTTTAGGACTTCATGGTTCAAAGACACTTTCTACTGCTTTTTGGTCTTGCTGGATTCACACTGCTTGGTTAAAAATTCAGGTTTAGCTGAACTCATCATGACTAACAACTGACACCTTAGTACTCAAAATCTAACAGTACAGGAGAAGATTTATTTACCTCTTGTCAAATAGCCTACATGCCACTTGCTATGAAATGGCTCTCCACCAAATTAGACACTGTGGTTGAACAGAAAACCTGTGGGCTGTTTTCTCTCTTGCCCAACAGCTTGCAGAGTGACCTTCAGCAAACCACCTCCTGCTTGAGTCGCGGTGGAACAGAGGTGACATACGTGCTGACTTCATGTGCTATATATGGCTAAGCCACGAGGATGATGCACACTGCTCAGAGGTGACACACTCCATATAAAACTCACACCTACCTCAGAGAGACAGAAATTTACTCTCCGAGGATTCGGAAAGTATTTATTTGTTACTGAAATTCCCAAAAGACACAATTCAATACTTGATGATTAAGAGAATGAAAATGGATTTTTAATGTGGTACAATGTCACAGGAATGGCAATCAAATTCAGCCACTCGGTACATTCAGTACATTCTCCCTGAACATCATTTATGCAAAATGAAATTAAAGCCAAAAGGTCAGGACATCAAAAGGAAAACATTAACCTAAAGAACATTCAATAGACATTTTTTATTCTACTCCCTTTTCTGTAAACTAGATAACAAGTGATACTATTTACATTAAAAGCTTAATTTTCTACATGCCGGTGGATGGAATCAGTTGCCTCCACAAAACACATCCAGAATCCTTTAGGCTTTCTTAAGAAGACATCCACATTCTTCAGCTGACTGACCCACAGGGAGAAAGAGGCAGCAGATGCCCTAAAGACATAAAGGCAAGTAATGCCTCACCAAGTAAGCCAGACCCCCCCCTCCAGCTGGAGAGCTGACAATGTGCTAACCAAAGCATCACCTCAAATCTTCCATTTCTGAAGTCTGATTCCTCCCTGGGACCATTTGTTTTAACCCAACTAAAACCCAAGAACGAGTAAGATCAGCCCATCTCTCAGCGTCTGTCTTTCTGGATTCTAACTGCACAGCTCCACCACCTGTCGCACATCAAATTCAAAACACTCCTGAATGGACTGCATTACTATGAAATACATTTTATGCTCTTTGGGATGCATTTCATAGGGTAAGCCAAAGGAGGAAGGCAAAACATATAGGCTACTGCAAGGAAAACCCTACCCAACTGCATTCTCTCAACATGAAACACAGTTATGCTTACCAAAATGGGATAATAACATTAAAAGCATACACAGGACTTGGGAAGGAGCATTTCTTTTTCCATAAAAGCCTATACTGAAGGGCTGCATAATACAAAAGTAGGACTGTAATTGCATATTTTTAGTACAAATTTTCAAAAGAAGGTTCATGTGAAGTCATTGGGGAAAGCCTAATAACAAAGGATCAGCTGGGTGCAAGACATAGGAAACTGTCACATTGTCTCTGATTTTTCCCCCAGTAATTAATATGTTTGAAACAAATTACCCACACTGCTTACAAATTAGAAATTCAATGTATCTCATGGTTATTGCTAACAACAAAAACTCTTCTTAAACATTGCAGCACCTCTGGATAGTGAAAGTAGGAGGACTTAATGAATATTACTTATATCCTAAACCCCATAAAGGCTATTTGTAAAGGGCAAAATTAGAAAAAAAAGTTAAATTATCAACTATAGAATAAAAAAAAAGAAATGCAAGAGGTATTAAAAAATACTTGTACTAGAGTTGAACATGGAAAATGAAAGGTTTTCTTCATCTTTTAAAAACAACCAATTTTACTAAACTTAAAGATTATGCACTCAGTCAAGCATGACATCTACAAACAGATTCTTCATCAACATACCCTTCTGTTATGTACAAAATTTCAAGTTACAAGGTATTCAAGAGGCCAAAAAAGAAACCTACTGCTAGGGAGGCTACGGGGCAAGCGTCTTTTACAAAAATCAACACTAGTATGCAGATTCACTAACAAGTGATGGAGCTATAATAGCAACACTGTTGCCTTTTGCTCAACCTGGAAATGAAACTTGAGATAATTTCAGTAAGGAGTTAATATAAGAGTGGATCTTTATTTGAAGGTTTTCAGAAGCAGTTGTGGAAAGATGTCTACAAAAGCCTATTTCCCTCAGGGGCAAGTACATTTTTATAGGTTTTAGGAAGTTAGCAAGACTGATAAAAAGCACCAGTTAGGAGGACAAGTGTTGATGCAATTCCCCCCCCAGGTCAAGCCCCTTCTCTGGAGCTGCCCCTTCGGCACTGGCTGTACTACATCCATGAATCTTGGAGAGTTGCTCTCTACCTTGGTAATCTGGAAGAACCAAGATAGCACTGGGGCCTTGTGCCCTCCGGGGATAGGAGCTCTGGAATTTGTTTTGTCTTTCTGCCTAGGGAAAGGCCATGGAAAAGTACCGGGAAAACTAGTCACTAATACAATAGACTACAGAGCTACAAATATATGTGTGAAGAATACAGAGAACATAGAAAAGAAAAAAAAAGGCAAAACCCAAATGGCATCAACACAGAAAATACAAATCTAAAAGCAGTACTTTTCTACATTTAGGTGTCTTTTTATAAAATTTTGAAAACATAGTATTAATATAATAAAATGAGTAGATAAAGCAACTAGTATCGAGGAGTTTTAGCTTCCCAAGGAGAATATAGCTAAAACAGTATGGATTTAAGGCAAAATTTTATGTCAAGCCAATTTCAAATAATTTTTCGCAAGATTAGAGATTTGGTTCTTAATAGGTCTCCAGTGGTGATTACCAACACAACACCCTTGACTGACTATATTGACAACATGCTATAATCCACAGTATTTTCATTGAATTACTTGAAAAAATTGAATTATTTGGTGATGCAAAATCAGATAATTAAGCCAAGAAAATCAGTGGTACAGTTCACTGAAGACAGTCATTTGACTTCCATAAATAACAACGCTCAAGTAAAGAACCAGAGATCTATTAGAAATTTAAATAATAAAAATTAGGAAGGCTGTATTTAATTATGAATTTCTATCTAAAAAAAAATTATGAACAAGACCTAGGGATCATTAAGAGCTAATGAAACAAATTTCCTAGAAAAACATTCAGGAAAACTAATGAAATTAAATTTGAATCCGTAAACTTAGAATTCCATGTAATCTGAAATAGTAAAGTCTGTACGACATCTGTCATTGTGGCAGCTTCCCCAAGATAGTATCAGAGAAAAATATCCAATTTGGGTGTCCACATATTGAAAAGGGTTCAGAAGAACATGACAAGAATGACTGAAGCAACTGAAAAATATATTTTATAATGAGCACACCACAACATATAGTCTCGTTAGCTTGTCAGGAAAAAAAAAAAAGGCTGACGAGAGAATACAAATTGAGAATGAAGTGTTCTCTAAATCAAGAGTTGCAGCCATGCTGTTTCAGACTAGAAAAGGTAAAGGTATCATTAAGGGAGGAAAAAAAAAAAAAAAGCTGTGAAACTTACTACGCTTTGGAAGTACTCAGAGGAAAACCAAAGAAGTTAAAAGGCAGCATTGTTTTGCAAGAGAAAATGAAATAGCAAAAGCAATAGAAAGAGCACTAACAGGGACTTCTCTCTCTGCCTGCCCTCCATGCCCTGTGCTATCTATAGCTGACCAAAAGAAAGAGGGTGAGAGCTCAATCAAGCAGAAGAAAAGCTTTGTTAGAAGAAGATGCCTTAGTTAACCCAAAGGAGTTATCAAAAGAAAAACTGAATCTGTCAGCAAACCCACAGTATAAATAAAGATGATATGCAAATATACTGATGACAGCAACATTTGAACAGTACTTACGCAACTGATTGCATACTAAGGCCTTTTCTTAAAAAAAAGAAATCAGCTACAAGATGAATGTACAGAAACCAATGGCAATACAGTTTTTTCCTGAAGGCACTAGGCCAGCTGTGATTCTCTTCAGAAGCCTTTGAGATGCATATTTAAATAAATTTTTCTTTCCCTCTGGAAATTTTATTTAGAGAAACAAAACACGGCAGATGTTATTACTTCCCCAGATGTAGGTTTCTGTCCCAAATCAACTCTCAACACTGAAGGTGCCCTGGCTCACTCTGCTCCTTGCCAGGCAGCAGCAAATCACAGCCCACAAGCTGAGCCAGGTGTTGGCACCTACATCCGTCGTACAGATTTGGGGAGATTTTTCTAGGACACCAATACTTCAAAATCTTCATGCACATGAAGTCTGTGTTTACAAAGACAAACTTTTTACTTCAGAGTTGTACAGACAATGACATTTATTTTGTGAGACTGCTCCATAACATGCATGATCCTGCAATTTACAGTGTCAACTGCCCCCTAGCTCTGCACAGCTGGAGCTATAGGAGTTGCACATGCTCTTCTGCTATCACTGTGGACTGCCTGCTACTGCCAACATCATGGGTGTGCCACAGCACTGTTCATGATAAAAAAAAAAAATCATTATAAGAGCGGTGAAGCACTGAAACAAGTTTCTCAAAGACCTAAACTGAAGCAGAGTCTAGAGCATCCCAAATTCAGCATGAATCCTGCTTTCAGAAAGAGGCTGAACTATAGTCCTTCTGAGCTCCCTCTCCACCCTCAATGACCCTATGACAGCTCATTTCAGTCAACAGAAGCCTGGGCTAACGTGGTAACAGCACACACTATTCCATATACAAACTGACTGCAGAAGGCCCAGGTAGCTCAGCATGTTTCTCTTCCTCAGAAAACAACTTCTACAGCTCAGGGTAAAAGCATACTGCCACTTCCAGTGACACATGACGTATTTATCCTGTTTTAGAACTTCTGCTGGAGAGCAGTTTCACAGAGCATGTCAGCAAAGTGAAAAGCATCAACTACACCTTTCTATTTCTGTACAGAGCTGCCACCCAGCCCCATGCCCCTAGCCTGCCAAACAGCTGCTCTGCCAGCTCCCATGGCTATGGACAGCAAAAACATGAACAGCAGACACCTCTAACTGTTTTCCTGAGGTCTATGCTACTTCATCAGGTACTCTCTCAGCTCTCTTCTCCTTGCATATTCCCCATATTGCTCCCCTTTTTATATAAATCTGTTTTTTTCATACTCTATGTCATCAGGTCACCAGAAAATCCAAAGCTAAGAATAATATTGCTCCGGTTTTCCCTTCACATGTACCCGACACCCAGATTCAACACATAGTTACCATCTTTCAGATTATTAGAGAGCTTATTACAAAAAAAAGATGTAAATTACAAAAAGCGGTAATAAAAACTACAGCCCCAGCTACATTATATGATTTCAGTCTTAAAAACACTCACATAAAAAATAGGAACCAAGAATCATTTTGTTAGTACAAAGACAGTAAAGAATGAACCCATATAGAATTGGTGAACCCAATTAATTTAATCAAGAGTTGTATCATGCTTCTTTGAGACGAAAAGCCTTTCTTTTTTGCAAATCACTGAAAGGACGTTGCATGTTCCTTGTCCTACAACCATTTCTATTTTATGGCTCTGTCTCCATCTGTATTTCTGTGACACCACTGAAGGTAAGGACTGACTGCCTTGAATGGTAACATCCATCCCTAAAGGAGTACAGAAACATGAACGAAGGGGGTAGGATTCACTTTGCTGATCCTAACTTCCTGCACTCCATTTTACATTAAATGGAGAGACAGGCATGGGCACTAGACACAGAACATGAAACAAATCATCCTTTACTAACAGCTCATTCAACCCATTACCATCCAAAACTAGACAAACTACCTCAGGCTAGGTGCCAAAACACCCGAGCTCCAGGTTACGACGTGTTTTGGCATGGGTGAGAAAAACCTTCTTGACTGCCTATCCTGTAAGGTCCTTGAGTCTGCAGATGGGCAACAGAGACCAAGAGGTGTAGGAAACAGGAGAGCTGGAGCTCACCCACAGCCAAGGAAATTCAGAACCTTGGTCCAGTCACAAGGTACTCCTGCATGTGAGGCGCTCACAGGGAAGCGCCGCTCTGCCACCCCTGGGCACGTGGGTTGCAGTGCTGTCAGCTACTAGACAAGAGTAGTAGATAGCTTCAGAGTTTATCCATCTCATAATTAAGTTCTCAAAAGTACCCTTCAGTTAATTTGGAAGAGCACATGCACATTATGAGAGAAAGAGAATGATTTAGGAGAGTAAATACAGGAGTACCATTAAAAAGCCAAAGCACTCCACAATCACAAGTAGTAATCTTACAGTAATATCAGGTATTTTCTCAAAATGTAAACTCAGTGCTTCAGGACTTTGGCATACAGCAAAATACTGTGCAATAAGTAATAATCCATTATAATCCATGTGATTCATAGCATCAAAAGAGAACCTGCCACAACTGGGACTATGTAAAACAAAATTCAATGTAAATGCAAAATCACTTTTCATGTTCAAGCAGGAGAAAATCCATCAAATAAACCTCAATAAAAATCACAGTAAGACTGAACTAACAGAGCTCCTCATCTTTACAAAGAACAGAATCACTCCTTAATCTTTGCCGCATACAAAAGATTTTGGTTTCACACACCTCACCTTTCAAGGAACAGGACAGTTATCACTAACATCATCAACAGAACATCAAGGCTTGCAAGTTTGGTTTCACTAACCACATCAAAGAAATATATGAACTAAATATCTACTTTTTGGAACAAAGCAAGGAGGAGAATTAAAATATGATCTCATGTATCATCTTAGTTCACATTATTTTGCATCTTTGCTGAAGTTGTAGGACATTATTAATTAAGTTGGAACCATTATCAATTCTGTCCCAGAAAAAGTCACTGCACACCTTTTCAGAATTTTGGAGGGAAAACAAGGATCACTTATTTTAAACTATAGAAAATACACTATTTCTAACAAGCTTATTTTTTTCCTGTTTTTATAACCACAATATTAGTCATGCAACATAAAACATTGCAACTGAAAATGAAACAATACATGAAGTAAGTAATTTTTTCTTAATGTTACCGAAACGATTTTAAATGTAATCTTTCAAGACACTTGCTCTGCCCTGGACATCCTACCCATCACTCCCAGGAAAAGAGGTAGATACACAAACTTCTTGAAAATCATTAGAAGATTAGTTATTCTTTCTATTGAAGGTTTACAGTGAAGCAGCACCACTATCTCCTCTCCTAGATGCCTTTCACAGCTCAAAGACTGAGAATACAGTGTCATATTATTTTTTCAGGAACAATTCTTCAGCAGATTTCTAAAACCATTACATCTCAGGAATCAGAGCACAGATTTCAAATTAACCCATTCTGGGACTTCTTCTCAAGCCCAGTTGATCCACTTACTAGTCTAGGTTTTCAACAGAGAAAGTCTCTGGGAAGCAGAGCAGCAGAATACTAAGTATTTTGTCCATTCAATTTCCAAAGGTTTTTGAAAAACAAAGAATTTCTCTAGCTCTCCTAAATGAAATAAGGACAAAGCTGAGAAAAAAATTGTAAAGGACATTCTGAATGAGGGTAACAAAATCCAAAATGTTATTAGTGTCACATTTTCAATTACACATTTATATTTGTTATTACTGGTATCTCTATCAACACTCTAATGAAAATAATTAAAAACTTCCAGTGAAAGATAAAACCAAGTGGAAAATGGCTGAAGACAGAATTCACTTCCTCCCCGAAAAACACAAGAGGGTCCTATGACACCAGACCAACTTTCAACAAATCCAGTTGCATAAAATTCACAACCACGTACCCTGGACACATACAGCTGG
The DNA here is from genome assembly GCA_013398615.1 of Brachypodius melanocephalos. Taxonomy (NCBI): domain Eukaryota; kingdom Metazoa; phylum Chordata; class Aves; order Passeriformes; family Pycnonotidae; genus Brachypodius; species Brachypodius melanocephalos. The sequence continues at coordinate 65,507,992 of VZSR01003803.1, read as the reverse complement.
TTCACTTTGGAATTTAAAGAAAACTATTCAACTTCTTGAGTACATCTGGTATTTGGAAAAGAGCTTTGCAGTTTTCCTTTGCCTGAAAAGCAAACTTCTCTGCACAAGACTCTTATTCAAAAGATACTGATTATTTTACAAGAATTAGATCTCAACTGAATGGAAAACAATGAGGTTTGTTTCACTCCCATGTGGAATCTAATCAAGTCTGCCAAGAAAACAAGCTTGCTCAAAAAAAGAGAGCAATAATTTATGTTCTTTTAGTCCCTAATTTAGCCAATAAAAGGTATTCTTGCTACCACCCTGGGGCAAAATAAAGAACAAAACCAAGAGATACAACAACTAATGAACTAATGTATGTCTCTGTATTCATAGTAAAGCATAGTAACTGCTAAAAGGATTTCATTTGTGCAAGATGAAAACACATAAGAAGATCTTCTGTCTGCTATGGACGGTTACTTCGGTTCACTCTTTCATCTTTTAAGTAGCTTCTCTTTGCCTTAAAAGATTTTTTAAAAAACTTGATATTTCTTATGCAGGTGCTTCTCCTAAAAGTACTCTCATTTGAATGCTGAACTACCTTATGTGCCAGACAATTACTTTTTATAATAAATAAGAAATTATATTTTTTGAGATTACTTTGGTACTGTTTTAAAATATCATAACTGATATTTTCTTCTGATAATTTTCTGATTATCTTCTTTTTACTGAACACATGTAATATATTCTGCTTTCGACATCTAGGTATTTTTTCTTATGATATATTGGAACATCATTATTTTCTGTTCAGTAGGTGCCAAACAGCATTACTCCATGGTTAGCCAGTCTGTTTTATGTATCAAGCAAACCCTGGAAAGCTTCTTTTATTTTTATAAAGAAGCTTAAAAAAATAAAATTAAAAAAAAGTAGGGTAGGTTAAAGAGTTTTACCAACCCTGAAGAATTTTAACTTTTGCAGCTTGATTTCCAAGGTAACTTTTCCCAATCCCCTTTATTGTAAACATAATGCAACCTGAGGGCTTTCAGCCTGGTCACAGAGCAAGTAGATGTAATGAACTTAATGAAGCAAGTGATTGGGAAAAGCTACCATGACTTATTGATGACAAACCACACCAACTAACCTGATCAACTTCTGCAACAAAATAATCTCTTCTGTGGACATAGGGAGAAGAACAGGATGTTGTTCACCTGGACCTCAGCAAACCATCCAGTGCTGTTTCCCACAGCCTTCTGGACAAACTGGAAAGATACAGATGAGGTGAGCTGTCTGCAAGATGGACTGGAAACAGACTCACAGGTCAGACTCATAAGGTGGTGACTGTGGGTTTTTACTCAGGCTGGCAGCCTGTCTCAAGTCATCCCTCAGGGATATAAACTATTCAACACGTTCATAAATCACTGGGATGATGGGATTAAAAATGCCCTAACCTAATCTGCTCATGACACATCAGAAGGGAGACTCATCCTACAGAGAGCTGGACAGACTGGAAGAGTGGAGTAGCAAGAATAGTATGACATTAAACAGACAAATTCAAGGTCCTGCACTTAGGACAATACAACAAGAAGCCCAGAACCATAGAAGATTTATATGGCTGGGGAGCAGCTGTGCTCAAAGGGACCTGAGGGTCTTGGTGGACAACAAGCTGACCATGAGTCAGCAGTGTTTCCCTGCAGCAAGGGACTGAATCCTGGGCTGAATCCTCAGGGGCATTACTAGCAGAGGTAGGGATGCGATCATCCCACTCTGCTCAGCATTTCTCAGGCCACATCTGCAGTACCATACCCAGTTCTCATCCCCACAATTCAAGAAAGATGCAGCCAGACCAGAGAGGGTCCAAAGAAACACCATAAAAATGACCAAATTGTTATAGAACATGCCTTTTGACAAAAGACAGAAGAAATTAAACCTTTTCTCCCTGGAGAAAACAAGGCTCAGGAAGGACCTCACAGCAGTATTCCAGTATGCAATGGGTAGCTACAAAAAGGATGGAGGCTCTCTCTTCAGAGAAGCTACATGGAGAAGACAAGGGGGAAATGGTACAAGTTACAAAGAGAGTGGTTTTATCTCAGCATAAGATACACTTTTTTTACAGTGAGAATGATTATTCCCTGCAACAGCCTCTCTCCAGGGATGTGGTACAGATCCCATCACTGGAGGTTTTCAAGAGGAGATTAGAGAGGATAATTTCATCTAGGTGCCCACTCCGAAGAAAGTTTTTGGACCAGATCATCTTTCAAGATCTCTTCCCACCTGGGCTGGTTTACAATTTTATGACTATAATTTATGAAAGCAAATACAATTTTTTTTGTAGCTATTCGAGCTTTATTAAACCTCTTTCCCCTCTAAAAGGGTGCTGAAATCAGTGGGGCTGTTCTTTCTCTGGCTTTGGTTTAAGGTTTAGACTATTGTTATGTGTCACCACCTCTTTCCACCTTCACTTTATTTCTTAAAAGAGTGAAAAACAACATTCCACATCACAGGCCATTTCAGTTCAACCACCCAAAAGTTTTCCCATGGGAGACACAGGCGTTATGGTAACTGAGTTTCTAAGGCTCTGCAAGCCTCGTGGTACTCTCTACCTTCAGAGATGCAATGATCTCATGTTTCTTAAATTTCTCTGCCTGAAGGAACTGAGACTAAAAACAAATCTATGAAACAAACCAATGTGACTGAAATAGAGCAGAATGACATACTTTATCTAGGTTATTTTTAGAGAAATGTATTAAAAACCCTTGGTTCTTGTTAAACATATTTTTCTTTCACATTTTTTCATTTTTCTTTAGCAATTGCAGCTTGTTGCTATCCTCCTTCTTCCAAAGCAATTTTCATCCAAGTGAATTAAGTAACATGTTATTCCTCACAAGCATTCTCATTCTAGAAGAAACACAAACAAAATGTGGAACTACTTCTCTGTGAAAGCAGTTCACATTGTTCCTAGATGATGCATTAGCACACAAAGCTTATATAAGTGCTTCATTTACTGAATTAGACATACATCTAGCATGACAAACAATATAGTCTTAATAAAAAGGTATTAACAAAAGAAGGCTGGCCAAGTGAGATGTATATCATCTTTGATCCCTGAAGCAGAAGAAATTTGAGAACAGCCAGCTTGCCTCACCAGGTAACCAGTATGGTCTTCTGAGTCCCATTTGCCAAACTTCACCTAGCAGCCTGTCCATTAAAAAAAAAAAAAAATTGAAAAGGGGGTTTTCCTACCCAAATGCAGGTGTTGCCTGGAACTGGAACTCCAGCCTGGACTCTTTCCACACTGCTTATCAACAGCCCCCCAAAAAAGGGAGCACATGGATCAGCTCACTACATCCACCACTTGTATGCTCCTCCTCCTCTGCTACACTGATGGCAGGATGGCTGTGTGTGCCCCAGGGTGGCAGAGGGACAGACAGGAAGACATTGCCAAGACAGTCTGTGCAAAGCATGAGAAAACATCACCTTACCTGCTCCCTGCTGAGGGTAAACAGAGTAACAGCAATGAACCACTCAACCTCTACCAGATCAGTTTTCTCCAAGTGTTCATGTGAGCAAAGCTCTGAGGTCAGGAAAAACCTAGGGCTGTCAATCTAAGGCAAAGCTCAACTATAAAAGGTTTTCAACTGTCAGCAAAAGGCATCGACATTTACAATTTACATAAAACTTACATTTTGAGGAAAAAAAATGATTGGGCATTCTGCGTATCTGTAGAAAAGTCTAGGCAAAGTCAATTCTTATTTTATATGATGATACTACTGCATTGCTCTTTTATAACATGCATTCCTCAACATTCGTGCCTGTTCCTCTCCACAAAAATCTTTACGAAGGGAAAAAAGATTTATACAATTTGGTAAGAAACCAGAGTATGCCTGGATATGTTGAAAGGATATGTGGATATGTTTGGACCCAATGATCTTAGACACTCTTCCCAACCTTAATGATTCCATGATTCCATTATATATTGCCCTTATATATTAGTCATACCATTAATATGTTGGTTTTTCTGAACTTTTAACTGCAAAAACCCAAAAAAGCCTACTCATAGGGAAAATATAGTCTTAAACTCTGAAATTATTTACATGTATTTTATGTACTTATCCTTTTCAGTGAAGGCGAGATTCTCCTTGAATCTTGGATACAAAAGGCATGTCCAAAAATACAAATCATAATTTCTCAATATGTACTCCTTATAAATAGATATAGTCTTTTTTCCTTTCTTTTTGGTAGAAATTTTGTCACAGTCACAACATTCTTGTACTACTCGGTAAATGAGGTTTAAAACTGGAGAATATCACCGGCATACAGCTTTGATGTAAACCCTGCTATGGAAGCATATCATGATGTTCATAAAACTTTCAGATCTGTAACCTTTATTAAAAACAGATTCTTCTTAAAATGCACATTTTGTTATAGACATCCTGCAACTCCCCTGGACAAAGCATTAAAACGTTTCAAGAACTTTATAATAAAAACATATAAAGAACAGGATAAATGTAATTAAATACATTAGCAAAACTTGTCTGGTTTTTCATCTATGTACACTTGATTTTTATTTTTAAAACGTATAGGTTTTCTTTCATCCTGAAATATGAAGATTTACAACCTTCCTGAACTACTTTTTTCTCTAGCTTTCTACCTGTGGAAACAAAATCTAGGGGAGCTTCAACAAAAGTAATTATGAAATTATGAATTATGAAAGTAATTATGAAAACGCAAATTTTCAAAACTGAAATTCACTTTTTTTTTTTATTTTCTTGCAATAAATAAATAAAGTCAGTCAGACATATTTCTTATGTCTAGTAACAAATCTCTTACCAGTTTGTGGGGGTTTTGGCTTGGTTTTATTTTAAAACAAGGGAGCATCTCTCCTTTTAATTTCTACATTAAACAGTGGTCTCCCACCAATGGTTGCCCAAGTGTCTCTAATCCAGCCAAGGAAGAACCCTTCCTTAAATCTTAAGAGGGGAAGAAAACTACAAAAATAACAAACTAGCAATTTTTTAATACAGTGTTATATAAACTTTTACATAATTCACCACACTGCTGAATAGAAAACGTTATGTGAAAGGAATCATCACTTCCAATAGATTTTGATCAGCCTTTCCACACAACAAACCATCCTAACAGAATCATCCTGAAAAACATGCTTCAGACATCATTAAGTCTGAACCAGAAAACAGATGCTTAAAAATAACTTTTGCACTTCTAACCTTTTAGACTGCACCATTCAATTATGCATGCTTTTCTGAATATCAGTCTGGGAATAAGATAGAGCTCTAAGTATTATCCAAAAGGAGAAAAAAAAAAAAAAAAAAAAAAAAAAAAAAAAAAAAAAAAAAAAGGGGGGGAGGAAGAGAATGACACATTCTGCAGGCACAAAGAGGATGTGGCTCCCACGGGGCTGGAGCCCAGCACTGCCTGGCAGCACCAGCAGGGCAGGAGGAGAGCACACGCATTGGAAAAGAGTTGCATGACAGGCAATAGTTAAGCAAGAGTTAAATCTTACAAAAGTACTTTTTCCAGTCATCCTCAGATGAAGGAAACACACCAAGAGGGAAATGGAGAGCAAAAGAGGACACTGCCAATACAATTTCAGTGATCTTTATTTCTAGTTTTCAAAATAAACAAGCACAGAAGACAGAGATCTGCAAAACAGTGAGCAGCTGGAAGACAAGCAGAAAGCTATGATTGATCAAAACCTCTCCAAAACATATTTTACTAAGGTAACAAGAACAGAATTCAATCTCCTACAGCAATATTCATAGTAGATGGGGAAAAAAGAAAGGGTTCTTAAAGTTTTTATAATTACTGCAATCAAATCATGAGAAACACTCTGCTACAAATGAACAATCATATAGGATGTCTAAAGAAAACATTTAAAAATGTCTCTCTCTTACAAGATTAGAATACAACAGAGATCTCAGTGCTGATATGGAGAAAAATTTCAGCATCAAGACAACCTTGTCACTGTTAAACCAAATTTCAAGTGTGCATTGTTAAGGCTCGAGGGAGGAATTAAGCCAATTGGGCACACTTCCACTGAGAAGAAAGAGGCAAACCTTCAGCATACAATCCTACCATCAAATCTCATATATTTTCTGTCTCAGCCCACAAGCCCAGGCAGTACGTAGACAGCAGCTACTGAAAACAGTTGGGAAAAACTACAGAACCACTAAACTCCAGAAATGAGAACATTTTCAGTCATACATGAGTGCCTGTTAGAAAAGTTGGATGAAAGAGATACATCCTAAGGGTGCAAGCATTTAAACCACTTTTGTTTATCACCCTAAATCATTTATTACCCTAAATTCCTATGTTAGAGAGTCTCTTTTCATAACCTTAAACAGTGAGGAGTCACTACACTATCAACTACCTGATTGTAGGGAGTAGGGAGGTATTACCCAGCAGACATCACATTGAAAGATAAGGTGGCCTCTACATTTGTATCTTACTCATAATTACTTGAGTTACAGAAATCACTGTACATGTCCACTGTACATGGAAACAGTCTGTCTGCTCAACCTGCAATGGAAGTTGAAGTTTTGTGCATGTCAGAGTTTTCTACTGATGATGCTCAACTTCTTGGGTTCAGAATATGAAGTACAGAAAAAAAATCAGAGAAAATCAGAAAAAAAAATCAGAGGTGTAAAGAAAAAAAAGAATATCGGGGTATTACCCCATATAGGACATGTCTGCCTCAAAGAGAAAACAAAAACCAAAAATTCTGCACACCAGAATACTAAAAAAGTCATTCTTAAACAACAGGTATCTTCAGTCTTGTCTACACCAAGAGTTTCTGCTATGTAAGGAGGTAAACACTCAAACTTGATTGGTGCACACAGGCTGATGGCATTTTTAAGCATGTCTCTACACAGGAATGCAAAAAAACACCAACACAAGAAGAAAAAAACATGCAGTCCATGTCCCACTTAAAGTTATGAATGCTTGTTCTGATTTCTGAGTGGTTCCATGTTTGGGGTTTTTTGGTGTTTTTAGGGGGATTTTTTGTTTTGTTTTGTAGTTCTTGTTGGTATTTTTCCCTGGTTTGACTTCATTTGGAATAGTCAATGCCAGTGTATTTTCAACTAATTGGAAATTATGGGGAGTCTGTAGGGAAGGCCTAACAAAAGGAAAGGGCTTATGTAATACAGCGAAACTTCCTGAATGCCCACTTTCATTGTCTGAATTCGGAAGCAAAAGGGGTTCTGTCATCCTCTCCCGCCAAAGGCTCAAAATTACACATTCAGAATCCAGCAGAAGACTTGCAAGAGTTTAACAGAAATAATGATAGCCTGTCCATCAAATGGCTGCCAGGTACAAAGGCTTTATATACCCCTTACTCCCATTGTCTGAGTAATGCTTTTAGAAAGAAAAAAACTTAATTTGCTTTGTATGGACTTTACAGTCCCCAGGCTTTTCTTTTTATTTCCCCATTCTCTTCCCTCCAAGAAAAACAGACTGCATAAAAGGAAAAGGTTTCTCAATTCTAGAGTTATTGGTCAGATTCTCCTGTGCATTGGTTGAATTTACCACAGTAGTAACTGCCTTTCATCGCATCATACATGATTTGGTATTACTTCAAACTCGATACATTTTAGTGGTTTTGGTCTGTCATATGAAGTGACAGTAATGGTTCTGAAGAGCAGTTTTCTTTGGATTTTTTTTTTAATTTAATCCTTGCACTTTTCAACAGATAGCTTTCAAAAGTATAAAAAAAATATATTAGCTAAAGCTTGAACTTGCTTACATAAGCCAAAAAAAGCTATAAGTAAAGATCTGGTTCTCTTCAAACTTACTACCTGAAAAATAGTTACCTGAATAACCTCACAAAATGCTTCCCAGAAAACACTTTTTACATGTAGGCAAAAACAAAAAAAAAATGCAGTCTCTTTTTCAACATAATCTCTCTTGACTATTTACAACTCTTATGGTTACTACTCTCTTTCATGTTGTATTAAATTCAGATTATCAACCTGGGCATCTCAACAAATCTCTTCAAATCACTCTATGGCTTGCTAAAGATGCTAAATGCCTTTAAAAAGTATACATAAAAGTTAATAAAAGTATGAATAGAAGCAACAAATGCAAACTTCTATGGGAAAAAACCCCAAACTATAAATAACAGGTGACTGGATAGCATGACAGCCAATTTTTACCATGACAGCCTCTGTACTCCTGTTTAGAGAGAAACTATCATCTGCATTGCAGTGCCCTTGAAAGTCATTTTTCTCTTAATATATCTGGTTCCACTATTTCGCTCAGGTTTAATTCTGTTGCATTAGTGTGCTGTATAATTAACAGCCAAGCAATAGGATTTTGCTGCAGAACCCAAACCTGCAAGACAGACATTTCAGACATGTTTTCAGCTGTCTTAGTATGGAGACACAACTGGTGAGTGCCAAGCTCTACCACACATATTCACTTTTTGAAATGCAAGATATGGTGAACAACCACCATACAAATGCACTCTTAGAGGTGATCGTGAGCTGCTGAAAGCTGCCCCAAACCTGCAGGGTAGGTGGCAAATATAGGGATTCCTAGGTCAGGGAGCATGGAAGAACTGCTGCAAGGGATACAACACAACATGTCCTTGGGAAGTCAGCCCCTTCCCAGCTGACCAGCTACAGGAGATCCTGGGACAGACAGTCCTTTGCAGGAGTCCCAGCTCCTGAGCTTCTTAGCAAGTGATGGCACAATGTAGTATGAAGATGATATTTTTATATGCAGAGAAAGATTGGTCATACCTGAATCATTACATTAGCTATTAATACTTCTTTTTATTGAGAGAAGCAAAAACAATAGCACTGAATTCTGAGGATGAAGTTTGTCACTAACAAAAAAAGGAACAAACAACAAAAAGTCTGCATTCAGAAAACAAAGGAGGCATAGCTAATTCAGCTTTCCTCAACAGGAGATGTGGCAGATACTGTGGCATCTAGATACCTGCATTTATGAAGCTGAACACTTGACTAGACAGCCATTATCTTCACTGAATTCCATATTTGTGAGACCAGTTTTGAGTAAGGGCAATGAAACAGAGATAAATCTGGGTAGAGTTTCCTACACTCATACACACATTTTAACTTCAAAACCTAATTATTTTACAAGGACTCAGCACAGCTTGGAGACAGATATGCCACAAAATACAGAAAACTGCAAAAACTTGCAGGAAACAAACTCAGTGATGGAGTCGAACAAGGCAACAGCGTCCCATTATATCACACTCTTTGGAGGCCCTTCTGTGCTTTTGTAACAAAATAGGCTTAAAGAACAAAGGTTACAGCACCAGCTGCACCAGGCTCCCAAAAACTTGGTTTAGCCTTGGTCCCAGAAGCTTATGATCTTAAGTTTCATAACAGCATTCAGAGCTCAAAGAATGATTTGTCATTAGTGGTTAGAACTGGCTGGTTCCTTCAACCTAAAAAATGATGCTGAAACTTAAATTCATCATTTCTAGTAAGGACCTCACCTTGGCTTTGCTCCTCCCTCCCTAGATCTTCTTCTTGGAAGTTGAAAAAGCTTCTTGTCTTAGTTACTGTTACTAGCAGCTATATAGGAAGAAGAGGAAGAGACTGTAAGTCTCTTTCTAGAGCAGGTGAATGCTATTTGCTTCTTCCTCTACAAAGACAAGGTAAGTAATACTGATGTTTTTTCACACTTTTGGTTTCTTTAGAGCATAGGAAAATTACATAGTGCAGCTGTCCCATAACTTTAAAAAAAGACACAGAAAGCCCAACCAAGCCAACAAAAAAAAACACCTCCAAGGGAAAAAAAAAAAGAAAAAGAAAAACAGAAAAATAAACTGCCAAGAAATCAGTAAGACTCCAATGCTGCACAAAAACACAAAGCAGAATTCAAAAGAAAGGATCTCAAACCCTTTTCTCAAACCCCTGAACTGGCACATAAAACCTCCGGGGAACTCCAGATTTTCTTCCAGGCGGATTCAAAGTCTGAGCAGTGGGCCTGATCTCCAGCAGAAAAAGCAGCACCACAGACTAGGTTTTAAACACTGCTTTAACTCTTCATTGGTGTCTATGGATAACTTCAATATAGATGTATAAGTATATAATATAAACGAAACACCTTTGTTTTTTTCAAATATATGAAAAAGGAATGTATTTTCCTAAGAATAAAAAACCATAAAAGAAACATTGGGTATTTGCAGGAGGATTGTGTAAATGTATTCTCCAAATGCTGTTCTCATCAAATGAACATACTTGCCTTCTTTTACAGATCCCAAGGGTTTTGCTTAACAAAGCTAGTCCAGGAAAGAAAAAGGATGATTCTTCATTGTTGAAACACGGGTCTTTTTGCTGAAGGTGCACACATGAAAGATAATAACTAGCTGACACTAAGAAAACTGCCAAGGTTTTTTGCAGTATATTACCAATACGCTCAAAATGTTCCCATTAAGACACGCTTTTTTTCTCTCCAACATTTTTTCATTTTATTGTGAAACAGTCAAGTATCTTCAGTTATTTTCTCTTTTACAGAAAGAGAGAGTACGCTCAAATGGTTGAGCATCTCATCAATCACAAAGGAAATTGGTACTTAACATGAATTCAGATCTCTTGATGCCTCACCCTATATTTTATGAAGTGTACACTCACTTTGTGGAAAACACAGCTAGAATTAAAATATTTCATAGCAGATGTAAATCATTCCAATGTTTTAACCTGAGGAAGTCATGCTACAGTCTTAAATACAGTGTAAATATACTGCTATTATAATTTACCCCAGTTTCAGTCTCCTCATATAAATTCCTGCAGTAACACAATGTAAAACAGGCATTCTCACCACAAGTCTTTTTCATTCCTATTCTTGTCTTTCATTAAGCACTGCCGACCACACTGCAAGTAGTTTACCAAACAAAACTGCAAATAAGCTTAGCCTGCTATTATTAAAATATAATCTTAATTTCATTTTCTAATTACCATCCTTCCCATGTTTTGCAGAGCCCTGACTGCTCACTTAAAGCTTGGCAGTTCTCAAACCATTGGAATGTTTTAGACCAAAGCCTGTTACCACATATGATCAAGTATTTATACACAAACACTTCATTGAAAATATTTAACAGTTTAATTTCTCACAAATACTGAGAAATAACATACTATGCAAGAGGGAGAGCTGAAAATCTCTTAAGATTTCTTCTGCTGTTACTTTTTTTCCCCACAGAATCATAGCATTGATGAGGTTGGAAAAGCCCTCTGAGATCATCAAGTCTGACCTGTAACCCAACACCATCCTGTCAACCAGACCATGGCACTGAGTGCCACGCCCAGTCTTTCCTTGAGCACCTCCACAGACAGTGACTCCACCACTGGGCAGTCCATTCCAGCATCTGATCACCCTTTCTGTGAAGAAATTCTTTGTAAACCTCCTTCAACCTAAACCTCCCCCGACACAGCTTAACACTATGTCCTCTTGTCCTGTCACTGGTTGCGTGGGAGAAGAGGCCAATGCCCACCTGGCTACAGCCTCCTTTCAGGTGGCTGTACAGAGTGATAAGATCTCCCCTGAGCTTCCTCTTCTCCAGGCTAAACAATCCCTGCTCCCTCAGCCTGTCCTCATAGGACTTATGCTCCAGACCCTTCCCCAGCTTCACTGCCTTGCCCTGGAATCTCTCCAGCACCTCAGTGTCATCCCTGAACTGAGAGGCCCAGAACTGGGCACAGGACTTGGGGTGAGGTACAGGCACAGAATGACTTTCCTGCTCCTGCTGGCCACACTATTTGTGACCCAGGCCAGGATGCTGCTGGCCTTCTTGGCTCTCTGGGCACACTGCTGGCTCATGTTCAGCAGCTGTTGATCAGCACCCTTGAGTCCCTCTCTGCTGTTCCACTGATCCAGCCCATAGCACTCCAGGGGGTTGCTTTGGCCAAAGGGTAGGACCAGGCACTTGGTCTTGTTGAACCTCACATGGCTGCTCTCAGCCTACCTATCCAGCTTGTCCAGGTTCCTCTGCAGAGGCTTCCTATCCTCCAGCAGATTGACACTCTGACCCACTTTGGTGTCATCCATGAATTTGCTGATAGTAGAACTCGATCCTTTCATCCAGATTATCAGGAAAGACATTAAGCAGGAACAGGCCTGGGGGACACCACAAGTGACCAGGTACCAGCTGGATGCAGCACCATTCACCACCACTCTCTGGGGCCAGCCATCCAGCCTGTTCTTAACCCATCAAAAAGTGCACCTGTCCAAGCCATGGGCTGCCAGCTTTTCCAGGACTATGCAGGAGTACTGCTGAGAACGAAGGCATAAATCAAAGTGGTGCTACAAAAATCTATAAAACAATCATTTTGATACACCTCCCTAGTCCCACAATGTTTGCTAAGCATAAATAATATTCTAATTTATCACTGTTATTGAATGCCCCTTGTCCTTCCTCTGCTGATGTAGACTGATAATGAACAAGGTGCAAATAAAAAAAGATGTAAATGGCATGAGTGGCAGTCAGAAGAAGAAGAAAAGATCCAAATTTACAGCATAGGAGGATGACCAAGAAGAGTAGATCTATAAACACAAGCTAGATGGTAACATTAGAAATAAAAAATAAAACAGTCAAGGACCAACAACAGAAAATTAACTCACTACCTGGGAAGTACTGCAGTTAACATTATTTGTATTTACTTGCAGCCTGTGAGAGGAACAGATAGGTAATCAAGATGATTAATCTAGGCAAGCAACTAGAAAGGCAGACTGAAAAATAAAGCTTCCAGATACTTTTAACAGTAAAAAAAGGAACACTTTTTCTTTGCTTGACATTTTTTGTTAAGCAAAATTCTTGGGACCTCCAAAAGGAAGCAAACCTGTTCATGTCATGAGAACATTATTTGGATAGTATATTTGCATTCCAAAATGCCAGCAGCCTTCTGTGCTGCCCTTTTACCACAACTGAGTGGTGTCCCATCATCTGGTATTTGCTATGTTTCAGAAGACAACAAAACTTGTACCTAATATTTCACATCCCACAAGACCCCAACTCAGATAAATGTTCTAACAGCAACAGATTTGATACATATATTTAAAGTTTTAATAAATTACTGCTTTACTTCAGGTCCTCCATTTCACATAATAAACTTCTAATCAATGTTCTGCTCTGAATGCCTCTGAAATTTACTCCTTCTTTAAATGCTTTTATACTGTTTTTTCCACAGTTTCACATTATTTACAAAGCTTTCTTTGAAATCCCTCAACTTTTGATTAGATGGCTTTCATCACATATACATCTCTTAAAAATTTTGCATACTTCTCAGGCTTTATAAAATAAACTCACAGGCTTAAAATCATTGCCCTGTGAAAATAATTTTCTTTTTTGTGTTTTCTAACGATCCTTTGTGCAACACCAAAATGCAGTAAAGCATGCAATCCAGCACATGTAATATGACAAAGGAGCAAGACTTTTATCTATGTAAGTAATTATCTGCAGAGGGCATGCCAAGAGGATGGAGCCGGGCTCTTCTTACCAAGCAATAGGACAAGAGGCAGTGGGGAGGCACCGGAACAAGGAAATTCCACAAGAATATGAGGAAGAACTTCTTTACTGTGTAAGTGACCAAGCTCTGGAACAGATTTCCCAGAGAGGATATGGAGTATCCCTCACTGGAGATATTCAAGCACTGTCTGGATGCAATCCTGTGCCAGATGCTCTGGGATGACCCTGCTTGAGCAGGGAAGTAGGACCCTATTTGTATATGCACAACTCATGAAAAAACACAAGTTTGACTTCTACTTAATGACAACACTGCTGCTACAGCAATGGTCTCAATGTGAACAAAGAATGAGGGACATTCTGAAGAGGATGATTACAACAATGTGAAATAAAAGACTGCACTAACTGTTTTCAGTCATCTAAAGGGTAAATATCCAAAGGAAACAGGTATTATATTAACATAACAGGAAACTAGATTAGAAGGCTCAATCTCCATAATTATCCAAGGAAGGAACTAACAAATTTCTATTCCTATGTTTCTATATAAAAGTATTCATCAACAGTAGATTAAAATGCATTCCTGTAGAGGATTCTTTGCTATACAACCTACTTTCATAAGGGAAGACTGTTGATTGTAAAGAGTAACCCAGAGAAATTTTTCTAACATACCTACTAAAATTTTCTGTAAAATTTTCTGTCTGCAAAAGATGTCTTAGAAGAAGGATCCAAGAAAAAAACAATTGTTTGATGATTCTGTGAATCCATTACACCTACCAAACTGCCCCTCAAACTACAAACTGAAAAAAATAAATACTCAGGATTACAGCAGTCATTTGTGTTTTAGTAGGGACTTTAAATTAGAACAGTTAGGGTGAAATCTGCTACACAGAAGGAATAGCTCACAATGGGGGCAGAAAACTAGATTTGGCATTTTGAGCAACAGTCTCTGATGAAGCCACTTGGCATTGGCTGGAGTCAGTTATTTGATTTTCTTCCCCCTCTTATCAAAAAGGTTTCCGGCTGGTCCATTCTTCTGAGGAAAATACCTGCTGGCTGACATTGGAATCTAGCAAGCATCCATCAAAATAATATCAAGAAAATCTGAGAGAGAAAAAATATTGATTAAATAAACAGCCTTAACAACATGAAGCAGTTACTTAGTACCCCAGGTATATCTGAATGCATTTTATTCCTAGCATGTTTAACCAAGCTCTGCAGGATATCTGTCAAGATTTACACAAAGGAGTAAAAGTGAAATGTGGATTTTAGGTTGTTTTTTTGGGGCTAGGGTTTTTCATACTTGAGAGACAGTGCATGTTTTTAAATCTCCGCTTAGGTATTTTTCTTACGATTCTAGGAAATGATTCAGCAGTTGGGTTGATTTACTAATGAACCAAATGAATACTATAGGGATACACCAAATGAAAAGAAGAAAATAGGAGTCATTAATTTTGTAATGCAATAAAACCTTGGTGGAAAGAATAGCAGAAATTAAGAATCAAAAGTATTTTCAGTTCAGAGTTATTGCAGCATTATTATAGATCTAGTGATAATTTGGCATTTATCTTTCAAGCTTAAGATCCTGGATCACAAAAAAGGATATCATGGCCACTTATATTTTTTTCCTTTTTATTTCTCAAGTCTTTTAACTGGGAAAAAAGTAGTACATTTATTTCATGTCTGCAATGGGAACAAATTCTTAACAAAACAGTTATTTCCCATTTCTGAAACTTTTGTTCTAGAACTTTTGTTTTCCTATCCAAAAGTAACTCTGCTATTAAACAAAATGATGCCTTCAATTTCTTGAAAGTATGTCACAACTGGAGATTGGGAAACTGTAGGAAATACTGCAACATTTTTCTCCTCATCATATAGAGTTTACAAAAACTGATGTTTGTACATAAACAAGCACTACCATTCAGCTAATATTTTAAGATAGATTTCAGCCTGTTTCACTACATTTATGATAGATAATTTTAGTCACAACACTGTGGTTTGCAGACAAATCTTGACTGACAACTTGACTGCCACATTTCACAACTAAAAATTAAGAGTTTCTGCATTTTCAGTGACATACATTTCTTGTGATTCATCAAACAAATACTATGAGAAATGGAAAGGAGGGGAGATCACTGATGTTTCTTGGACAAAAATGCCCCAGAAAAAAACAAACAACTAAACAAGTTGTGCAAAAGAGTGCAATGAACAAAAACCAAGACAAAACCGAACAATTAAAGAAAACAGAATTACTCTTGTCAGAGCTACCCTGACAGCTCATCACATAGGGCTGGTCTTGGTTCCTCAGTACAGCTCCTCCACTGTAGCTATGCCAAGCTCGTGAACTACAGCTCTGGCACAAACACCAGCATCACTGATTTTCACCTTCCAGTCTCACAGGATCAAGATCTTCCTTGTCTTACCAGTAACCAACCGTAAACCAAATGCAAGGCTGTCCTCAAAGCAAAAAGCTTTGTGCTTGCAGATCTGCAAATCACCCTCTTAATGGCAGTGGAAGACTGCCAGTCCTGAGCTGCATAGATAATGGAACCAGACCTTGCCAAACTGAAAAATAAGAAATAATAAGGCTGGCTATACAACTGAAGGTGGGATAAGGAAGACAATATGAGGGTTTTGACAATAAGAATGACTTTGTAATCCAAGGCTTACTTGATTTCTTTCTTAAGAAATTATAATATTCTCAAGATAACTTGCACTTTCAGAGTTACAAACCTAAAAATGTCCTTAAAATGAACAACCACACACTGTCTCCCTTAAAAGGAACCACCACAGCAAGTTTCAGGTTGAAAATAAAGCACTACATTTACTAGAAACAAACTTAAAGACAGTGAACCTCACATCATGAAAAAGTAAGTCAGCTTGAACAGAAGTCTTCAATACAAATTCCTATGGGAGCATTTAGAAACCTCACAGGGACCCCTGAAGTTCACCCCATTTTATGCACCATTACCAAAAAGATCCAAAAGCTACAGCATGTGCTTCTGTGTGCAAAAACACAACATATGTGCCCAGCACAGCAAAGCAACACCATCCCAAAGTTCAGAGCCATTTTGAACACCAAGCATGGGCATCATCTGACCTCACCAACAGCTTCTCTGCTCTCACCCTGAGCTCCCATCATTTCCTCACTGTCTCCTTCTCTTCAGACTGCTTTTGCTACAAGTAGATGAAGGAATGCTACATAATCCGTGTGCATTTTGTTCACACTTTGTTAATGCAGCCTTGTAGATCTGCCCGGACCTTTAGAAAGGAATATTCTAAACAAATTAATGTAACATGCAGAATACAACCGGCCCCATTTCCCACCTTGTGCTTTTCTTTTAACACCAGCACATTGCCAACAGTTTGCATCTCAGCAGCTGGGCCAGACAGAGCAAGTTTAACGGAGGTAAAGGTTCAACAATGTAAGGGAAAAATAAAAAACCTCCTCTGTGGTGCTCCTGCTAGCTCACAAGGCTGTTGTTCTCTCCAAAGAGCCTTGGCTGGCAGCGCTCCAGCCCCTGCTCCCTGGCCGTGTGATGAACGCGCAGCGCACCAGGCTGAGCCAGCCCTGCCAGTTCCAGGGCCACACGCCAGCTCTGGCTCAGCCACTCAAATCCTTCCTCTCATGAGAGGCCCTCTCGCTTTTTCAGTGTCTGAGATTATCTCACCCTGAAGAGCACAACTGTTTCAGGTCTGGAAGGTGTTCGTGGTGGTTTTCCAAAGTTAAAACCACATTTAAAGTGCTTGGAAAGTGAACAACCGAAAAACCTCTCAATGTCTACAAGCACTTTGTGGTTCAGAAGGATTTCTTTGATTAGGGACCTCTAGAGCAATTTTCAGTAGTACTCCAGGATTTACTCTTGGGGACAGCAATAAAAATCTCCTACAGGTTTTTAGATCTCTAGTGGACGTCTATGTCCATTCATGTTAAAAATCCATTGCTCCTTATCCTGACCTCATGCCTGAGGTACAGAAGCTGTTGTGAAAGGAGTACACTGAAGGTCACTTCTATCAGTACATGAACAACTTTTCCAATGTCAGCGTCAAGATTTTTCCTCTCCTCCCACCTAAATAATCAGTCCTTCTCTAGCACATTAATGAGCAAGTTGAAAAGTGGCACACACTTAATTTCAGTGCTTGGAAGGTTTCTTGCCCTCTCTGCACTATAACTTTAAAAGAAAACCAAACAAAACCACAAACCAAAGAAACGATAAAACCCCTCCCTTTTGCTTATTGGAAAACAGGTTAAAAAAATCCTGGTTTTGCAGGTTGGTTTTGCTTTTTTCCCAATCCATTCCAATAGCTGCAAAAAAGAATAGCTCCTGTTTCCTGTCAATAACACCAAATTTGGAAAGCAGAAAGGACACATTGAGCTTCTTAATGTTAAGATCCACCCTGAGTTCAAACCTTTAGCAATGGCTCAGTGGGCCACCAGCACCCAAAACACAAGTTCTGGAAGTTCTATAACTTGGGGATAAGGGCCTTTGGCCCTGTGGAGATCCTTACAGGGTGAGGGTAGCAGAAATGTTTTTACGCAACTAATGAGGAAATGAGAGGGTAAATAATTTTTCTCTCCCAATTTCGAATACAGGAAACGTACAGAAAATGCACAATTCAAAAATAAACTGAGGTTTTGGATGCAGCTACAAAATGCCCATTGAACACCTGAACATTTCACAATCATTTTTTACTGTTCAGTCACAAGCAGTAATGTGATTAGCTTTTACCTAAGCTCTAAATCAAAATAAACACTATATCCACTGTCTGTCCTGTGACTGTTCAAAAAAACTGTTCTCTGCCATCTGAAAATGAAGCTTATCTGGCTTCACTGTGGACAGTGCTTCCTCCCATGCCCACACCCAGTGGAAAGCCTCAGACCACTCAAAGCCCATGGCTGGTGGGATCCTTCAGCAGCAAACATCATGTCAGAAGCCCTTCCTCCAACAGCAACACAGCTCCCCAGCTCACTGCTACTCATAACCAATCCTCTGATGGTGTTTCATAACAGGTTATCCCTTTCATAAGAACCTCTGCATTACTGTAAATGTGTAAGTCTCTAAACTTTCCTCTTCTTTCAGTTCAGTAGGTGCACAGCATGCACACAGAGCATAGGCAGCTTCTGATGTAGTAGTGTATTTATTCCATAAATAATTACATATAAACACAAATATGAATGAAATGCCTATATAAGTAAAATACACAGGTGCTAAAATGATTGCTTGCATATTAAACAGAGATAACATGCCATGTAATTTTGGTATTCTCTAGCATATTCCCACAGAGTAAAGAGTTATCAGCTACCTTGGAAACAGTTATTTTAATGATAGTAAGGTCATTTAAGTATTTGACAAATATATTGAAAGAAATACATACTTTCAGTAACTCTATAATGAGAATCCAGATCAAGTTGTCCAAATATTTTCATTTTAATATTCACGCCTTCTCGCAAAATGCAATTCAAAATCAACGCAAACAAAGGAAAAAAAAAGGCCACCCCACTCACCCCTAAAAGCCCACTCAATAGCTGTTTATCATGTTTCTGCTTTCAAACATGTTAGGGAACAAAGGTGAATTTGGAATTCCTTACTGAGTGTCCTGGCCACTGCACCGTACTGTACACAGAGCAAGGCTTTTGTTTCCACAGCATGAAATAGATGCAATATTTACAGATGGGAGGAAAAAAAAATCTAGCTTTAAACTGTAGAAAATCAGATTTTTCAGTTCACCTAGTAAAAGAATTCTTTCACAGTTCTTACTACAGAAAAAAACAACAAGCTGACTAAAACAGTGGTGCATGCTAATCTAGTCCAATGTTTTATTTCCCTCAGTTTTCAGTAGTGAATAATATATTTTATTTATAAAAATACCAGATCAAAAACACAGTAACTTTTTATGAACTACTTCACATAACAATATTACAATATTCTGCTTGTATCACCACACAGGTACAGGTGATCCATGAAGATTTTGAAATTAAATAAAGCACATATCAGACTATGAGAGAAGACAAAGAGAGGGAGAGAAAGACTAAATTGATTATTCACTACAGTGAATCATAGGCTACTGACTCTTCGCTATGAATAAGCAAATAACCTGAAAGTTCTTTAAATGCTTGGTTTTGTAAAAAACTGGAGGAGTTAAGGCTCTAATAATCTTTGCAGAATAATAAGTCACTTAAAATAATAAGTCACTTAAAAGTTTGCAATGGAAGCTTGTAGTTAAAAGACCTATCCATAGATCCCATTACTTTTGGTACGCCTGCAGTGATCTCTCTACAGTACTTATAGTCAATCCTATAATGAACTAGATTATGTCCAAGCACTGAACTATGTAAAAAATCCCATAACAATATCTTTGTCTCATTCTCCAAAAACCCTCTCTCGTGACAGTGCTTTGTACAAATTTACAGAGCTTCATGCATTAGCAGCAAGATTGTCAAACAGCTTTGTCCCCTCCAAAGAACCAGATCCCACCTTGTGATAGATGTCTGACAACCATAAAGCGGTTCAACCACCATTATAACTGCAAAGACCAGACAACTCATCTCTATACTCAAAAAATCCACATAAGTAATTATATCCTTTCTTACTGAATTACCTAGATAACCAGGAGTAGTGACAGAAATTAAGGCAGGTCATCTTAAAATTGTGTCCAAAGAGGTTGCTAAAAGGCATAACTCTTTTACATCACAAAAAAAAAAGTAGAACATTTGATGTAACATCATCTCAAATGTTGCATAATATGAATAGAAAAATATGCTAGAAAATTATTATAATACACTATGACTATGCACTTGTAAACACAATATGACAAGCTGCATGGAACAAATTTACTTTTGACCATTATTTATTTCTGATTTCCCCAAGTCAGCTTTACATCAGTCCTCTTCCAGGATATGCTATTGGTATGAGACTCCAGTGGCTTAGCAAAAAAAAAACAAAACTACTTGCAGACTCAAATTATAAATACTTGCTCAGCATGGGAAAACCTAACAGGAACACAAACAGGAAAGAACAAGCTAGAAGAAGGAGCTAGCCACACATTGTAAGGTAACAAGAGTGGAAAAGCTTAGCCAGGAGCCAGGTATCAAACCTGCTCTCAGTCCCAAATTGAAAGCATTAACACCTCTGTGCTCACCAGATGCAACTCACCCACCTTCAGAAGGGAACAGCCAGAAAGAAATACCATTTTGATCAAGAAACTTTTATTTCAAAATAAACACAACACAATGGGGCATGCATGGACATACAGAAAAACACATACAACTTCAACCACAGCTGGCCACAAGCAGGCATTATTCCTGCTCCTTTCCATGTTCATTCCCTCCCTCCTAACAAACACTAAAACAAAGAACATGAAGAGTTAATGGAAAAAGAAGTATATTTTTAAAAGAATCTATCATAGAAAACAAGGTATCAAATATAGCTTCACAGCAGGTAAAGATGCACCAATGGAAAATTATTTGCAAATCACGAGAACCACATTTCTCAATCTAGCAGGTTAATAACTTCAGCTTTCGGCATAAGTTGTACTCACCTCCTGTTGGCAAAAAGTCACTTCTTAAAAGGAAGTATTTGATTACACATCCCTTTGACTGTTTTGGCTTAACTTTCCAGGCAAGTTAAGAGGGTTCAAGTAGAAATCATGCATGAAAGACTGAGCTTGTGCATCAAAGCTGCTTCACTCCAGACAGTATTAACTTACCTCATACTTAGTTTTTCAACTTGAAATAGATGGGAAAACACACTGGGATTCTGCACTGAGCACTTTATTTTTCCAAACTGAAGCAAACACATAGCCCTTGGAAGTCATGAGGCTTCTTTTGCTCCCTGGAAGAGCTTAAGCAAAGACTTCTCAGCTCTGAGGCATAGAGGGGGAAAACAGCTCTTTGCTCCATCTAATGGTGAAAGGGAATAAGCGTTTCCATAAGGTTTCACTTCATACCAGTAAAGTCAATCCAGGGCAACTCGGGCACTTTTTTTATGTCCCCGTGGAGCTCGTTTGGTCTGTGTGGTGATCAGGCATGGCATGGGTACACAGAGCTGCAGAGGAGGCACAGGCAGACACGTTCCTGGACAAGGCAGGTAACTGCTGCTGATGTCAGATCCCAAAGCAGGAGTTACGGCTTTTTTCCACGCCTGTCTCTGCTTTCTTCCCCATGTCACCAGATCCTGTGCTGGAGCTGGCTGCACGTGTCAGACCTCCTGCCACAGGATGGTGATATGAGGGCAGGCAGTCTGGGGCAGGGCCAACAGGACCAACTTCACACAAAGCCCTGGGCAAACAGGTGAGCACCTCCTGCAGCCAGGCAGGGCAGGATCTGGCAGCTCAACACTCTCCCCAAGCCAGCCTGTCCTAGTGACCCCAGCATCTCTCTGAATCTGCACCAAAGGCACAGATGGAGGGAGACAAGCCTGTACGGCTGGCCTCCACCAACAATTCAATGTTTGACTAAGCAGACATCATCATCCTGACCAAAGGTCTGTGCTGCTTTTCCACTGAAGGACTATCAATGATCTCTTTACTCTCCAGGGCTTCCAAGAGCCCTTAAATGGGAAAAGTAAGAATCAGGATTTAAGACCTACAACCACGTTTCCAGGGAACATCTGAAATGGTGTATGAGTCCCTAAATACTGTCCCAGTCTGTTTCTTACGGTTCTAGCAAGAGGCTGGAACTCTATGGTTCACTCCTAATGGTTCTAGCAAGAGGCTCACCCAGTACCATCTTCTGGAATCAGGAAGCACGTGCAGGTTTAGACAAACCAAAGGATGTGTAATTTGTTCTCACACAGCAGGTGCTATGCTGAGCACCAGGGCGACACAACAAGGTGGTTCTGCTTTTCCCAGGCATTCAGAGCAGAGGGCACTGTCCCTCCACATTCACACCCAGAGCACAAACAGATAAATGTTCACACATCAAACACCACCCGCTGCTTACTGCATGATGACCGTGTTCACATTTACCATCATAATCAACTCCTGAACAGACAGTAAAAATACTTCATTTGTCCTTTTAGAAAATTAATTAATTTGGAAGTACTAAATCTTGGTATGGAGGTGTCTTGAGTTTTTTATACATCAGTGTTCAAGGGAAAAAGACTTTTTAAAAGTTATTACGAGTACTCACAGCACTTTAAACAAGCTCAATTTTCAGAAAATAAGGAGGAAGATTTCATAAAATGTGAATTGGTAGGAAAAAAAGAAAAGCCAAATAGAAGCAGAATTATCTTCTAACCTGAAACAAGACAAGGTGCTGAGTTTTACCCAAAATAACCTCCCTTCAAGTCCAGTAATGCAGCACAAGTTAATTCAAATATCTCCTAAAGATAATTGCATCTGTATGTCAAGACAGCTGGAGTGCTCTCCAGGTACCTAAGTTCTATTTTATTCCAATTCTGTATGCCATCTAGAAATGCTACGATCTGATCATCTTCTGGCAATTAATACCTAAATTATATCCAGTTTTGTAAAACACCTAATAGTTGTATTATTAAAAATAATTGAAACATTATCTCAGCTCATCAAAATTTTTGTACTTTGATTTCTATGAAAATGTGCATATATTTATACATAAAATAATGTTTACTGCCCTATTCCTGCTATGCATTCCAAACTCCACAAATACTGAAGACAACACCTGTAAATATTAACTTGATAAAAGTAAATGCAATAACTTACCTGTAAATGTTTTCTTCTGCTGTATCTTACTCAAGTTTATAAGAGGAAAACAAAATCATACGTTACTCCCATGTTTAGGAAGATGCATGATGCAAACAATGCAAAAATTGTTACAAGTGCCTGTGTTACTCTCAATAAAAATATCTGTGGCTTGCCATTTATATAGCTCACACCTTGCTGTGAATGTGCTCATCCTCTTTGTAAAGGAGATCTCATCCTCTTATTCTTCCCATCTTGGAACATAACACAAAATACCTAACATGGAAAAGTGCGGGTTCTTTATTTATTTTATGCACACATGTCATAGAAGAGAATCATTCATACTCGTTTCTCTTAACTTTCAAAAAAACCCCACATGCCTTAGAAATTTAGCTCTGGGAATGGAACTAGGCCCTGCATTGATTAACATTTTCCTTTTTCTAATACGCACTAGTCTTGTTGGGAGTTTCGCTAACATAAGGAATAATTATTTCTATCATACTCTTACACAATTAAAATATATAATTTTTCGTTTATACTCAGAAAAAACAAAACCAAAGGTGAACAGTCATCTTGCAGTAATCAGTGTTGACTAATTTAATACTAGCTTTCTTTTTCCCCAGAATTGTAGAAGCATTTTTTAATAAATTCTGTAAGTTCATTCTTCATTTAGAAACGTGGCAGCAAACAAGCATACACACAAGGGCCAGTATATGAGCGTGTTATGAATTATGTTCCCATCAGTACAAAAAAAATACCACTCAGAAGTATCAGATATATATATTCAGTACCTTGGCATCAGTTTAAATAGCTAAATACCAACAAAATAAGTACAAATTATTAAATGGGAGTCAATACAGAAAGCTTCTTAGGCACAAGAATAAGGATCATTCAATGCCACACCACAGTATAAATACCAGGAAAAAAGTCCACATTCAGAAACCAAACATTTCAGGATTCATCTACAAACAGCTAGACTAAATTCCTTCCGATAATAATCAATCACTAGGTCTTACAGTTCCAATAATGTACTGGTCAAAAGAAGACAATGCTATCTGTCTAGAGGTGCAGCAATGAGCAAATTAAACTGGTTATTTATTATCAAAGTTTCTGATGTTCTTCACATAAAAAAGAATTAATATAGTCGGAAGTGAGGCCATGAAACTCCTCAGAGAGATTTGCCACATGGCATTTCATAATTTAACAGGCAGCCACTTGGCAGGGAAACATTGCTGAGGTCAAAGAATTCACAACTTTACACAGACACATATACAAGAAACATATAACACACCTTGACCAGATATATGTAGGGCACTCCTAGACTTGACAAAGATGAGATCTAATTTGCTAAAGCCAAGCTTTGAAAGATCTCAGATATATTACTTACCATATAATTCAATTGTAGCAGGCAGAGATAAAATGTGCACAAAATTTGGAGTATTAAAATGGAAAGTTGTAAATAGTTAAAACATCCTACTTGCAGTAAGATGTTCAAATTAATGACAAAGGCAAAAGAGGTGGGAAGTTTTTGATCTGACTAAAGACAAAAGAAAAATAATAATTAAAAAAATCCTACCAGCTTTGCAACACCAGTTTGAGCTGGAGATTCAACCCCATCAGCAAAGAGGCAAAGGTATCTTCTTCTGTTTTATATAATTCTTATACTGAGATGAGATGTGCCTGGTTAAATCTGGACATTCTCTAGCCCCTCTCTAATGTCCTTGTTCAAGTTCTCCTCCACTACTGCCTTAAGCAGTAAAGACTTCCTCTAGCATACAAGCTCTCCAGAGTTAACTTTCCCTTGGAACACTCCCAGCATTAGGAATAACTGAATTAACATTAGTGCAGTTACTTCTCATTTCTTTAGCCCCTCCTGTCTTGCCTTCCCTCAGGTACACTAGTGCTCTTACCCACCAGCATATTTATTCTTTGCTTCAAACATTCCCTTAGGAGTTCCAATGTACAACAAAAATTATATTCCTTTTATTTTTTTTTTCATTTATC
This sequence comes from Brachypodius melanocephalos, assembly GCA_013398615.1. Lineage (NCBI taxonomy): Eukaryota > Metazoa > Chordata > Aves > Passeriformes > Pycnonotidae > Brachypodius > Brachypodius melanocephalos. The sequence continues at coordinate 65,482,905 of VZSR01003803.1, read as the reverse complement.
CTAGACTGGTTTGGGTGGGCAGGAGCTTAAAGATCATCTAGTTCCACTCCCCCTGCCATGGGCAGGATGCCATTTAACTAGATCAGGTTGCTCAAAGTCCCATTCAGCCTGGCCCTGTGGCCAGGTATGATGCCAGGTTTATCTTTCTCCACACTTAATACATTCACTATATTCTCATCCACATTTACAAAACATGTTACCTTTTAGTCTCACGTTTATTTACCTATTCTTAATATTTAAACTACATTTAAGAGATTTCTATTAAATAAAAATTCAGTTACACAGTGTGTTTGTGAATTTAAATTTTCTTATTAAAAGAATTTTAGCTGATTGCTTCTCGATTTTCATCTTGATCTTTTTCTCCTCCTTGCTCCTTTAAAACATAAAAAGAGTATAAGGAATATAAGCCTATGAGCCTTCACTCTTAGCTGTGATGCATGCACATGCACTTTTTTAATAAGTCTAATGTTTTTAAATTAATAGAAGTAAAACTTGATGGTTTGTATCTCAGCAAAGAACAGGTAAAAGAAGTAGCAATGAAGGAAGCATACCATGCAAACCACTGCATTACACAGCATCAAAACAAATGTCTTCTTAATATATGAGATATAAATCCTATTTAAATCCTGAAATAAAGTATAACTGCTCATCCAATTTATCAGCTAAAATCAGTATGTCATAAAAGTCTGTCTTATTAGATGACTTACTGTCTAGAAAGGGTAGTTCCTTACTCAGCTCTTGGGTAAGCAGCCAACTTAAGACAATGTTTTGCAAAAACAAGTTAACATTTTACTCCATTGTTTCAGTTATAATACTGATGGGTTAAAATAGATTTCTGTCTACTTCTCCTGCTTTCCATTTCCCAAAGCACATCTTTCAATTGTGTTCATCATTCTCTATTTTGTTTACAAGGAGGAAGGGGAAATGAGAAAGCAAAGAACTTACATAAAGAGAAAAAATGCATAACTATGAAGCTCTACACTTGGCTTCGGGGAGAGTTAAATGATGGCTTAGAAATTTCAAACCATATTCCAAAGAGCATATTGTGATAGACTGTTCCCCATCCTCACCATGTGCCATTCAGAGGAAGGAACTGTGAACCACAGCTTGAGATGAACCTGCTACCAACTTCCTATAGTTTGGGAGGACTACAGATGGGCCAGCTGGTGACATTTACCTTCTCCAAGAGGCAAGTCTGCCCAGACTGAAGTCACCGTCCTCTAGGGGCACACAGACTCCTGTTTTACCAGGAGCCAGTTTATCACAGCACTTGGTTGTTTGCCTCTGATTTAAGTGAACTCATCTTCAGTATTTGCTGCGGTTTAGCCCAGCCAGCAGCCAAGCCCCAAGGCAGGCACTCACTCACTGCCCCACCAGCAGAATCAGGGTTGGAAGGGTAAAAGAGAACTCATGGGTTGAGATAAAGGAAGTTTAATAGGGAAAGCAAAAGCCATGCACACAAGACAGCAAAACCAAGAAGTAACTCACTGCTTCCCATGATCAGGCATCTCCAGGAGAGCAGGGCCCCATCACATGTAATGGTGACTTGGGAAAAAAACCACCAGCGCTCCAACAACACTCTGCCTCCTCCTCTCCCCACTTTATACACTGAGCATGAGGTCAAATGGTATGGAATATCCCTTTGTCATTTGTAAAAGGTCAGAAAAGGCCTTGACTCTGTGTAAGCACTGCTCAGCAATACCAAGAACACCTCCAAATTATCAACCCTGTGTTCAGCACAAATCAAAAACACAGCCAGCACCGTAAAGTAAACTAACTCTACCCTGCCAAAACCAGCACAGCACTGTAGCAGGTTAGGTAGGCAAAAACACACTCCTATGCCTTCTGGATAATGGGTGGTAACTGCTGAAAAGAAGCATTAAGCCAAGGGAGTTTAAATAATCTACTGTCATCAATTTTTAACCAATCGCATAAAACTCAAAAAAAGACAAAGAATTCCAGCAGTGCATTTAAAGATGCTTTCCTTTACATTAATAAATCAGCTCCTACTCAGCACAGAACTGGTATCCTGCACCTCTGTCAGACCTCTACAAAGCTGGTTTGTGCTTTCCTTTCTAAACAGGACAGAACATCTTAGCATCCAGACTGTTGAAACCATATGAGATAAAATTCTTCTGGCAAACCATTTTTAGATGATTTACATAGAGATCTGCTGCAAATAATGTCTTGTTTCCTCTAAAATTCTCCTTCCACAAACACATAAGTCATCCAAAAGTCAACTTGAGTCTCCTTCTGTATCACCTCTCAAACACAGCCAGCACCTGTACAATGCTGCAAGCCTTCCTGGCACTGTGGCAGGGTAGCCAATTTAGTCAGATGAACACCAGAGGAATTTGCAAATTGGAGAAAAAAAAAAAAAATAAAAATACACACATGCCTCCTGATGCCCAGAAAAGACATGCAGGATTTCAGATATACAGAGTCCACCAGAGCCTGGAGAGAGGTCACCACACCTGTGACCAGACTGCCTACCTTGGCATACCACTTAAAACTGCCCTAGAGTCACATTCCCTCATTTATCTTTTGCTGCTACACATCAGTTTTAAACCTCTGTATTCCCCAATTCTTCCTTACCGGATGCAATTTCTAAAATTATTCCAATTAAATCTCCTTCAAACATAATTGGAACATGTACAATTAGCAGGAAACAAGTTTGTCGGATTGTAAAGAACTGCCAGAGATGACCCATCAGCCCAAAATTAGCAATTTCTCCACGTGGCTTTTACTAACAAACTCTGAATCACTACAAATCTCAGTCTACACTTACTCTCCTCCCAGAAACGCTCCTCCCAAACTCCCACAGGCTCTAAGATTAAAATGTTCCCTCATCCTTCAGCCACGGAAATAATTTAGACAGCCTTCACTACATTTATTTGGCACCTTTCTTCCCCCTCTGGGCGTACAAACATAATAAATATCATGCTCTGGTATTTTTTGCATACTATGCAGAAAGCCTGAGATTTGGAAGTATGTTTGGCATCATAATTACCTGAGAAATAAGATTTAAACACAATTCTACTGTCAGAGTTTACAAACAATTGGCTAACAGAACTTTCTGTGAAAGTTTATGAATGGCATCTCATTGCACAAATCAGACTTTTTACTCTCAACTGGAAAAGGGTATTTTTTTTTATCCTCCAGATATTACAGATAATGATGTCACAAAATTTTTCAATAAGTAAATAATAATAAAATCACAACCAAAAAGCTGAAAAAGAAACCCATACCACAACAAAACAATACTTATCATAGGTTGGGAGGAAAAACACAGTAAAAGTTACTCTGAGACAATAGGGAAGGTTTCTCATTCCCCGGGCTTTCTCAGCATACACTAAGAATGACCCAGCCATTTAGTGAGCTGTAGCTGAATCCTGAGGCTAACAGTCTTGCACACAAATCAAATGCTAAACTGGGTAACACATTTCAATATACTTAATAGTGAGGCCAATGAAAAATGATAAATAACACAAAAAAAATTGCAAGGCAAACGCTTCTGGTGGCTTTCATTTTACACTGATTTTATTAATTTTATACTTGTGCTTCCAAATTCTTAATATTCGTGTGCTGCTCTATTTTACTAGCACACTAATTATGTCCAAATGTTATGAAGAGCACAAAATACAGAGTGTGCAAGCTGAGCTGTGGGTGCAAATTGAACCAAGGATGAGCATGGCCAAAATCGCAACACCAAGGGAAGAAATGAGGTTTAGAGGTATTTTTTCTATTCTACCTGTTTTCTGCAGGCAAAAACATTTAAGGGAGAGTGGAATGACTTAAATATCTACTTAATACCTTCTGTATAAGGAACTCACAGCGGTAATCAGCATCAATCCAAAAAGAGAAGCACAGAAGTGACTCCCACTACTTTTCCAGGGTGGGCAGCACCCCTGGTGTCATCCATCCTTCCAACAGCTCCACTGGGAACACCAAACTGCCCTTTGCAAGAACTGAACCCCAGCAGCAGTACAGGCATGACTTTGCCCGGTATCAGCCTGCCAAGTCCCACTTTTTAGGAACTGCAGCACCCAATTACACTGACAGTAAGTTCCAGACCCCACTGAGAATGCCCTTCTACAGGCTACTGCTAACACAACCCAGTTTGCTGTTGCTCACACCTACATGCATTTGTTCTCCCATCACAGCAGGACTGACAAGGTAGCCTTCAGCTCAGAAAGGAAAGCCAAATATTCTTCCAAAGTTTCTCCATTTCAGAAATCACATTCAAATAGTTAACAAGGCAAAAATATATCTTAAGACACAATTAGTCAACCAGCATGACAGAGGTCTATTATTTTTCTAGATAGTTGAATAAACTGTTCAAAAACCTAAATTATTAATTTAATAATTAAATGTATATTTAGAGTTCTATTATATAATGTATATATCAATTTATATTTTAAATTTATATTAAATATTAATTATTAATTTAATAATTAAATTAATAATTAATTTAAGTTGAAACAAAACTGGATATATATGCTATTTAGACTCTCCATATATACAGGCTTCACATACATAAGCCCAGGTATGTACACTATGGGCCTCACAGAAATCAAAGGAAGTTTTTCTCTAAGCATCACAGAAACTGAGGATTTTCTTTATTAAATTTAGTTTTGAGAAACTACTTTCAGGTATTAAGTTACTACATTCTTAGATATTTACATTAATATATCCAAATATATGTCTGCCAGCATTAAAATTAATATATGTACGCAGAAACTCATAGAATCATGGAATGATTTGGGTTGGAAGGAGGGACTTTAAAGATCACCTTTGGTCAGGGACACCTTTCACTACAGCAGGTAACTCAGAGCCCCATCCAGCCTGGTCTTTAACGCTTCCAGGGCTGAGGAGTCCATCATCTCTCCGAGCAATCTCACCACCCACACAGTAAAGAATTTCTTCCTAATATTTAATCTAAACCTGCCTTCCTTCAGTCTAAGGCCATTCTCCCATGTCCTATCACTTCAGGCCCTCATGAAAAGTCCCTCTCCAGCCCCACTTAGATACTGCAAGGTGCTGTAAAGTCTTGATGGACCCTTCTCTTATTCAGGCTCAATAGCCCCAACTTTCTCATCCTGTCTTCATATGAGAGGTGCTCCAGCCCTCTGATCATCTTAGTGGTTCTGCTACAGTCCACAGCTAAAAAAGCTGACAGCTAAAAAATCGTGATTGTAATAAATATGTGAGAGGAGTGCTAACAGAATGTATCTGGCATTTTCAAAGAAAAATTATTTATCCATTCTTTATTTTGATTTAAAAAACAAGTAATTTGCAAACATAATAAAATTAATTTTTTAAAAGATATTATTTAACATAAATTTGTAACTAAATAGGACCCACCAAGAACAGTTTTTGGCCATTTGCTATTTAAAGTTTACTAATGATCTAGAAGACAAAGGGTTGTTGTTAATACAAGCCACCGCTGGCAGAGGGACCAGGGAAATAATCTAAAGTTTAGAGCTGGGCATAAAATATTCTAACCTATTCTGTAGAACTCTATACAAGTTTAGAAGAGTAACATCTACAAAAAATTCTAGTGAGCCAGTATGTCAATCTGATCTCCTAGGATGATGACACAGAAACGAAGAAGTACAGAGCAATCTTTGGATAAATCAATAGGAAAACAACAAAGAGTATTGATTTTAGTACATTGTATTGCATTGGCCAGGCAGATGTTAAAAGCACATGTGCAGTTCTCTTTTAAACCTTTTAATAAAAATACAACCAAAACAATTCATATTGATACAGTAACAAGAGACTAGAGAAAGTGCCTTACAGCAAGAGTTAAGGAGATGTCTGATTAGTTTAAAACAAGAGTATTTAAAGGTGACTTCATTAGAGAGTATAAACATCTCACTCAGAATAAAGCATTGGAGCTCTGAAGAAGAAACCAGAGGCAACACCAGAAACAGAAGCCAGACAAATTCATATTAGAAATAGAGCTTAATTACATTTTTCAGCAATGAGGACCATTAACTACTGATGGAGTTAGAGTGCAATGCATCTTCCACATCTGTAAATGAAGACCAAACACTTCTAGAAGCTGCACTCCATGATAAGTACCAGCCTAATAGAAAGGTAGCTGCACAGATTTAGAAAAAGCCTATATTACACAGAGTTTAAACCATATGATGTAATGGCCCTGCATGAGCTTAAAATTGCTAGGGCATATGAATCAGTGCCAAGGTAAGTAAATTAGTAGTAATAAACCACAGGGGATCACACAGCACCATTATAAAGAGACTCCCCATTTTATTTTTTAAGTCACTCAACCCTTCTACATGGAAACAAGGCATCTCCATCTGGTAACAACAACATATTTCCCCCATACAACCTCATTTCATATAATAAAAAGCCTTTTCATTTCATGCATATCTTTTTTTTTATTTTAAAAATCACCTTTTTCTACTACTTAGCAGCTGGGATAAATGTCACCTAGATATTAACACAGCATTACTGAAAATTATATCAATACTAACAAAATCCAATGAATGCTTATTACTCTAATACTTCAAAATGTTACCACCACTAGCTTGCAAAGCTTGTTTAGGTTTGAAATAACTATTTTGATAAAAAGAGAAACACTGATTACATAATTTGCACTCATTTTGTCACTTTTGTCCTTTTTATCATTTTCTTTTCTGCTGCATAGTTGCTTGACACTGCTGACTCACAGGCAGCAAGTATATTCCCAGACTGAATGTAAATGCATCTCATGCCTCTAAATTGCCATTTTCCAGATATTCATCTCCTTCTTAACACCACCTGGACTCTAAGGGTGCCTCTGAAAAGAGATTAAGTGAAGAAACAGAACTGGCCTCTGAAACTAAATTGTTTCTTGATTGCTTCATAGGAAACCATTTCATTAGGCATACAGCTACTCCTCCAGCATACAGAAGCAGGAACTTACAAAGATTATCTTAATTTGCAGATCATAAATACCAAAATACACACATCCATTGGACAGCAGGGCTTACTGGCCTGCAAAATGTTACTGTAAATTAAAATGGGAACTTCAGGCTACTATATATTCATACTATGGGGTATGGATCCTTAAGGAAAGCAAGTCCTCACCTCAAAACAACAAACACAACAACAACATAACCACCAATAGGGGGAAAAAAGGGCACAGAAGAGGACCTGGAGAGGTCAGATAGCCCAAGTCCCATTCCGGTGTAATCCAGACAGAGAGTTTTCCAATCTGTTCCTCAGAGTCTCCAAGTAATCTATTCCGGAGCTCACAATTCTTGCTGCTCAAAAGTATTCTGCCCATTCTTTAAATGTCTTCTGCTTGTCTTTCTTTTTTTTTTCCAGTATCTAACCCCCATTCTTTTAGCTGTACACTGAAATTCTTGTCCTATCCCTTACGAATAGAAAACATATTGTTGCTTCTCCCTTGGCATCAGTTTTTTACATATATGAAAATCTGTTTCTCCCATCAGTAAATAAAGCATGATTCATTCAGTCTTCTCAAAAGGTCACTTTTCTTAGACATCTTATTACCTGTTTCCTTCCCTTAAACTAACATTTTTCTAGAATCCCAGTGCCTTGCCCACATCAATGCATGGGCTAAAAACCCTATGGTGTTTTCACAGTCTGCACTTAGCCCGAGCACATCCTCACACAATCTGTACAAAAGCAGAGGTTGAGAAAGCTGTAGGAAAAAAAAGAAACATGCTATGAGGGATCAGAGACACAAAGATTCTAGACAAAAAGTAACGTTGTTCCAACTACCCTCAGATTTTTTATCAATATTTTAGTCTACTGAGCTTACTTTGACCTCATTATAAATATGAATTTATTTGTGCAGCATGATAAAAAGGGCTGTGATTCTACCTGAGGCTTCTAGCATAACAAACTATACCAATGAGGAAAACTCTATAAATCCACTATAAATAAGGGGAAGGAAGGAAAACCATATACACACGCATACACATATAAATAATTTGCCTAATTTCAATAATTCTTAAGCTATACATTTTCTATTACATTTTAATACAGAATAAAACATTTTGCCTCTTGGAATGATGCCAAATCTCAACTAACAACCAGAATACAGTTTGAAATAATTCAGCATAAACTAATTTGTCATAGTTCTATGTGATGTTTTCCACTTGGTCTATCTTGCTGTCATTCATTCCTGACCTAGACAGCTATATTCCAGCAATAAAACTCAGGACAAAATTATCAAATTTTTTGCCCCTCATGTTACAGGCAGAGACAGAAGAGTGTGCAACCTTAAGCACAACACAGTTTTGAAACATTTAATAAGGTAATCATGGAAAGTTTGTCACATGGAATTTTTTAACTGTGAACTTCATATTTTACACCAGTACTGAAGATCTGAAAGCACAATTTGAACCCACTTTTTTGTCACTTGCCTTGACTTCATTCATGCAAGCTCTAGTGATGCTGAAGTCAGAGGTTTTGTCATTCAATTCTCTGGTCCATAATCGGATCTCCTATCAGAAACAGTTATTTATTCCAGTGCTTGAAAAGACTTTTCATCTACCCCAAGCAACTTGCTTTTCATTCCTCAGTGCTTTAGACTTATACACACAAAGAAAATTGAATAAATCAGATTTACTTAATCTCTTATCAATTTGTCAATGCTTCATACGGTTGGACCTGAAATCCTCAGATTAGCAAACTGATGGAACATATACATGAAGCAGGCATCACATCTGACCCAGCCCTAACAGGTTAAAGCACATTTAAACAATTAAGTTATATTATTATTTATATATTCTTATGTATACCAGCTGAGTGTCTGCAAGGTCTTAACCTATATTTAATAAATATATCATAAAATGTGATTCACAAGCAAATACTGATACAGATGACTCATATTTCTCTACAAAACCTTTAATACATCAATCAGAACATGGATTACACAAACACATGCACACACAAAAGATAGATTGCTACAGAAGGGGAAATTTGGCTGCTTCTCAGCAAACAGAAATTAAAGCACACAAGCTCTAGTGCATAGAAGAAAAAAGATAAATAATCCCAAAAAGGTCACAGAACATACTCTGCAATCTGTGGGTACTTATGCAATAAAAGATAAAAGCTGCTTCTGTGAATAAAACTGAGTGACTGCAGTATTCACTTCAATACACTTTTAAACATGTATGAAAACATGACAATCACTTTATGTGCTGCAATATTTTTTCTAGTAACAGGTACAGTTTTCTAATCCAGTGAGAGGAAATACAGTTATGGCTACAATTAAGTACCATGGCCACCTAACTCAAAGCCACATGCCTTCACTAAGTTTTGTTTTATAAAGGATACTACTGCTTGTCATAGTCGAGATGGCCACTGCACTCAGAATGCTTCAGTAAAAACTTCAGGGGGC
>VZSR01003803.1:65443874-65461778 GCA_013398615.1 Brachypodius melanocephalos | reverse complement strand
TCCCATTCTTTACTCACAGGCAGTCTAAAAGAGCAAGGCACTCTGAATTAACTCGTGTGTCCTCAGCACTCCCATGGCTTGGGATCTGCCTCATGGAGCTGAGTCACATCTTAGAAACAAGGTCTTCATTTGTGCTCCCTCTTCTGGCTTTACTGGCATACGGCACAGCCAGGGCAGGGTGACACGGAGACCACCCCAACACAGCCACCACCACCTGCAGTCCCTCCTCCCCAAAAACAACACAGAGCCACAAAGAAAGCATTCACAACCTGCTGTGGTGGAACGTGCTACCAAAATAACCCAGATCAGTACTCATGAGAGTGATTTATATTATTTCACTGCTCAACACAAAACGGCAAGAGCGCAACTTCCAAGGACGGCACAAAAATAGCTTCCAGCTAATTTTTTAAGCCTATCCTAATGTTAATTTTAGCCTTGGAAAATCATCACGTGTAACAGAACACAAAGTCCAGCACCTTCCACAAGGAAAAAACCCAGTGACATTAAAGGCTCATATTTGGATATGCCTGGCATAAGAGGCTTTCATTTTCAAGCTTAGAGCACATTTTAATCATTTATATATTTATTTTCATAATAAAAATAAGAAATTAGGTTATTTAGCAGTACTGCCCTAGGCATCAATGAAGTCCAGGAAAAGGAAGGGAGGGGGGAAAGCCAACTGCACCATAGCTGACTGTTCCAGCCTAACGTTGCACTGCAGTGGAGGTCTATTTTGAGAAAACTATAGTTGCCAGTAGCATAGCCCTCTTAAGTCATTTTGGTAGAAGTTGTCAAAACACATGTTCTTTGGAGTCTTGCTGGATTTAGAATACTTTATCTGGCCTTATTTTACAACAAAATGAAAATTTGTGACTACCCTCTAATAAAATATTTGAAGAAGTGTTAAGTCTGGATGAAAATAGAATAAGCAAAATAATCTACAGTTTTCTCAGGAACATGTGGGATATATGCTACAAAGTGGGACTAAACAGAGGCAAAGTTGAGTGTGGAAGGGAGGAACACAGTCTAGGTATCTGTATACATAAAAACAACTTGAGAACGGTTAATGGAATGAGATGGAAAGAAGTTACAGAAGCTGCTGGCTTTTAGGAGCCCTAAGTCTCATCTCTGCTCTGCATGCCTGTGTTAGAATGGGAGAATAAAAGCCCTGGATAAGCCCAGGGAAAAGGACTGGAATCAAAGGAGTCCCTTTCCAAAGCAGCTAATTACAACTACTCAACAGTCAGACATTGTACTCTCCACCACTCCATTTTCATTCCTGTATTTGCGGCAGAATTCTTCCTTCCTGGAATATCCTAATGCCTGGTAGTCAGGAGTGACAGATGTTGGCTCAGATCTCCAGCCTTCAGAGGGGATATGAAACGCACAAAATCCAAAGAAGGGCAGAAATTCTGCAACACCATTGTGCCTAATGATATTTTCTCCTAGCTACTGCCAAATGGTTTCCCAGATCTGCTCGTCAGGGACATCTGGTATTCTGTATTAGCCAACATGAACTGGTCTGGAACACTCCATAGCCTCAGGAATGTGGTGTAAATTTTCATACCTAAGGATGCTTCTTTTTGTGACAGCAAAGTTCTTGGAGTCTTCTGTAGCTTTTGGAGGTCACCAAAATTTTAGATTATACCACAACATTGCAAATGGGCTCTACAGTTCACCTACACACTTGCCTCAGCAGCTATCAAATCTCATTTGGCATCCAGCCTTTTCAGTTTCTGGAATGATTTGTTCAACGATTCTGCATGGCCTGTAGACAGCTTCAGAAATGGTGCTTATAAACTCACAGAAGTCAATGTCCTTGAAACCAGGTAACAGCAGTTCACTTTTACATACCAACTAGAAAATGTAGGGACACCCAAAAGTAGGTAGATTATCTCTTGTTCTCCATATATTTTTATTTACAGTTATTATTTATAGTTCCTGTAGACAAGTGAACATTTAAACTACTGAAAAAAAAAAAAAAAACAAAAAAAAACCCCACAGCAGTCTAAACATAAATCATCATAATTTAATCTACCAACACTCATCAGCTGACCAACAGCATATCTTTCAGATTCTCACCACTTTATTTACTGTTTATCCTCTCCAAGTGGAAAAATGGTGATAGAATTCAATTTTGTTTTTACCAATATATACAGACTGCTACATTCAGAATATCCTTCTAAATCACAGTTTATATTAAGAATTAAGTGCTATGTCGTGCAGCCCATAGAAGATGGTTGAGAAGACACTTTTCCCAATGAAACACAGGAAAGCTTAAGATTCGTGTTTTCTTTGCAGTAGCAATATGTTATACCAACAGATATAATAGAACACTTTCCAAAATGCTATTCCTCATGACACGTTCTCCATATGAAGGCCAAATACAGCTGAAATCTGTAGCAACCTGACCTTTGAACCTTTTTTCCTAATTTCCTCAGCTAGAAGTTACATGCCACAAAAACGCAGATTCTAACACATTTTATGCTAAATCAGACTATGACGTTGCAGAAAAATCCAACTCTTGATGGTATTTAAGGCTCACAGACAGCACAACTACTGAACAGGCATTCATTTTGGATGCACACATTGTTTCATAAAACTTCTCCCTCTTAAGTCTGTTTTGTCTTTTTTTCCTTTTTTTTTTTCTTTTTACTGTTCTGGAGATCCAAAGTTTTTGAAGAAATAAGGGTAAATATCAAGCCCATGCTTCACCTCACCTAAAAATTTAGTTTTGTGTATGTCTAAGGAAGTCTCTCTTTTTCATCAGTTCCCAAATATTCACCAGCATGTGGAAGTTCTTCCTATCCTCTAGCATTTTTTTAAAACAGTTATCTGAAACTATATGCAATGTTCCAGGTGAGCATGGATTGTCTCACCAGATCTTCAAATCTATTCCCCATTACAGTGGAAACTAAGCAATTTTTTAAAAAACACTGCCAAGTCCATCCCTTGGATGAACAGAACACTGGTTTTCGAGCCTGCCATTGAATGCTGATGGGTATTCTACAAGTAACTCAGGAAAATATAAGGGTTTATTTTGCAAATGGTTAAGTTATAACCCAGTAAGATGGATGAAAAGCTACTTCCAAACTACTGACTGATACTTTGAGAGGCTACCTAGCCTAGAGACGCTAGAAAGCTTTAAAGGAATAAAGTAGGTATTTATTAAAAAGGCCTTCAAGGGATACACCTTGGGCAGTACAAGAGCCTGGCTGTGGCTACACCCAAGATAGATGATGAGTCACAAGTTTTTACACTTTTATAAATTTTGGTCCACTTACATATTGTGGTTAATTGTCCAATTACAGCCTCACGTTATGGAGTCCCATCCTCTCAGATTGCTCTCCTCAATTCACTGTTGTTTATACTCTTTGGGCCTGAAGATGCAATGGTGTCCCTGGTTCTCAGGCTGGAAAAGGATTGTTCTGTCTAACTAAACTGTGAAGAAAACTTGCTAACACTTTATATGAAGTTCACAGTTATATAATAATGCAGTACAGAATCTGGGTAATATGAAAGCTAAAACTTAAGGCATCAGACAGACATGTCATACTAAACGTTCCCAGCAAAAGTATTTCTCCCAATTTTCTGAACTAAGTAAAATCAGCAGGGAAAAGAAAAAAAAAAAAGAAAGAAAGAAAGAAAGCAGGGAAAAGAAAAGCCTACCAGTAATGCTTTTGGAGTTCCCATCCAAGGGAGCAGATTCCTGCTAAATCCAGAAGAAAGTGATCTTGACTGCAGGTGATGCACTCTTCTGTTACCACCAAGTGCCACTGCAATCAATCAGAATCACTATAGGAACACGGGGCAGAGGAAAGCAGACAGTTTTAAAATCAAAATGTAAAAAGTCCATTTTTAATTTGAGCATGGGTATTTTTAATTATGCACTAGAAAGGCATATTTTAGGAAAATTCCATATGGAAATAGCATGCCCTTTAGAAAATTCTTAATGTCCAATATCTACCTGGCATAATGAAATGCCAAATGTGGCCTTAAATTTCAAAAACCAGCTTGAATTTTTTACATCATCATGTGGAAGTTCAGTATTCATTAGCTTACAGACTACTAGATACCAAACTCCCAGTTCTTTCTAAGAGGAAGAAATAAATAGTAATAAAATTGTCTTTAATTGTTGGGGTTTTGTCCCACCCCACAATCATGAAATAAAAAGAAACACACAACAAAGTAGACAATTAGAACCATTGGCTTTTTCTGGAACAAAATTCTCTCCCATGTTTTATCAGGTGACAGTTTAATTCTGTGATCTGATCTTTACATTGAGCCCAGTGTCTGATCATGACACAGGTAAGTTTTCCTTCCAGATGACTACCATCCTTATCATTAAATATTTGTATGTGTTGATAAATGTAAAAAAAAACGAAACAAGTCACCAGGCACTAAAATGCAGAAATACTTTTCTCAGAAGTGAAATAGTACTCTTTTTTTCTACTGTGAAACAACCACAATTTTCAATACAACAGGCCTAAGTTATGAAAGTCTAACTTGAGAATGGAAAGCCACGATCTTTGCCTCCAAAATGACTGTTCATTTATATGGCAAAGACTCTCAGCATGTATTTTATAGGAGCTGTACAGTAAGCTGAAGGGGCATGTGTACACAATGATGCATTTACAGACCCCTAAATCACCAAACATGCAACTCCTTTGCCATTATTCAAAAGGGTTGCTGGACTAAGCTTGCAAGTTTGAAGAATAGATCGTGCCATCTTCCAGTGTAATACAAATTACACACCCCTGCTGAAAAGTCTGCCAAGGCTGGGAACCTCCCATTCAGAAGCACTCCATCAGCACAGGGAAGCAGACCCAAGACATGTATTTATATTTATAAGATATTCAGGTTTCCTTCCCTCACCCAACCTGACAGCAGCAGAGGCTGCAGCTCTGTGCTGAGAGTGCTTCATTCACTGAGCTCAGGTTCATGGGGCAACTGGGGCTGGTCAGACACACAGAACTGGCACCTGGGACAGGCAGGTCCTACCAGATGAAATTAGAGCAACAGTTAAGCCTGCAAAGAAAGTTCTGCCTGTGATTCAAGTTGCACTGTTATTTACTGAGCAAAGAGATGCTGTACACAGGGTTATTTGGCCTGTGCAGTGTGCACGGTCTGGCTGGAAGGAGAAAAATCCACTGCATTTTAGTTGTAAGGTCTGTGCCGCTCTGCTCAGAAAGAAAAAATCACGAAGACAGAATAAAACGATTGCATGTATGTGAGAAACAAAGTAGCCATGCTGTTCTTACTGACTCAGCTTTTGCAAAGACTACACAAAAACAAGACTAAAGTTTCCTTATGGTTTCATATAACACTAAACACACTTTACAGCTTCCTGTCCCTGTTCACTAAAGGCAGAATCACCATGAATTTGCTGTCTAATGTTCACAACCGTTCTCCCCTGAACATAAGTATAAATGAAAGCCTAAACCATCTATTCCCCCAACATCTTTAAAAGCCAGAATACTGAACTAATTATTAAAAAAGAGATTTGAATCAAGAAGATGTCTTCATTGTGGTCAGAGTGCCCATACACACGTGCCTGTGCTCCTGCCAACAGTGCCAAGCAGTCCAATCACGACAACTGGTGAGTCAGCACTAAGAACTCACTGTGAAAGGGGGGAACCAGCAGAAGAAAGCTGCTTGAGTTGGAACCTGATTGGAGGGGGATGGGGGAAAGGAACTAAAACAGCAAACCATACCACAGAAATTGAGAGACAAACTGTTTTCCACTTATAGTCACATTTGTAGAAGAAAAAAAAAGAGTATTTTGAACACTGAGTAGATTAAATGTCAGTTCTTATAATTACAGCCTGGTAAACAAATATATACAAATATTACTGGTAACATTTTATGCAGCTAAAATAAATTTCAGCCATTTTGAAATAACACCCAGAAGAACAGGTATTGTGTCCTCTAATTGGAAAGCTGTTTGTTGCAGCACTGAACTATGAACCATTAGGAAAAGAAAACTGACCTTCTCTACCATCTTTACCTGCTTTACCTTCTCCAATGAAAGAAACATTTTAAACATTTAACATGAAAACTGAATTTCTCTTTTTCAGAAGCAGCACTTAACATGAGAAAATGGGATGCACTCTGACATTAATGGCTAAAGAACACTAATGAAAGGGAAACACTTCCAAAAACATATATTTATCCAGTCATTATAAGGCTAAAGAACACTACAAGGTCTGGATAAGCTTTAGAAAATGCAACAAAAATCAAATCAACATTCTGCCATTAAAGAAAGTACTTTTGCTGAGATGAAGGAGGAGGCCTGCACTGACATCTGGAAGAGCGAAATTCATCCTTTACCCTTTAAATAGCAGGCTACTATTAAAATCTATTAAACAGTCACGGCACCAAGTAGCACATTCAGATACCATGGACAACTTGAATCCAACAGGACAACTGTGGAAACCAGTGGCAGGGGCAAAGAATCTGCCAGCTTTCCACGCTGCCATTTCAGAACACCCCTGTCTCAATAAGACCTTCACGGGACTTTAATGCCTATTAAAGCCATCAAAAGAGAAGAAAGATAATCAACATTTTGCTTTGAAAGAATACACCTTTGTATCAGTAAACAAGTATGCAATATATTCAGCATCAAAAAATAAATATATTAGAAGTTTTTTATCCAAACATGTCAATTAAAGAAAAACAGATGTATATTCTACTGTTTATATTCCAAGGACATTACTTATAAAGTGGTCTTAAGGCATGTTAACTGTAAGTCATGCAGATGCATGATGTTAGCCACCTAGAAAAAAAAGTGTAAAAGCTACAGTATTTTTAAATGTGTATCCTGAGAGTACTTCTTTTTACATATTATATTTTTTTTCACAATAAAACACCCAAGATAAAAGAGCTTTAGTAGTTCTAACTTAAAATTTTTTGATGGAATCAATTGTTGTGAGGCTTTTTAGAGTTCTCCTTTAAATGTATCCTTCAAGATCCCCATAACCACCACCTTTTTTAGACCACATACTCAATGATGTGATAGAGTTGATGGACAAACATTGCTAAGGGTGAAAGTCATCAACAAGGAAGGGGGTTGGTGAAGTGTCATATATGTATAAGGAATGAAAGAAGCTAAAAAAGAAAAAATGCTGTATGGAAACTCCTCAAAGTTTACTACTGCTGTTGCTAAAAAAGAGAAAGCTACATGGTACAAAGCATAATTAAAAATTCTGACTACTTATGCACCTATAAAACTCCCATTTCCAGTTTAAAAATGAAGAGCATTTGAAAAGCAAGCCATTAATACTCTCCAGTTGTTCTTCTGTGATCTCAGAAGTAACACAGACACACTATACTTGCTTCTGTCAGATGTTCTTTCCAAGTTCAGAAATAGAGCATTTGAAAGAAACTTTTTATCTCTTCAGACAGCTTCCAGAACCTGGAAAACATATCCATGGAAAGGGTATAACTGCAAACTTGCTGCTATGAATGAACACATGTTCATTATTTAAAAGATAACCAAAAAAAATTTAAACAACCTCTCTTTTATCCTGGATAGTTCACCTTCTGCAAGCAATCTAGGAAAATTAATCCCTTGGACAAACGCACTCCTCTGCTGCCTAATAAAGCAAAAATATGTTTAGAAATCTGCTTTTAATAAAAACAGGAAGACAGTTTCTTTAGACTGCATGTCATGGGAGCAAGGGTGCAATACCTTGATACATCAGGATGTGCAAGATACACAAAGCTGCATTTAGCACACAGAACCTGCTCTTGGTTTCCCAAGTGCCCAAGCAAAGCCAAGTCAATTGAAGGCAGCAGAACAGGTTTCAAGGGCAGGAAAAGACAGGGAAGCAAGAGGAACTAGGAAAGATCTGTGGAATCTCAGAGGGGCTGAAGCAACATCTCCTCTCTCTACGCCATCTTTTGCAGAAATTCTTCCACCTCAGATTTGCTCACATGTGGGGTTCTCCCGTAGCCTTCCCACTTCTCAGTTCCCAGAGGTACCTGAAGAAAGGTTTCATGTTCATGTTCTCCCACAGCAGCACCCACCACTAAATGGGGTGCAATGTAAAGAGCTCAGCATACACCAGAAGATCCACTTCCCCTTCTCCCACCTCGCTGCCCAAGACAATATGCTTTAATCACTTCTGCCAAGCCAGTTTAGATATCCACACCAGCAGAAATTAAACAAGCTAAAACCACTTTTCTAGTGGTTTTAGCCCCTGAAGTAGCTCACCGTAGTGTGAGACATAAAGGGCTGAAGGGGACAAAATGAGGAAACTAAAAAGCAAAAAGTAAAAATCAGACCCCACCCCCTCATCAGGTCTTCTGCCAGCAGATATCACATGAGGTTGATCATATTACAGAAGTGCCTCCTCAAAGAGCCTCAGAGTACTAGGGCTTGGTCCTAATTCTTCCCCATACCAATTAAAATATAATTATTTTAAATTACAAAAAAAAAAAAAAGCCAAATGCTTTCTGGGTTTTTTGACTTTTATTAAGTCAAGATGAAACATAAGCACTTTCCCCAACAACTCCAGATTTTGCAGTTGAGTTATCTGCATCCAGAGGGGGAAGTCACAGGGCTCACCAGTGAACCAATGCAGGGGTTGAGCTTCACCCTGAGAAAAAGCACCATCCTGATTATTGGGTCTGTGACACAGAAAATACACAGGGAGTCAAGGACCACCTTATTGTTTCATAAGTGCTGAGTTCGTTCACACTCAGCCACCAGAAAACCCTTAGAAAAGTAAAGACTTTCAAGAAGAAACTCAAGACCTTAGAAAACAAAAAAAGTTGGTTTTGTTCCAATGTTGGAACAGAAGGTATATTTGGAGCAAATTCTTCCCTTTTTTAAAAACAGCAGTCACATAGATTACAGCACATCTCACCAATCAATTCAACCAGGCTTATGAAGAAAATAAACTCCTAGCCAGGCAACAATGCAAGTTCACCTTCACATAAAGACCAGCTACTCTTGAATAATTAGTTCAATTCACTCAAGGCAAATTAGTCCCCATCCAATAGAACATCTATTAAATTCCTTTCTCCAATTTCTCTCTTCCTACCTTTGCCATTCCTCTCCTATTACATGCTGTAAGCCCATACTCACTCTCCCTTCAAAGCAGAATGGTCAAGTACAGACCACTCCCCATGTGCAGTTTTTCTCTGTCCCCCTTCACTGTGTGCCCTGGCAGAGAAGAAGGCACTCCTTGTAAACATGACAGGTAACGCACAATACATTATGCAAAGTACAGACCTAGGCAGATGGCCAACTTCATGAGAAAACTGTCTGCCTCCCCCACTGGGAAAAAAAAAAATTCTTCAAAGATAAAAATTAAAAATTCAGTTAACATCATCTGAGGTTTGCAACAAGTCACAAATATAAAAAAAAAGGAAAGCAGATGCCTTTAAATAGCAACTTTCATATGATCCAAAACCTAAATGCCAGTAAAAAAACCATGAAATTTCATCATTTCTACCTGAACACATGTACTACATTTTGACTTATCAGCCACATTGTATAGTAAAAACAAAACTTGTCTTTTTTAGGATAAAGCTGCACAACCTGTTACATACTGCAGTGTTAAACAGACAGCCCACCCCCTCTAGAGTGGGTAAGGCCTTGGTGATACTGCCATGCATAACCTTCAATTTTTTTATCTTTTTTTTTTTTTTTTTAAATTTTTTGTGGGATACAGGTCTAGCCTCACAAGCAAAGAAAAATCATAGGACCATGGAATGGTTTGGGTTAGAAAGGTCCTTGAAGATCATCTAGCTCCAACCCCAAAGTCTGAACATTAGCCCTGCTGGAGCAGGCTCTTCTTTCCAATTGCAATCTCTGCTGTCTCAAGGCTCCTGTCACAGATGCCTCAAGGCTTGTCACAACCTCATTTAGAGCAAGTCAAAGTCAGTGCCATCATTCAGGCATTCAGGTAATGAAGCATCCTGCCTCTACAAATCTGCTTAGATATGGAATATTTCCAGATTTCTTCTCCAGTTCTCTCCTGCTCTATTTCAGTCAAACACAGAGCACAAGTGAAATAAGGCAGCTCGGACGTGTAACACATGCCTGACTTGTTTTACATGGCTGGTGCAACTGCTGGTACTCCTGGTAGCATTTAGCACTTAGAATAATGGGCATTCTGCTTTCCAAACATATGAGTACTGCCAAATCCAGAGGAATATAATCACAAATTCAAGATTAAGAACAAATAGTGAAACTGCAAAATCTATAAGCAACATAAGCAAAACCTTACGGGCTGCATAATGCTGGGAAAGTATTTTAAACAAATATGTAAGCACTTACATGATAAAGGCTGGCAGTTTATCTGAACAATTAGAACTCAATCATGCACAAACCTTAATGAAAACCTTCACTCTAAATAGGGTACAATCAGTACTGCAGAGTTTTATATATATTGATTTTAGATCTTCTTGTCAAACAATGTCAATTTCAAAAATTATGTCTTTTCTCTCCAACTCCCCAAAAACAAACAGAGAGGACATATGCATAAATTCTGAAGAACAGAAGGGAGACTTTTTTGGTCTTTTTAATTGTTAATGTAAATTACTAAGTAGTTTTCATCAATCCACACATACCCACCTTTTTGTTTTGATTATCTGTAGATACAAAGAAGTCATAATACCTGGCAATATCACAAGTATCTTTCCCTAAAGTTGCAAAAATCTCAGCAAAATCAAAAAATAAACTCTATCAAGAGCCAGATCATAAGAAGATGCATTCTCAACATTTGACTCTAGCGTAGAAATATTCCTTCTTAGTCTTCACTGCCTTCTTTATATTCTCTATATAAACTACATTTTTTACCAGTAGTTCTCAAAATCCTGCAAGACATCCATCTATTTTGCAGAGCCTTATCTCCCCACACTCCCATAGCTAAAACTGATACCTGACAAGTCCACTCACTAACTTTATTATATTTTAAAAATGTTGGTTATTAAAACTAATGAAAAGTAATTTCTCAGTTTGTAGCCAATAATCAACCTATTAAAGCAAGTTTCTGTACAGTGGTAGAAACTTCTACAACACCAGGTCCTAATTTAGGTCAGAGAGACTTTTGAATCCCGGAGTACTTTACATCTCTAGCTCCAATGTATTTTCACAGGTTTAGATTTTAAGCAGAGTGGATTTCACTAGGACTTGAAATGCAATTACTTACTGAAATTTATACTACTGGCACCGTTATTTGCTTCATTTCCAGTCAATGGAATAATTATTGGAAACAGAGTCTCACTGATTATTTTAAAGGTCTTTAAATGTACCTTCAATAAATGTGCAGCCTTTTCACTTCACAGATTTCTTCAAGGTACGTCACAAAACTAATCACTTTATTCATGATTATAAAAAGCAGCTTTAAATACAGTTTGGCATTATCAAAAGTCAATTCCTGTTCAAGCATGTCCCTGCAGTATTTAAACATTGATACTTAATCAGCACCAAAAGTTTCCATAACGTGAATCCAAATAGATTATATGGAAACAGTCATGAAAATGAGTAATTCATGTACCTGGATGGTCTTCCCTGATTTAATTGAGTTATTTGTGCATGACACAGTAGGACTGGAATCCAAAATTTACCCTTCCTTTCCTCACATGTGATTTTTTGCATTATTTGTCTACAGCAGTTAGAGATCCTTCCCAGATGATGGTTCATTTTATAAAAGGTGTTGGCTCCTATATGACTTTAGTCAATTCTTTATCCCATCAGTCAGATGCTAAGTTGTGACAGATCTGACATAACTGCTTGGAAATGCTTTCAAGAGCAGTAAAATACCCCTTCTGTGCCACATTATAAGTGGAGCTGAGACCGTGTATTATCCTCTCATTTCAGCTCATGGTTTGTACTCCCTGTGAACAGCTTAGTACACTTCCATAATGATCTAGAATGCTGCAAAATATGGAAACATATCCTCATTTTTTGTTCTGCCATGGTGAGAATTTGTTTCCATTTAACTGAAATTTCCCACATGAATCTTTCAGGCTGAAAAGCAGGCTTCTCATAAACAAACCATCCAACCAAATCACACCATGAACAAGCAAACCTTCTCTCTCCTCAAAAAACTAAGCATAAACTGTAAAACACCTCAGACTCGTCCTGGTGCCAGTGAAATAGAGGCAACAATCCATTAAAAAAAAAAAAAAAAAAAAAAAAAAAAAAAAAAAGCACACAAAAAAAACCCCAAACCACCACCCAAAACCACCACCTCTTCTGTCTTCTCACACCATATAAAAATTTTAACAGAGTGACTTAAACATACACACACAAGAATATTGGTGCAGGCAACAATTAAAAGAAAAAGTATCCCAAGATTCTTGACTCAGCGATGTCATCAACAATTTTACATTACAGGTTGAAGTCCTCCAAAATAAACCAAAAGCAAACAGAAAAGATATCTTCCTAGAAATAAAAGCATTATATTGAACCTGCACATTTTGATTTTTCTTAAATCAAAGCATAAATTCTCAAATTTTTCATTCCATCTTTGTCAGTAATTAGTAGAAGAGGAGAAAGAAAGTATTACTTGGGAGTTTTGGGGTTTTGTTTTGTTGGGGTTTTTTTTGTTTTGGTTTGGTTTTTTTGTTTTGGTTTTTGTTGTTGTTGTTTTTTGGGTGGTTTTTTTTTTTGCTTTCTCAAAAATTTCTGGAGACAATGTTGCTTTTGGTATAGAGAACATACATATATAGCAGAGTTGCATCATCACTTACTAGCCACTTGACAAGCTTACAGCAGTTCATAATGTAAGAGAGATTTCAGTAAATCTCTAAACTGCTGAAGTCACTATGACATACAGCATTACTAACATCACAAACATTAAAGCATATGTCTTTATTGTGTGTGTCAGCTAACAAAACAAAACAGACAAATAATAAAATATAAGGTAAAGCTCCTATATTAATGTGACTAGGCAAATGTGCCACTAAATGTAATGCAGTCCCCAAGGAAAAAGGCTGAAATGAATTATTGGTTATTTGAATTATCATCCAGTATAATAAAATCCTTTTTGGAATTAAATTACCTCCTTTGAACATAAAAAGGATAATCATAGGCTTTCTTACTGAGTCTTTTGTAAATACTGAAAATAACTTACAAGCTACAATATTGTCATTTCAAAGAGTACTCATAAAAATTATTCCAAAAATCATATGCAAAACAGCATCAGTAAGTTAATCCCACTTTCAATTGTCTCTCCATTAAGGTAGGATTTTTTAAAACTTCACAGGAAAATAAAAACTTGGCAAGGAAAATCACAGATAGAGAAAGGTGCTATTCTGATAAAAACAGAGAAGCATCCCAAAATCTTCTTCAATTAATTAATTTTTTTAAATAAAACAAATCCTCCAGAAAAAACAAATCACAAGCAACAAACAACAGACAGTTTAATTTTAGAACTTTAAATCTAAACCCATACACCTGCTTGGCTGCATAAAAATAACTAAACCCTGAAGTCAAGCAACTCGATTCCCCCAAAAAAAACCCCCAAAAACCCCAGCCAAACAAACAAAAAACCAAAACAAACAAAAAACTCAACAGAGCTCAGTACTCAGAAGATACAGGCACAGCTTCCAGTCTGTTACACTTTAAGACAGATCTAGAAGAGAACCTTTCACACCAGTCTGGCAGGACATCTAAAGACAGTATCTGGATAAAACAAAACTGACACAAGGCCACAAAGGCTGGAAAGGGAGAGAACAAATGCAAGGCTCCACATCATTTTAGGCTTCTTTCAGTTTTATGAGCAGCAAGAACCCAAAAGTCCAAACATCTGTGCAGGTACCAAGTCAGTCTACCTTACCAGAGATGGCCAGCTATGGAAAGACAAACATAAAAGATAAGAATGTGAGATTTATCAACCCAAATGAAAAAGGACTTAGTAAGAAGTTCCTTCTCAGTTAGAAACTCAGCCTCGGGTTTAGCATAATCACAGTAAAAAATCATATTTGTCTGTTCTCTGAAAAGAAGAGCTTACAGGGTTAAGGGATTTTTTTGTTGTTGTTGTCATTCCAAGGGCCTGGCTAGCAAGGATACAGCTATTCACATCCCATTTTAATGTAATAAATTTAAACTCAAGGATAATGGATAGCAATGCTAAGCTTTAGCTGAAAAAGAAAGATCTAGGTAAGACAAATTTACCTACCCCATATGCCAAACTGGCACTGCTGTGAAGGGCAGGTCCAAATCTTCCTGGTATCCTCCTGTTTGTTATATGGGGTTAACTCTCCATTAATTATACTTGTAACAGCTACAGTGAGGTCTAGATTTATTTCTACTTTCTTACTCCATACTGCAGGCCTGTTTCTTGGAGACTTTCTTTCTGGTGGCAAATCACTCCATGAGCTCAGAACTTCTCCCACAAATGTAACTGTGTGACAGAGATGTCACCTTACCCTCAGCAGTATTGCCACAGCTTAGAACCTGACAGCCACTCATGCAGACAGTCATGCCATTTTCTCACTAACATTATCTGGCAAAGCTACAAACAGGGGCACAGGAGCTTTGTATCCCAACTCTGGAGGGTCACTACCCCACTCAGTCACATTCAGGTGATATCCAGACAAGCATCTTGCCATATCAAAGTTTTACTTCCTGCTGTGAAAGCTCTGGAATAGAACTGACCTTAACAGACATATCACAAAAACAGTCACTCACCATAAAAATAAATTCCCACTAAAATATATTCTATGAATACAGGCTTAAATTCTTGATAACTTCCATTCACTATTCTGACCTATTGTTTCACAGTTCATCATCAGTCCAGTACTGACCAGAAACTTGACACTGTGCCCTTTTCTCAGATTTACCTCGATCTGTAAACAGTTTCATGCTCAGAACAGCAGCACCATCCTTCCTCCACTGCATATACCTGTGCTCAAGAATCTCCACTGCTACTCTCTCTCCAAGCAGTTGCTAAAAGCAACTGAGACAGAAGACAGGCAAGGCAGACTTCTGAACCAGCCTCAGCCGTCAGCTTTGCACCTTACCTACAGCACTAATCCTGCATCCCAAAGTACTGATGCTACCACACCAAACATGCTTATGCTGCCCACATTACAGTAATATTCACCTGCCCTGTACAGCTCCACATCAGAGCACTGATCCATTAAACAAGGCTTGTCAATCATTCTCTACACTTGGAAATTCATTACAATAAAAGGTAGTTGTTTGTTTGTGGTTTTTCCTCCAGAGAATGACATCATAGGATTTATACCAAAACATTTACTCCAGACCACTACCAGATTGGTGAATTTCCAAAACAGAATGGGGGACAGGCTAAGTCAGGAGAAGTGTGATCGCTATTTCTACAAGGTATTTTTGTTTCCAGTGTCTGATGGGTACCTCAGAACTTTCAGAACTAACTTTATCACGAAGCATCTGTATGTTTATGTATATTACACAATGTGACAGATCTACAAAGTCTAGGAAAGGACAAGATTACCAGAGATCAGATTTGTCATAAAACCAGTTTGGCATTCTCTCTCATTTCTGCACATAATCCTTTTCCAGATTATGCCCATGTTTTCCACTTACCCAGCAAATATGGACAACTGTTGAAGCCATTTTAGAAGCAGAGTCTCTGAAAGACCCCAAACACAAAGGTATCACATAAAAACCCACATAGGTAATTAAAATATTTTAAAAATTACGTATGCTATGCAAATTTTTATATCAAGTAGCAACTTTCTAGGACTTTCAACCTCATCTTAAGCTTATTCCAGATAAAAAATTTCATATGTTAATTGATCAAGACAAAATTTAAACTCTTACCAGATCCATTAAAATCGTATCATGACTTTAAGAAACATTCCTTCCAGTAGTCATATAAAACAGAGATTAGGTGTGCCACTGCTTGCAGAATCAAGGCTGCAGACTAAAACTGTAATAAAAGACTTGCAACTTAAAATAAGGAGACCAGAATGCATAACAAAATAAAATTTAAAAGAAGTTCAGCACCAGCCATGTTCAAAACAACTTTCTGTATGTAATCTGCCTGTAAGATCACACCCTCAGTTAAATATTTTCTTCAGAAAGGCCTTCCTTCTAACAGCAAACAACTGGTATTTTTGGGCAAATTAGTTTTCCAACCCAAGTGCATA
The DNA here is from genome assembly GCA_013398615.1 of Brachypodius melanocephalos. Classification (NCBI taxonomy): domain Eukaryota; kingdom Metazoa; phylum Chordata; class Aves; order Passeriformes; family Pycnonotidae; genus Brachypodius; species Brachypodius melanocephalos. The sequence continues at coordinate 65,445,683 of VZSR01003803.1, read as the reverse complement.
AAGGAACTAAAAATGGGGTTTACACTGGAACCTCTCTACTTCATGAAGCTCTCATAAAATTGGGATAGATACCTGGCCGTAACCTAGGAAACAGCAAGTAAAGTCAAGTCCTGTGTAAACTATTATGTTTTTTAACAACCGGAAAATTAGAAATAAAAAGTGTAGTTCAGTATAGAAATCATCCACTGCAATCTACCAGATAAACACAGTCCATAAGTATCTCACATCCTTAAATGAAGTGAAGGAAGAGACAAGCTTTGAAACTTGCAATTTCATTTCAGAAGGAACCTTCAGGTTCTTATAAAGGATTTCTATGATTTGTCTTTACTTAAATACAAATCTTAGCTCTGTCTTCAAGTGTGCAGAAAGCTACAGATTTTGTACACACTAAGAAAGACTCAAGCTTACAATTTATATATCTAAAAACTGTCATGCACCTGACATAATAAAAATTTCAAATGGCACATCCCTTTCTCTGCCTTTGATGCTAGACCAGCTGTGACGTGAAGAGCTGGGAGCTTTTCTAAAACACCATTTCCCCCCCAAAAAAGGAGAAGGTCACACAATTCAGTTACCTGGAAATAAATATCATACTACATGACCTATTCCTTATCTGTGCGAGCATATTTTCCCTCTGCTCAAAGTTTCTGCTGTAGTTGCTGCTGCTGCAGCTCTAGCGGTATCAGCCAGTAACACCACCCAAGGCAAGCCGAGGGGGCTGCTTGTATTGTCACTGTCACATGGTGTAAAATTGCTGTGAGCAGGATGAGACAATGATATGCCTGAATGACAGCAGCTGTTCTGTGCTGGCATGCCACAAGCAGAGCTGTAAGCACAGCCAGGTGCAATAGTGGGAATTTTGGGGGAAAAAGGCAGTGCCTGCACCTGTGGCACTCCGTAACTTCCAGCCATGCAATATTTGTTCTTTACAGACCATCTGTCATTTTGACAAGCTCCCTATTTGACCATCACTGGAGCAAGCCACCTTTTTTATTTCCTTAACAAGGCCTTTCTTCCTTTTGTACAACATCCAATTTCTGCCTCATACGTGCCTCATAAACAGAAAAGGATATGGTAACTATGGTGTAGGAACCAGTGAATCATAAGAATTTGAAACACTCCTAGTTACAGTGATCAAAGCTAAATCCTTTAGGAAGATTATCCACACCAGAATATTGAAGAAAAAAAAAAAAAAAAGTGACTCGAGTATTTTCATACTGCATCTTTGAGATAAAAGCACAATCCCCTGTGTAACTGCGAAGGGCTACCTCCAGTTAGGTTTAACTACGGTGGGAACATTGTAACAGGGGCTGTTGTGCCTCTTGATCTATCTATGCAGTTCCAGGCCTGGCAATCAGCTGCGAACGCAACAGTCCACAGGCTGAGACCATAACTCTGAGGCCATTCAAGAGAAGGTTTATTCGGAAAACAAAGAAATGGAGAAAAATTATACAAATCAACCACACATTTAAACAAGGAGAAGTACGAGCCTTTCAAGCAAGGGATAAGAGACGCCAAATCCTCTCGCGCCCCTGCACCCATCCCCGTGTGAAACGGCGGAGGGGCAGCGCTCACGAACGATGCGAGCGGCGACGATTTCACCACTTCTCCAAAAATAGGGTTCCTGGGAGAGCAGGTGTGCCCGAGGGGCGCGGAGCGGAGCGGAGGGGCAGGGCGAGACCCTCCCCGGCGGCGCGGCCCGGCCAGGCGCTGCTCGCTCCTCCGAACTTCGCCCCCCGCTCCGGCAGATGACCGACACCCGCACCGCGGCCACCACCCCCCGAACACCAACACACCCCCAAACACCGC